>VWZS01003088.1:28402-67566 GCA_013397075.1 Rhabdornis inornatus | reverse complement strand
TAATATATTAAACATATTATAATATGTTTTATTTCTCTTTATTCCCACTGTTTCATTGCCATTGGTTCATATTCTTTGCATGTGTATGAGTTGCTCTAATAAGAATTTTCCTTGTTTCTGCTGGTAGCCTAGTGTTTGTTTCTGTTTTTGCTGCTTACGACCTGTGATGGATTTTAAAGGTTAGCACGGCTCTGATCTGCCTCAGCAGAAGGTAGTTGTTGCAAGTTCTAATGCAATCCCACTTGTATTTCAGATCTACCTGAGAAAATGTTCCAGATCCTCACAATACTATTGCTGGAAACACAGCTCTCCATGGTTTCAGGTAAGAGAGAAACTGCTTTTCAGTTCCACTAGCAGAACCCATACAGCTTTTAGTATGTGGGCTTTAGCACCTCCAGCAATACTTGCGTGAATGGTCAGTAATGTCTGGAGTTTCTGCTTTCCATCTTATAGAAGGTACTGGCACTGACTGAGCATAGAGGTCCATCATTTTCCAGAGTCAGGCTTCTTTAACAATTGTGTATTGGCAGCTGAGGTGTCCAGCATCAGTAGCAGGCTGTGAGAAGGAGGATGACCAAAGCAACCAATGGCCACTGAGAAGCATAGCAATCTCAGTGTGAGACAGAGTGAAGTATAATCACTTGTGTTCCCCTGTCCATGCCGGTAGCAGAAGCAGCTTGGCTGAAACCCAGAAGGAGCTTGGCACTTTTTCACATGATTTTTCCCCTTATTACAGTTGCATTAGAGTGAATAAACAAACATTGCTAAGGGCAACCTAGGATTGCTAAGGTTTCCCTGTAAGTATTTCAGAGACACATACAACAAAAAGAATTCACAGTTGCATGGACTTCTCTTTGGAATGTCACTACCAACATGCGGGTGTTAAAAGAGACTCCCCCCTAGCCCCTGACTAGCTCAGATGCTAAGAGAAAGCCTGTTTCCCCCGCATGGACAGAATAAAAGATCACAAAAGAGGCTCTTCCCCCCCCGAGGAGAATTCGAGGTTTATTTCTTGTGGGGTCCCAGGAGCGGAAAGAGGGCGACGCCAGGGCACATAGGTCTTTTCTAGGGTCTGGGAAAGGGGCGGGAAGAAATTGGATCTCTGCCAGCTAAGCAGACCAGAGGGGAGAAGGGTCAAACTACATGACATTCCAGGGGTGAGGGATTTACCATTTCCAATACATTCAGGGTACTGCGTTGCAACATCAACACTTCCAAGTGCCCCTGAATTGTTTACCAATACATGGTACATCCAATATGGAAAGTAGTAACAAGGTATATTGAGTGATGTGTCATAAATAACTCTGCCATATCAAGTACACTTTAGAATGGCAACCTATTCATAACAATATTAATTTCAGATTAGATCAATGGCTAAGATTATTTTGATTTATTTTCTGTAATACTGTTGCATGTATCTGAGAAAATGCATGAGATCAAATGATACTCACATGGTTCCAGATTTATGGAGACTGTAATTGCTACACAGCAATTCCGAGCTACACATCCTTATCCAGTGCAACTCTCTTTCACAGGAACTACACTGGTATTTCTTTTTGTAAAGGATAAGGAAATTAGATTTACAGTTCCCACAATTAATTGTTGCTTTTCCTACAACCTTAGGACATGTAAGAGACCATATCATAGTTGGATAAAAATGGTCCCTGTGTAACCACTGGCCTAGCCTTAAGTTCTTCATAAAATACGAAAAAATGCCCAAGAAACTTGGTCATTTTGCCCTCATCTTTCACATTCTGTAATCAATACAGAATATAGATGATATGCTACAATTACTTTATGGTACAAATACTAGTGTGAATATGAACAAAAAATGCTTAAAACTTTTAATCAAATCAGTAACCATACACCTCCGATTATCTGTATACAGTATACTATCTGTATAATATCTGACAGTTTTCCCCAAATTTGAAAAAAATCAGAACATATTTTGATAAAACAAATGAAACTGTTCTCTTTTCCTCACATAGCTTTATTTACAGTTGAAGTTCCTCAACAGCTCTACACTGTGGAGTATGGGAGCAATGTGACCATGGAATGCAGATTCCCTGTGAATGGCTCAGTGGATCTAGAACTGCTGACTATTGTTTGGGAGCAGAAAAGGCAGGGCTCGTTGGAATCAAAAGAGGTGTACACATTACGCAATGGGAAAGCACTCCATCAATCCCAACATCCTGATTACATAGGAAGAGCATCACTTCTACACAGTGAACTGAAGTTGGGACGAGCCATCCTTCAGATCGCCAACGTGAAGATAAGAGATGCAGGCTCGTACCTTTGTCTCATTGACTACCAGGGTGTGGACTACAAGTACATTGCTTTGGAAGTAAAAGGTAAGTGGTTAAATTAAATGTAAGTGTATACGCGTTGAGACATCTCTACTAAACTCTTACAAGCTGGTAGAAATTGGTTAATCTGAAGGAATTTGTTGCTAATTGTCTCACCAAAACTTTGTGCTCAGCCCCCGCTGAACCACAGCAGTTGTCTTCATGGTGGCTAGCCTTTGGTTCAACAGCTGAGCTCCTCCAGGAGCTGCTGGTGCTGGGGAGGGACAGCATCTGTTCTCTTTCCATCCTTCTTCCTTTCCCCTTCTTTCTACAGCCTCTTCTCTGGCGCCACCTCCCTCCTCTCCTCTGAGCCCCAGCATTGTTGGGCCATCCTCTGGTCATTCCCAGAGGTTTCTCAGAAATGCTTTGTTATACTCATGAACCCTGCTGCAATTACCCAAGTGACTGGGGATTCCCCAAGTGACTGCAGCTCCCAGAGCAAGGCCATGTGATTTTCTGTGTTCATTGAAGCCAGGTGGGCATTAGTAATAAAGGTATATGTTACTGGACAGAATGACAGACCAGATCTTTAAAGGATTCCTGGTGTTTTCCACTAATTGCATGCCTGTGTGATGCAAGACAGCATTCATTTCCCACCCAGATATTTAAATAGCAATCTTTATCAAATACAAAAATGGACACAGACATTCTTAAGACTCACATTAGTTCCTCTGAAAAGTAAATTTTGTTCTAAAGTGATGAAAATATGACACTGTTTATAAGCTATGGTAAAACAAACATAAAAATCAGCCTTTTTCGAAGTGGCATATTCTAAAAGTGAAAATAAGAGTCCCATAAGATTCCACTTGTCTCCTCTGTCTTAATAAATTATAAATTTTATGTCAACTGCTGCCCTGTATAAAGTACCAGAGCATCTTCTTTTGCTGTAGACATTGTAAGGATTGAATAATCAATTTTGCGTTGTTCTGCAAAACATCCTTCAACATTTTAAATAAGTGTCCCACAGATATAGCTAGAGACAATACATAGCATTAAAGGGAAGCAGGGAAAGTGAAGTGGGAAAATGACTATTGTTTCATAAAACAATTTCATTCAACAACTTCTTATGCAGCATCTTACAGGAGAATAAACACTCAAGTAATGAGAATACCAGGTGAAGACAAGTTTATCTTTATGTGCCGGTCAGAAGGCTTTCCTCTGGCAGAGGTTTTCTGGCAAAATGAGAACTTCAATCTCAGTGGACCTGCAAATACCACCTATACACTGACTGCAGATGGCCTCTACAATGTCACCAGCATCCTGACACTCAAACCAAATACAAGTGAGAACTACACCTGTGTCTTCTGGAATAAAGAACTGAATGGAGAAACTTCAGCTCATATTTCTACTTTAGGTTTGTATGACCTTGAACTTATACACGACAGTGTTCATACATACATGTGCTATGGTCCATCACTGGAGTCCATTTCTAGAAATCAGTGTAATATTGATTATTGGGAAATGGAACAAGTCAGTATTATTTATGTCTTTGAAGTCTTAACTAGCTTCCACTCCAACAAACCAGTCTGTATCTTTCTATATATTTTAATTTCAAGGTAACTTTCATTATTTTCCTTCCAATACAGAGGGATTTTTTTCAGCTGCATGGGTGTCTTCCCTGATAGTCTCCTACTTAATTGTTCTATCTAGTTGTCTACCTCGACTTCAGGAAAGCTTTTGACACTGTTGCCCATAACATCTTCATGGGTAAGCTCAGAAACATGGGTTAGATGAACAGGATCAAGAACTGGTTAAATGACAGAGCCCAGAAGGTTGTGATCAGAGGAATAGAACGCAGATGGAAGCCTGCTGTCAGTGGCATTCCCCAAGGATCTATACTGGGTCTGGGCTTATTCAATTTATCAATAAGTTGAACAAAGAAATCAAAGGCACTCTCCACAGGTTTGCTGGTTAACACTAAATCAGGCAGAGTGGCCAATCCACCCGAAGGCTCTGCTGCCATTCCATGGACCTTGATTAGCTGGAGGGTTGCGCAGAGAGAAACCTAATGAGGTTCAACTGAGTGTAAGGTCCTGCACCTGGGGAGGAATTGCCTCATGTACCAGCAGAGGCTGGGGTCTGACCTCTGCAAAGTGCTTCTGCAGAGAAGGACCTGAGAGTCCTGGCAGACAAAAAGCTCTCCATGAGCCAGCCAAGAAAGCAAATGATATCCTGGGGGTGCATTAGGAAGAACATTGCTAGCAAGTCAAGGCAGATGATCCTGCTCCTTTACTCAGCAGTAGTGAGGCCACATCTGAGTGCCGTGGCCAGTTCTGGGCTCCTCAGGACACGAGAGAGAAGGAGGTCCTGGAGAGGGTTCAGTGATGGCCACAAGGATGATGAGGGGTCTGGAGCATCTCTCTTGTGAGGAGACACTGTTTAGACTGGAGAAGAGAAGATTGAGAGGGGGTCTTATCAATATATATAAATATTTCAAAGGCAGATGCCAATAGGATGGTACCAGACTCAAATGCCATACAAATGAGAGATCTGACTATTTTTTGTAAGGCTTTTTATAGTAATATTTCAGAACAAATTATTAATGAGTGTAAATCACCATGCTGATACATTTAAAAAACCTTTGTTCAGTCAGAACAAGACTTTGGAAAAACAGAACTGATAGCCTAATAAACAATGCCTGTTTTGTAAGTTATAAATTTACTCTCCTTTCATGTTTTTGACAGCTTTAATTAGTACACAGTATAGTGGACAAAAATTCCTGATCTCTTTAATCATCCCCACATGTGTGACTGTAGCTGTCCTTCTCTCTGCATTAATAATATTTCAGAAGAGAAAATCATTCAAGAATGAGCAACCCAAAAAAGGTACATTTTACATTTGATAGCAAAACTTTTCACTGTTTCTTTATGTTTTCCTGTGAACAACCTTTAAGAAATTTTAGTAACTCTAGGGACACTTGCATGACTGGTCACATCTTATTTATAGATGACAAGAGAGTGAAAAATGAGATCTTGGATAATTTGAGTTGGATTTTATTTTCCTCCCTGTGTTACCTACATGAGACAAGGTGTATGGAAAGATAAATATTTAAAACTGGCCAGTTAGTATTTTGTAGAGAGCACAAACAAACTTTGCCTTGTGTAAGGAGGACTGTAAAAGCATAGTTTGGAGGGTGTTTTCTTCATAGCTACAAAGACATTGTGGCTATAGTATACTAGCCTATTTTTCAACTCCATTATGGCTCTATAACAAAAATGGTGCAATACAGGACCATCACAGTACTTTTTTCCTTGTTTGCATGTGAAGTAGTACAAAAGTAATAAAGTAAACAGACTATTATTCTAGTATTTTCTTGCACATGGACAGACTCCAGTTAACCAGACAAATGTATTTATATTCATAACAGTCCTAACATTATGACTTCAGAACTTGATTCAAGTTTTGTAAAAGAAATGTAGGGAAGTTTATTTATTTGATATGATTTAATAATAAACTTAACTGTGCTTATAGCTCAGTTTAACCTAAAAGTTTGTTGAATTGTATTGTTTCTTTCAAATCTAGAAATGTTTAAGCTAAATTTATATATATTTACTTTAACAGACAGGAAAAGAAAACTGAACCCTAATGCAAAGGATAACAGTAAGTCATATGCAATTTTTAAAATTTATATTTACAGATTTNATCCCTTTCATTAAGGTACCAATAGCTTTCATATATAGCTCAGCATACACCTCTGTATACTAACTGGTAGTCATGGCTGAGAAGGATGCTCACAGAAAGCTGTTATTTTGGAAAACATCAAGACTATTGTGGGTATAGTCTTATATTTTTGAATCAGGCTACAGGATTTAATAACAAATAAAATGATACTTCATTTATCTGGAATATTTTATCATTTCCTAGGGTACTTCTTGTCTTATGAGAATATGACTTGCCTAGACATCCAGGAATTTTTACATTTCAGAGGGAAGATAATACCTAAAAAACTGTCAGGATGCATCTAACTGTTCTGTACTAAATTTGAACTGAAAGAAAAAGAAAGGTACCACCACAGAAAACTATAAATCAATATAACAAGAAAAGTCTTAATACACCTACTTATATAAATCAATATTGTTATCTACAGATAGAAGTTTGACAGGTTAATGCATTGTGAGGAGAGAGGCTGTGGCCAGTGTTAGGTACAGAGGTACTTGGTTCAGCCATAATTCCTTGGTGTCCACGCAGACCCTCATGTAGCGTATTGAGGTCAGCCCTGAGGCTGCTAAGGAGCACAAATGGAGTAGTACTATGATGCAGCTAGATGCAGCTAACCAAGGGAACACAGAGACAACCCAGGGCTTTTCTAAAGACAGGACTTTTTTTGAGAATCCACCCCCATGTTTCTCACTGCTAAAAGAATACATGAAGAAGTCACCAGCTAAAAAAATAAATTTTGTAGATGAAAGCTTGGGATTGGATGAAGAGGGCATGAATTCGCTGATTTCCAAATCACCTCAGGTTGTCATGTTTGCATCTTAACTGTAACTGTTTGACCTGCTGCCATCAGTAGATATTACAGTTAAAATAACACTTTCAGAAAGACACTTTCACCTTCCAGAAATCTTGCTGTAGTCAAAGTCTCATTCTTATTTTTCATGTGACAGTGTGAAACTTTAGTGGCATCATGCCATGCACTAATGAACACAAGCCCAAGACAAGCAGCATTCTGGAGGACAGCGTTAGTGCGTGTCCGGACATAATTCCAGTGCATATTGTCCAAGCATAGCTTGGCTTCCCCTGGCTTTTCGTATTACTTTTGTAGATTTTTTCCACTTTGTAGCCTCTTCTGTGCACTTAGTGAAATGAAGAAATTAAAGGAGACTAAGCCACTTTTGCGGTTTTACTTCTTCATTTTAATGACAAAAAAATCTTTGTCATACTTGCGACATGCCGTAAGTCAGATGACAAACATTTATATTTCTCAGCATTGGATATTTTTAAGAAACCCTGGAAAGAACCTTTTTTCCATGATGAGTAGGTAGTTGAAGCATAAAAGCCACAGATACTTTACCACAGTGCCTTGGAAATGACCCATACAGTTCTGTTTACAGGAATAAGGATTGTTAATGTTACCAGTTTTAAGTTACAGCTCAAGCTGTATCAGAACTGAATATGTAGGACATTCAAACTCATCACTGAAGTCCCAGTTCTGCACACTTTTAATCACATGCATGGATTTACTGACAATCATTACCATGGATGCTCTCTAGACAGATTTCAGTTTTGTTATTTCATTTATATGGCTGAAAGTGAGTGATAACTTTGTTGTAATAGAAAATTCAGAATTTGGACTACAGATAAAAGAGATAATTCTTTCCTTGGAAAAGATTGCAGCAGATGTTGTAAATTGTAATTGCAAATTATGACAGTTTTAAGGAGCCACTGTAACTTCAGCATGATCCAGAAGACTGATCTTTCACTTTTTATCACCCAGTTGTTAAAAATCAGGCTTTTTACTTTCTTAAATCATTGGAGATTTTTCAACTAATACCATTGCATTTTCTTTCTTTAAGGCAATGATTTTAATTCTCGGACTGAGGCTTTATACTTGTAAACTGTCACATCTTCAAGAGACAGTGGGAGTGTGGGTCTGTGAAAATCCTTCATCTTACATGCCATAGTTTGCACTTTTTCTATCTGTTTTTGGGGACTTCAGAAGAAAATTACAGCACTTTAGCCTTGGGATAAACAGTGAACTCATGGGGATGTATTTGCACTGCAGTGATGGAAAGCTATGCCTCCTCAGACACCACATATTCGAGAAGTTACTGGGAACTAAGCTGTCATGAAATGTGGTTTAACACTGTGGAGAGGTCATTTGAGTGCCTTTGATACACTTTACTTTTGGACTTACTGTTGTTCATGGGATTTTTGTTTCAGAATGCCTTTATTAACTGTTCCAATCTCAGGAACAGTGCTTGGATTCAAACATTTGGTGGAATTTGAATAAAATCTATAAATTCTATCCTATGTCAATTACTTCTCAGGTGGAAACATCATTACATGCCCATACCCCATTTCCAAATTTTCTAACACATTAAACTGGATATTACCAAAGTACCCACTATTATTGCAACATCTAGAAGATATTTCATACCACAAGAGCAATAAGAGGTTGAAATTAAATCAAAGGAGAGAAAAAAAAAAAAATACCAATACCAGCAATAAATCAACATTATGTTGCATAAGAGAATTTTCATGTCTATAAAAATCCTCACAAGTAAGTCAGGTAAAAAACAATAAACTGTGATACTATACTACATTACAGTAAGAAGTTTCAAATTTGAACTCATTATTCAACAGTATTTTATTTAGGAGGAATCTGGAAGCAAAAGTGAAAATAAAGCTCAGACAGATTTCTGCAGATTTCTGGTTATTTTTAAACAGTAATTTTGCCCTTGTTCAGAGGAAGAAGTGAGTCTTTTCCATGCTAGGCTGCTTTACTTCCTAATACTGGAAGGCCAGATTTTGAAAAACATCCAAAACAAAACAACTTTGCCTCTTAGATAGTCATGAGACAGTGAAGCAAGGGCATTGGGTAAGATCTGTTTTGAAAGACCGGTGGCTTTGGTAAGTTGTCATTTCTACTAAGAGAGATAACAAGATTGAAGAAAGGTGTTCCCATGGAAGCTACTTCTGTCATGATCTTGATCTTAGAAGAGTTCCACTGAATAAAGCTTTTTCACAGCACTTGCTCTGAATTTGGATGGGAACAGCTTCTCCAGTGTCACTTCGCAGTTATTTATTCCACAAAAAGTGGACCTACAGTGCTGCTGTGAAACCAGAATATCGGCATTCATCCTCTCTTGTTTCGTCAGAACAGGTGATTTTAAAAAGTAGGACTGCCATTGATTTTACCTGTGGAAGAGAAAAACCAATCTCTCTCTCATCACCTGTAATTTAATATCTATGTATTTCACCTTTAATTACCCATTTATAGTCACCGGATTCATCTGAGACAAATCCGCACCAGGCTTGCTATGTCCTATGTCCTTGCTGACATGGCAAATCAGGCAGATGTCAGAGAATCAGACGCAGCTTCTTGAAGCATTGGTTACCTTAATATGGAATAGCAGCTTGGGAACGGCTGCTTGCACCATTCAGCAATATTGAAGGGTCAGTGCATAAGGTCAAGCAATTTTTCTCTGTTCCAGATTTGTACTCAGCTGGGAACTATGAGCCCTTGCCGTTCTGTCAGCCATGGCGAAATCTAACCCACTGTGTTCCTGGAAAGAGTTAATTTTGCATTTTTCTAATTCTTTTTTTATCATGAAAATGAAATGTAAGTAATTAAAACTGAATTTATGTGGATGAACATAAATGGTCCATAAATAGTAATAGTGCAATAGTCTTTGCAATTGGACTATGGTACTATTGCTCCTTACTGAAATGGAAGTCCTCCTGTCATTATCTTATACTGGTGAGTATAACATAATATAACTGCTGCCTCGGTGTGGGCAGCAAAGAACAAGTGTGGGTAGCATTTCCTGCCCATTTTACAGGCATGGCAAACACTACCCTGGTTTCCCTCTTACTGGATTGTACACTGAAAGGTTCCACCTGGCATCCCTAGGCAGAGGCAGCTCAGTTTTCTACAACATTCCTATGCTCTACCCATTCCATTTCATGATGAATGGAACAATAGCACTGTTTATTGCAATAACTATAAGAATACCTAGAAATGCACTTTGGCTCACAAGTTTCTATTTTCACCAGCACTTGCTGGATGCTTATGAAGATGACTGTCACATCTGAGTATGTGAAAGTTAGCCTGTCAGCAGCTTGGCCAGTCTGTATATGTCTGTGAACTCATGCAAGACTTGTCTTTTACTGTAAACCACTGAGCATATGATGCACGTATGATATGATGAGTTTCTGTTTCTTTCTGCTTCACCTACCATTTTACATGCTGTTACATCCAAACAGCTGAAGTGAGTTTTCACACACAGATAAAATTGCCTGCAAAATGTTTGAAGTGTTTGTGTTCTGTTTGTTTGGGGTGTTCTCTTTGTGTTTTGTTTTTGTTGTTGTTTTTCTGTTGTTGTTATTGTTTTCTTTATTTTGGAGGGGGATTTTTAAAAAACTGGGTTGTTGGGGTTTTTTTTTTGTTTGATGGTGTTGTTGTCTTTTCGGGTTTTTATAGTTTTGAACTTTTCAGTGAGTCAAGAGCTGATATTGTTAAACCATAAAACTATTATGTATTTTTAGAGGTTGACTTTAAGACTTACTTGTATTGTCATCTGGCATTTTTGAGTGGCAGAGAGGATACCTTGTGTAAGAAGATTCTGTTACCCTTTCTGATATGTACCGCCTCTATTCATCTCCATACATTTGTCTCAACTAGGTGCATGTCCTAACCAATAGCATCTTAGTGTACTGGAAAAAAGTATAGATTCAACTGAAGTTGGTGGAATGTTTGTGTGAAAATGTGCAAAGAATCTACTCAGTGGTTTATAGTCACCTAAAACATAGTTCACTGAACTTCAATGATGACCATTTTTCACAAGCAAGCAGAGAAAAAGTTTGTTTCCAGTATTTAATTTTTCTGGTATGGCTAAGGAAAACCTACTCTCCCAATCTGCTGACCTGATTTACTATGTATGAGTGAGGTACCTGCCATTTTAGCACTGGAGCGACTGGCAAATTAGGTGATTAGTCTTTCTGTTCATTCCTCACCTCTGATATCTACCAGAGATTTTAAGGGCTTACAGTAGGTTTATTTTGGCTTTCCCACAACTGCAACATTTTCAGTAGCTGTGAGTTGCAGCTTGGTCTGTAATTAAGAGCACAGTGCAGAACAAGATTAGCTGTTTTTACTAAGTTCGCTTTCATACTGGCAGCAGCCTAAACCCATACCATTTTCTTGATTCCCATTACCACAGACATGTCTGAAAGCAACAGTTAACATTAAGAAGGTTAACATCTCTGGAAAAAGGCAAGTGGAAGGGATATTTCTAATAGCCAGTTTAAATGCTTTGCAAGACTAAAGTCTGAATACTAAAAAATGACCAGCTGATTCTGACTATGGGAGAAACTGGAAATACCTTTTAGAATTTTTGATGTCAAGAAACCCCTATTCTTTCTTAAGAAATACTGCAGTCATCTTTTCTTACAGAATTTCTCCTTTCATCTGACAGAACCATACTGTTTGCCACCAAAACCGCTGTCTTCCCACTCCACAAAACAGTTACACAGGAAGGTTTTACAAACCACCTCTCTACAGTAAAGGGTCACTCTACCAGGGATAAGTCTAACTTCAAGCTTGTCTTTTCTTTCTCTGGGGATGGGGAACAACTAAGCAACCTCAGAAGTCCCTTATAACACAAAATGACCTTTGACTGTAAACTTGTTGCTCAAATTAACTTCCATGTCCTTTGTAATTATCTGTCTTTGCTTTTTACTCTGAGGAACATATGGCCTGAAAGTATAGCCCCAGATCAATGACTTCAATCTTGTTCAGCAAGATATCCTGGTTTTCCTCACCATATTTTCAAGCATGCTCTGTAATACTTTTTTATAGCCAGTGCTTGGTAATATTTATTTCACTCAAAATCAATATGCAGCCATATGGTAAACTGTAGCTGAAACAGGTAAGTGTACTGTGCAAATATTGTTAAAAGCTGATTTTAAAGAACTGCTGAGTTTACTTTTGGTTTTATTTTAACTGTGTTTTTTCAGCAGCTAATGTTTGTTTACTCACAAGCACATTTCCTTAATGGGCTTTTCCAAGTGAGAAGTGAAACGTCTTTCATGCAAAGTCTGTGTTAGAAACCATTTTACACAAGGAATGATGAAGTGGAAACTTGCAGAATGGGTTTAAACTCATTCCTTATACATGTGTTTTTCAAGCAATAGGGTGAGATGATTACTTGAGTCTCAGCTGGTGAAAGTGGGGCTTTCACTGGTGAGGTGGGGAATCTATCTAATCAGAAATTTAGGGTTCTAATTACAACATTAGCAACTAATCACAAAATCAGGAAGACGATTTCTGTGGTACTTGATAACAGTATTTCTGTATGAAATCAACTTTTTTTCAGGTGATATGATGAACATACTCTTTACAGAAGTAAAATAGATAATTTTCAGTCTTAACTATGCAAACCTGGCAAAACAGAGGCTAGGTATCAGTGAATAGATATATAAACTCGAGAAAGTCACTGAGAAAGGAGAAGCTGTTGGTGAGAATAGGGAACAGGAGAAGGTCAACAATTTTTTTTTCAAGAAGGACACAGAATGTTTGTGAAAATAATAAAGTCAGATGAAGCACTGTGAGCTCAAGGAACTTCCCATTTCATATAAGAAGATATAACTGCTGAGCCATGTTTCTGTACATCCCCAAAGTATTGCAATCTTAGTGCACAGATCTGCCTCAGACTGGTAAGAAAACTGAGAGAGCAAGACAGCTGAAAATTTATTGAGCAGAAGCAACATACTAAGATCTCCATGCAAAGTCTTTGATTTTCTCTATGTTTGCCATGCATGTACTTTACACTCCTGAAGAGCTGTTAAGTAAAATGCAAGCCACAGAGGGCAGACCTTTCTGAGATACTGGGGAAGATGTCAGAGGTTAGAGCCTGCTTCTGAACTAGTTAAATGCTCAAAACTAGGCACAGAATCTAATTCACCAAACCTAAGAGATGAAGAATCTGATGAATTCCCATCTGCGAAGCTTATTTAAATGAAATTTCACAGAGATGGATGAAGATTAGTGTATGTTGTGACTCGGAATGATTTCTACTGTCTCTATGTCTACTTTCTACATTCCTCTCTCAACATAGGTTTAACAGTTTAACTTCAGAAGAGACTACTCACCCCATTGTTTTAATTGCCACTATGCTAGTGTATGAAGGACTGTTTGGGTCCTTAATAAAAAGTCTCAAACTTAATTTCTACAAAGTTGTTCAGTTTTCCAAAATGGCTAAGCAAGAGATGTGTCCATGGTCATTGGTATAGGTGGGGAACATCAATATCTACTTAATTATTATTTTGCTATCTTTAATATAACTGATACAATATTACCTCAATAAATAGTGCACTGTACTAGTACTTATAGCTATGTATACTGTGTAGCAAATAATTCTGATTAAGATCTTTTAGTCTAATCATTATCATCAATTTGAAGAAACCATTTATTCATGTAATTATATTTGGTTTGTCATTCTTAATCACTCAGGACAAAGCCATGTAAAGGCTCAAGTACACCTGTATAATCCTTTAGTTGTAAAGGAGTAAGTATAAAGTATAAAATAAATGTGAAGAAATAAGTATAATACAAAGTAATAAACTGTTGACCAAGTCTGGGGCTAGGATTGGATCCAGCACACCAAGACTCCACTCCAAGAAGGAGTGTTAGAAAGCATGTATATCCTTTCTGCACTGAAAGGAAGGCTCTCCTTGATCAACCTTGTGCAAAGACACTATCCTGCCCACGACGAGTACCCTGTCAGTAACAGCAGCACAACTGCATATATGACTTAGCTGCAGTTCTGGGTTACACTTATAACATGCTCCTTGACATGCTATTTCAAAGTATAATCATAACAGATAATTAAACTTCCTGTTTCCAAGCCTGCATAGTTCTTGTCATTGTCCTTTGCATAGTACTTGAGTACTCCTTGGATTTTGCCTGCCTGTCCAAGTGAAGATAGGATTGTTGTTAAATGAATTATCTCACATAGGTTACTGGAAAAATACTCCACCAGGATGGAAAGGAATAGTTTAGAAGACAACAGTGGCAGGGAGACAAAGGTATAAAGTGGCTGTATGCTAAATGCACTGTAGTGATTAGACTTCTTCAGAGTTTTACAGAAGGGAAGACCAGAAAAAGCTTTCCAGTGAAAGAAATAGAGGCAAAACATCTATAGCTAGAGCTCAGTAAGTTTATGAAAGGGATTTTATGACCTGAGTCTTGTCACACTGGGGTCCTGGACATGGCAATAGAGACCTTCTTCAATTCTGCACTTCTGTTTTAAAGATCACAGAAACCCTCTTTAACACTGCCTGAGGTCTATACCTGTGAGGACACCAGCCCTCCTGGAGCTGAAACTTTTGAGAGACTGTTTCTTCAGGAAAAGAGAGGTTCTTCCTCTGGCTTTTCATAAGCTAGGACAAAATGATAAGGTCGTGCTTGTTATCCTCCAAAACCTGACACCTGTAGATCTCAGTGCTGTAAACTGCATTTTGATATATTTACAGAAGCACACTGACGTACAGCAGACTGTAGTAACTACAGCAAATATCCTTGAAAGCAGGGATGTTTTACCTGCTTTCATAAAGTGACTGCCCAAAGACCAGGACATACACCCCACCATCACAGTACTATATTTATTTGAACTTTGGGAGAGCTGCAGGTAAAAGTAGAGGGAAAATAGCTGACACTATGCTTCTGAAAAAGAGATAGTAACCACATTGAGAACTCAGATGGCTACTTCCAGAAGGAACAAGGTGGTCTATTTTTGGCTCTGTTTTCTATCCTCAGTGTGAGTTCTCCTAAGAAGACTTGAGAAAGGGACTACTTTTTTGCACTGAATCTTGCTATTTGTCATCTGATCTATTTCACAAGAAGTGAGAACTTCCTTAAAAAGGGATTTAATTAGCTGACTTTGTGTTTTTTAATTGAAGCATCAACACAGTCATCTCCTATCTGAGAATCTAAAAATGTTTTCCAAATATATTTTACTGATGGAGAAGGTAAGAATGTACCTTAATAAAAGCAGACTGAAGGACATCAAAGAAATAAGTCACATCTCTGAAATTTTCATTACAACCCTCATGTAACTAGTTTTACTATCTTTGCAAGGTAAACTGTCAGTGAGCTGCAAGATCAGGGCTGCTCAATGAGGGGCTATGGGCCAGGAACAGAGGGCAACCTCAGCACCACATCCTCCCCAGCAGGGCTCAACACCAAGGGTAGGCAGGATGAGGGTTGGTGACACATCTCTAAACAACCCCTTCTCTCAGTCAAGGTGACTGAGACAAGTTCAAGACCCACCCAGCAGACCTGGTCGGGCACAGCCAGCCAGGCCTGGACATAGAACAATCTACAGCATGCACCAATGGTCCAGTCAGGAAAAGCAGCAAGTCAGGATGACAGGAGACAAGGCTGGGCACAGACCTACCTACAGCTCAGCTCAGGCAATGCCTGGGTGCCTGGGCATGATCTTAAGGGGGGATTTGTGGGCCCACGGGCAGAGGATGCATTGCTGGGGTCACCAGTGAGGCTGGCCAGGGTAGCCAAAGCCCTCTGATAGACACAGCCACCCAACACCATTGCCTTCTATAACACTTCCTGTGTTCAATATTCCTAGTTTTAATAGCAATAATTTTTGTACTAGAGTAGGATGTCCTCTCTAAGTCCTACTTTTAGAGCAGCCGCTTCTAGAGTAACTATGTTAGTTCTGCTTTTACTATAGTATTTAACCAATGCTCTGCGTATGGCTATTTTTAAATATAAAACAGTTTGGAGTTTCTTTTGCAATAAAGAAACACAGATACTCAAATATATTTATTCATAGTCACATCTAAACGTCTGTTAACAAAAGTTAAATCAGTCAACTTCCAGTTGTTCTTCATTGCACAGCAGCATTATTTTTTTCCTTGTGAAATTCAGAACAGTTTGAGTTATCAGCAGAGATTTGGAAAACTCTCAGTAGAAATATAGCTGACATGACCCCTGCACCCACTCAATATTTTTTTGTTTTTCTGAAAGTATTAATCAAGGAAAAAACCTTGTCCCAGCTTCTCTTACAGCTAAGTTCTGCTGAACTGACCACAATGCTGCTGACAGATCTTATATCAAGTTAGGAGGACTGGTTACAAACTTAATCTACTTATTATCTTTTTTTCAAAATAAACTTGATTATATCTAAGGAAATGTCATCTGACATCTGCTTCTGACAGATAGATAGTGTGATTTTGCAATTTTCCGTCTTCTCACAAGTCAGCAAACCAAAAGACTGGTAGGGCTGATAATGCAATAGCAAGTTCTAGAGACCTTTTTTAGCAGAAGTTCTGTCTTTACTGAATAATCAAGCTCAGGCAAGGCCTTCAAATTAAAAAGATAGTGTTATACAAGGTATCACAGAGTATGGAGCCAAGCGATTTTCAGCTAAGTAAGTCATCAGCACAGTTACCAAAGACAGATCTATTACCAACATGAGTAATGCAGAACCATAAAAAGTATCTCATAATAAGATCTCACCAACTAAAGAAAAAACCAGCAAAACCAAACTGCAAAATGCCAGAGCAAAGCAAGTACTATTAAAAAAGAAATTGATGATGATAATAAATAATAATCAATAAATATGATACTTTCCTGCATCATCTCCACCACCCCAACAGGGAATACAGTATTAAAATGCCGAAACAAGTTTGACTAAAGCAGCCTGAGGATATGAAATGAAAATAGTTAAACAGCTAAGCAAGCTGTGCTCACATGCAGTTATCTAACTGCATACTGTGTGTCTCAAACAGTCCCAGGATTCTGACGGGGGTCTTTAATCAGGAATTTGATAGCTAAATTAGTAAAGGTTTGCAGTCCTATTTGCTGTCTGGTTCTTCTCTCCTGCTGCCCTCCTCCGAATATTTTGTATTTCAGATTTCTCTTGACCTGTATGTGCCAATAGCCACGGGGGGGGAAAAAAGAAATTACAACATATTTGTTAACATTTTTACCTATATAACTAACACCAAGTCAGAGTACCACTGCCAGGCTGACGTTTCAAATAATCCCCTTCTTGCCAGTATGTCTCTAAAGACTTTATTTTACTAATACAGAGATGTAAATATTTTATTTACATATATTTGACTAAGATGCCATTTCAAGTCAGAATTTATAAATACAACCAGATAAGCCATGCGATGCCAGGCACTGTGCTCTGTACATGGATGATGGAGGCATGTGAGGGCTGTTTCTGTATGCCACAAGAAATACAGCTCAAGTTGCTTCTCATAGGAAACAGTGAGGGAAAACAACAATATCACTGAGAAATCAGGTTATCTTTCTTCTTCTTAAAAAAAAAATTGCTGTTTTTTTTCTTCTTTTTGAGAATATTTGCTGTGCACTAGCAGCACTGCGTGCATGCTAGTACGTACTTTGTAACAAGAGAAATTTGGAATCTAGGTGTGGTGTTCCTACATTTTTAATGACACCTAGCCCTGGTCAAAGAGACCAAACAGTGCTACTGGTATGGGGGAGGCTTGTGTTCTACACCAGACTGCCAGTATTTCCACCGGGTTTGTCAACATTGAAATTATAATGTCCTGTTCTTGGTGCAAAATCTTGTATGACTGCACCTCTATTATTTTACTGGCAGAAGCTGAGTTTTCAGCTCCTTAATTTTGATTTGCATGTCACATTTAGAAATGTCTTGAGTGAGACCTTTGCAACACAGCACAGGACTCTGCCTGTAACATGGGAATTTCAGTTTGCTGCCTCAGCAAGAGGAATGTTATTTTGGAATTTATGTCTTAGTGGGAGTAGAAGAAAGTAGGGATGAAATCTCAGTATTTCAACAACTATATAAAAGTCTCACAAATCCAAGAATGTTACGACTCAAGACAAGCACTCCTTTAAATATAGCTTTTCTCCAGATTTTGCTGAGCAGTGGCATATCTGGTTTTGCCACGTTTACGCAGAGCTAAATCCTGAGAGGTGCTGAGCTGTCGCTAGTATCTATGTTCAACAGCAGCTCCAAAACTGAACAGTTGCAGGACAGGATCTATAAACTTAATTTTTTTACTGACTTCAGTTATGAATATCCTGTGCTTGCTTACAAGCCTTGCAAGTTGGTAAATTCTTCCAGCCGATAAAGCAAGGTTTCAAGAGCGGTTTTGCCTGTGTGCCTTCTCATAAGGTCTCAGATGTCTGTCAGAGGAATTAAACAAAAAATAAAATTTTCAAATCCATTCATTAAAAAGTAATTTGTAATTGGTGAGTCAATGAGGTTCTGTTTTTTAAATGTCAACAGATATGAATTAGAATTCTACGTGTACAAGGTTTCAGGATAAAATGGATACTCTATCAAAGAACAAAACATGCCATTTTGAAATGCGTTGCCTGAGTAAAAGCTGAAGGAGGATCATTGGATACTGCGATTGAAGGATTAAAGTTTTACCCCATTTAATGTTGGGGAATGCTTGTGAATTATGTATTATGCATTTCAAATTGAGGCAACACAGGAATGACAGTGATTTTCATTCTAGGCATTATGGTTTTTAACCTTTAGGAAATCTTGTTCACGCTCACCAAGTAACAACATGTACCGGCTGATGAACTGATTTTGGAAAAAGTCATAAAATGGTGAGAAAACACGTACCTGCAATGGAACAGCCTACTAAAGAAGTGAACACACCAATTTAGTCCTTCTGTTGATCTAGTACCTCACCAAATGCCAAGCTTCACTGGATACTCCCTAGGTCTTATACTGGAAAGGACAGTGAATACCAGTTTGTGTTCATATCATCGAGTTTGACAGATTTTGCAATGTTTCCCCCTCATGTCTTCCTTCTGGGCCTCCTATGCAAACAGAAACTGCACTCATACAAGCATGGACACACAGATGGCCTGATCCTGCTCCTCCTCTCTGGCTGATCAACAGCAACATGTATGCAGGCCCTCACTCACATATGTCAAAGGTATGTTCACATTTGCAGTCCTTTTCATGTAATGTACAATAATTTTTCACATTCTTTTCGATGAATTTAACCCTTGGTCAGATCCTACTCAGCAGCCTGAAGTCCTGAGGCCGTTAATCATTCCTTGTTGCCCTTGTTGACATCAAAGGGTCAGAACAGCCCACTACGTTCATGTGACAAGACCACTTTGAACTTACTGACAAAATACCGTTCTTATTACCATCAGCAGAGTAATATTGAGCTGCATCTGTTAGAGCAAAATATCTTTGACTAAAGTGTTTAAAAGCTGATACTGTAGCTGTAGTTCAGGAGTGCATTAAAAGCATGCTTCACTGATTTTTAACTTCTACATAAGAACCTTTTATCAGTACAGTATGTCACAGTACAAAGTACACAGTACATATTTAAACAGTTTAACCTATTTACATACTACTGAAGCCAATGTGAGTTGCTAAGGCACTCAAAGCACATGCTTGCTAAATGAGTCTTCTGACTAAACATCCTCCTGTGCCTGCATCTGACTTCTGTAAGACATACATTTACTGCCACAGAGATAATTTCAATATAACCATGGTTGGTCAGAATTTTTCATGTACCTACATAAGTGAAACAGAAAAATAACCCTTAATATGAAAGTATAGTATTCCTAATAATATGATAGATACTCTTAATGAGACTGTAAGCCAGTCACTCCAAGACCTGTGTTCCCCACGATTACTTAAGAACAACTGGGGCTATGTTTCATCATATGATGCCTAAAGAGATGAGTAATGGAAAGTTTTCTGCATGCCCTTATTTATTTACTATAACTAACTAATAACCAAGTCATAAAGCAGTATCCAAGCTGAAAAACTGGCATCCAATGCTAAATAACAGTTACAAAAACAAGTAAACTTTGTATTTTGTTCTGCCAGTATTTCAACCAGTTTGCTTCCCAATGAATATTTTTGTGGGTATGGTCTACAAAAGCTGAAATCCTCCTATTTTTTTTATTAACTTTGAGAAATAGTTAATAGGAATAGGAAATGAGAGCTTTGATTACAATTATGAAAGTATCTATTTAACTCTGTCAAGGAACTGCTGAAAAGCTGGCATGATTCTGACTGAAAAAATGTGACTACTACAGTATAGCCTAAAAGCTGAAGTTCATACAGCACTTCTTTTTACTTTGCTGTTCTGATGCCGATTTAAATCTCCTGAAGAAAAAGCTCTACAGCTCCACACAGTGTTGATTTACCAACATCAAACCTCTGGACAGGCTAGAGAAAACCTACAGATTTTTCTAAATGTGGATAAAGTCAACCAACTTTCTATAATTTTTCAAGTGCATTCTTATTTAAGTTTTATTTTTCATTTAGGTTATTTAATATTTGTCACGTCTATCTAGGAATATAACTGCCAGTATTCACTGTTTTTTTGTGTGTCTATTTTCAGCTAGTCCTGATGCTACATCTTTTGCCACTTCAGATCTCCACTTTTTGCTGAAGTACAAGCTTCTGCTTGACAAAAACTTCAAATCTGTTTCTTTAAATAATTTACACACTTAGGTGTGGTGATGCACATATTCTTAATAAGATTTTAGCAACAAAGACTTTGGTGACATCTTTAAGACCACAAATATGTCCCTGCACAGTCTCAAGACTAGAAGACAGAACTCTTGGCTCGCAACTGTCCTCATTGTTCTGAGCCTCATAATTGGAAAACATACTTTGCCTAATGTGCAGGGCACAGTCAAGAATGAGAGCAATTTACTAATAAATACAGTAATGAAAAGGTTCTATTTTATGTGATGATATTTTTGCACTGAAAGGGTTACCATTTAATCAACGATGATTTGGAATGAGGAATCAATTTTCATGTAATTTACCAAGAGAGAAATTATTTCCAGGTTCTGTCCTGCAACTAGAAGGTACTTTAAGCCATAATACATAGATTATTAACAAGTAGGTAAAAAAAGAAAAAATTGAAAATAATTTCTTTTACATTGGACTTCTGTAGGAAAGAGCTCAAAATATTATGCCTTCTCCAACACTGACAATTTCCATTGTACTTGCAATTGTATTTTAGGGATGTTTGGACAGTTCTATTTCAGTTCTATTTCAACTTGGCTGAAAGTGACACAAGGCCCTTACTAAAAAGTTGATTTTTTTTTTTCAGTGTAATCATTGTTCACAAAGAACCAAAAGCTGAATTGATCACGTTTTTGTTTCAGACACAGCCAGGTCAGTACAGACAGAAATAAGCTTCTAGGGGAAAGAGAGAGGGTAATTGGAGTTCCTGTTGCTCAGGACCCTGTACGGTTGTAACACAAAAACTGGTAAGAAACCAGGCTCTTGAAACAGGTGTGTAATTTGTGTGCCATTTCACTAATCATTTACAGCACTCTTGTGTATGTTTCCAAGCAGCTTGGGAATAAAATTCCAAAGTTCAGATGATGCTCTGCTAGGAAAATATTCAAAAGAACCAGCTCAACCACTATAAACACATAATCAAGACAGAGCAGAGCTACTACAGCTCTCTCTACTCACCACGAAAAAAGCCTGCAGAGGGCACTGCTAAACACTGTCTGCAACTTAACATACTTTTAGAGATTATTTAATACACATCTCAGTCCAAATAAGTGCCCACAATGAAGAGACACATAAGACAAGATAAGGTTAATATCCACTAAGATTATAAAAGAAAATCACAGTGTTTTCTTTCTTCCTTTTACCTGTTCCTTATATCTGCTCAAGAAGAAACCTGTGGATGTGTTTTACATCCTGTCACCCTGCCTCTTGGATATAGACTGTGTTCCATGCTGCAGAGGATGTTCAACAGACTGCCAGATCATACTCCTGCCTCCAGCATCTGTTGTCCTCTACTGTTCACCTTCAGACCAAAAACATCCAAATTCATCAGCAGAGCTGAGGCATAATCTATTACAGATAGCACTGTATTACACATATGCTATGGATAACATGTATGGCTATAATATGTATAGCAATATAATTCAAGTGCATTTCCTTTGAAATCCAGATTATACAATAATGCAGATGTTCACAAAATTTCAGAAACACCTAGTATAACCAGTAATTTAAACTTATAATATATGACAAGTCTAGGCCATCCTACCAATGCTTCCATATGCAATAGCTCCTGTCTCTCAAACTCTTTAGTCTGCTACTCCCATATCCGTCTAATACTGTCTAACCCTACTGTGTAGCCCATACTTCACACAGATGGTGTTACATGGTAAAAACATGCAGTTATCACCCCAAAAAAGTTTCATTAATTTCTTTCCACGCACAGCAGCTTGCATGGTTCTTTGGTCAGTTTGTTTGCAGTGAATATAAAATGTCTCCAGCACTGGTTCATACCGAAAATTATGTTAGTAAATGCACAACAGAGTCAGTTAGCTCCTTCTACAATCCCTTTTTCCTCTCGGAAAGTCATATCTAGTTTACAGACTCTTTATTGAGCAGCAGTGACCCAACGCAATTAAATTATTTGCAGTTCATTATGCTGGTGCTTTGCATAGGAGGTAGCATTGGGTGTTCCAGAATCTAAAATAATTTAATTATTTTCTAAAGCTGAGACTTCAAAAATTATCTGTGATTCTGAATGTTTTGTCTTCCAAGTATCAAATATCAAAGGAACGCAGTTCTCTAGACATATTCAGAAACCACACTGGCTTTTGATAAAGTAATTGTGTGCACAAAGCAAGTAACTTCAGTGGTAAGCTATACACGAAACTAAGAGCATATTCACCAGTCAGTGAAACCCAGATAATGAAGTCTGAAAGAACAGACTGTATTTCTAAGGATATTTTTACTGATGTTGAAGATATTTTTTAAAACACCCTCCTCCACCAAACTTACAGCAGTTATGAAAACCAAATTGAAGTCCTCAGGCTGTATAATGTGAAGAACCCAGATTTTCTGCAAATTTTCTGCTAGCTATGTTAAATCTGATAGACCACGGTTTTGGCATTCCAAAACTTTGAAATACTTGTCTCCCTTTTAATCTGGCTTTATATATTGGTATGGCTGTTAATGCATGGAATGAGGTCTGTCATGATTTCCCTTTCTATTTTCTCAGAGATAATTAAACAAAAGAAAGTATTTTGGGCCCAAATTTATTCAATTTCTAGCCTAACTAAGTCACAACCACAACTTTATCCACTCTAAAATTCACTAGTAAACTTGCAAATTTTAGCTTTAGGTTCTTGAATGCTTGGTGAAAGCCACTTTTCAGTAATATACAGATTTAGGAAATCTAGAATACAATTTTTGTCAGTTGTTTGGTTTACCCACTGGGATAAAACCCCAAAACAAAACATTGTTGCAACACAATGTTGCAGAACTCAGGAAACTGGGTTCTAAAACTACTGGTTTATACTGCTCGTCACACAAATAGCTCAGTCAAAAACTGAAATAGTACCCTGTGATGTGTGCGAAATACACTATAAAATGGATGGCAGTATATAACATATAGTCAGAGAATTATCTGAAACCAATCATTATTAATTATATTAATTTATAAATTATCAAATGGCAAATAATATTGCCAAATAAATTTTTGACCATTTGTGAGTGACTAATTGCTAGAAAAATCACGTAGAATTTATCTAATTAATTTTATTACTTGCACTTTCTTAGCTCAAAATTAGATCTGTATTCTAATTTTACTGTATTTAAATGTACCTGGGTATATAGTAAACAACTTTGAAAATTGTCATCAAGTAAATTAAATTTTACTCTGCTCCAGAATATTTTTTCCCAGTACTTCAGGCCATCTACCGTACCTAAGCCCAAATTGCTGCATTGAGTAGGAACAATATAATAAACTGTTCTTCCCCTTCTTCCTAATAGCCTCTTCACAGGAATACTCCTTCCAGCTCTCTCAGCTGAATTCAGAAATTGTCTGAAATAATCAGAGTGATTTTCCTCTTTACCAACTAGAAGCAAGTAGTAGGTACTAGCCTTAGCATCTAATCCACTGTTTGTTCAGTTTTCTGCCTTTTACTTTTAAAACACGTAAGATTTTCTTGTGGTCTTCACTTTAACTGGGTTGGTTTTGGAATGTTTGGGGGTTTTTAAAATTTCTGATATTATTATTTCAATACTTCTTTAGATTTCATCTTTAAGGACGGTAATAACCATTATAATTCAGCCTCTGAGACCACCTCTGTGGATGGTCTGTAGGAAAATGATTTTAATATTTGTCCTACCTTGTCCTGTTTATCTGGAACTGTTCTCAGTATAAATATCCATTTCATGGATCAGTGGACGACTAACAACATGGGCAGTTTAAATAACAGGCTAGTCTATGGCAATCTTCACCTTTCATCAGCAGAAAGCTGCAAGGCTTAAGACTCGTTTATACCACAACCAGTTTTACAAAGTGAAGATGACTTAATGAAGACATTTTAATATACGTAACACAGGTGCTCACTCACTGTCACACACTTCCTGTGTTTTATTCAACACAAAGCCTGCACGTGTAAGTAGCATGGCAAAAACTTTATGACATTGACTCTGATCATGCCTCACTAACAGTCTTTCTGTGAGTTTTCTTCTTTTACTTTGAGCTATACTGCTAGTAGTGACAATAGTGGGGGGAGGAATAATCATTCTTTTTAAATTTAACATGCAGGAACTGACACTGTCACTGCTCATGCAAAGGCTACAGACACATCAGGTAAAAGTTAGCTGCACAATCTGAAGGACAACTCAGGGCAACAGCTGCATATCAACACCAGGAATCTTAACAGAGGAAACTACACAGAACAGCTAACCTTGTCCAACATTTTAATTCCAGATCTGCTTGGCCACCAGCAGTGTCTCCTCCCTCCTTTCACCAGCCTGCTAATATCCAAGCTTATATACCTAGGCTTATGACATTTCAACATCCATGGATGTTCCCACAGCTCTGCATGAGCTCTTCTTTTTGAGGACACAACAATCTCAGGAGTGCAGTTTCCAAAACAACAAGACTGTCACTGAATAGACAGCTGCAACCATTACTTATTTTCAACTTGGTGAAGTTGATGACAACTGACAAGTGGACCTTTGTGTATAAAGGGCTTTCACAATTCTATTGAGCTTTGCTATCATCGTGTTGCCACTATCTCCTGTAATTGTGCCTTCGTAGCCACTGACAGAGCTGCTCAAGAAACTCTGAACTTGGTCTACTGCACACATTTAATTTCTACACAACTTTTGCATCGTAGAGTATTACGAGTTACATTCCCATACCACAGCACTCAGAAATGCTTTTCTATTCAAGTACAAACAGCCTGTTATTAGACAAGGTCTATCACTACTGATTTACCATTCTACGCATTTAGATTTGTTCTTGATTCAGCCTACAAAAATGTACCAAAACCATTACACACTTTGGATCACGTTTGTATTATTTGTGTGAGGATTTTGATGGTCACGCTTTTAAGAACACACTGCCATTGTCATTATCTCTAATTTCAAATATGCGCCTCATGTCTCCCCACAGAGAAAAGAACAATAGCAGCAATCCAAAATTTGCAAAAGCTTGTCTCTACTTTTTGCACCATGTACAGTTACCAAAAAATCCTACCATGTAGTTGCTATTAAAAGCAGTAGCTGTTTCCTTCATTAATGCTGGTCTCAGCACACAACCTCACATTGGTCTACACACATGAACAGCATGAAGTATGAACATCTGTAAGTATGTTTGCTTCTTACAAAAACATGTTAGGATGCTGCAGCATTAACTAAGGAAACTACAAACAAGTATGAAAAACAGGCAGGTCTCTTACTAACAGGTTTCACGGAAATTCTTTGACAAATTTTACCTTACTTTCAAGTAAAAAGAACTTGCTAAATGCAATTAATCCAGAAGAAGGATGATTCTATAGTTTTAACTACTCTTCAGTGTGCATTTTGTACCATTTATTTCATAATATGAGAAATATAAGGAGAGTCAGTAAAATGAGATGATGCCACACTCCTAACAAAACTTCCATTTCCTGATTTAGAAGGCTAGCAGTCAAAAACATGGATCAAAAAGGATTCAGAGAAGACTAAAGCAAGGACAGTATTTGTAGCATAAAGCACTGGTCAGCATATATTTTAGAGTGCTGAATTTGCTTTTAAGGCATTTCCAATGCACCCAGTTAAAAGCCTGAGGTATGAAACATCTGGCTATTTTGTTCTCTTATTGCTATTTTTTTTCCAGGTTATGTTATGGTTTTGTTAGAATTCTAATGTATGTGTCCTCTTAACTCACTTCTCTTTTTGTGCTTGTGTTCAGATGAAAATATTTCAGCTCAAAAATGGTGTCCATGTGGTAACAAAAATTCATAGGGTAACATAACCAGAAAACTGCTGGGAGAAAGAAGGCCTTAGGTGTGTGGATAACCTATGTTCTTTGAAGAGCACTAGGTAATTTGTATGCAGTGAGACCTGTTACAAGACAGCTCAGTCCAGACGAACTCCTCTAACAGGCAGTGTGAAGGACTGGCTCACAAACTCTTCTGATTATTTCCACCAACAGCCATTTCTTTCCAACAGAGGCACTGCCCTTGCAATGGGACAGAGATCTTACCTTTGGTTCTCTTCTATTTCCTTGTATTTTACAGTTACAGAAAAAGACTAACGAGCCTCATTTACCACCTCTAAAGCCACAGTTTTGGTTTCTACTTTTTATCCTTCACACCACACACTCCTGCTCTCTCCAGCAGGTGAGAGCAGTGTGTTTTATCCTCAGCGTGTAAATAAAATCATTTGGGCAATGAAGAAAACAAGATTAACAGGTAAAAATAACCCAGTGCGGACCCTCAATCCAACTCATCAGTTGGGAGAAACGTTTGTGATAGCACCTGCCAGACACCTGATGCCAAACCCAAGATGCAGCACACTCACTGTGTGAGCAACTGTGCCCTGCGCTCACGTTGTCCCCAAAACCACCTCAGTGGCAATGTTCACACCGGAGACTCACAAGGCTTCCTCACACGGATTTCACCACAGAACCATAGAATGCCCTGGGTCAGAAGGAACATGAAAGATCATCTAGTTCTAAGCCCCCCGCCATGGACAGGGGCACCTTCCACCAGGCAAGGCTGCTCTGAGCCCCATCCAACCTGGCCTTGAACACTTCCAGGGATGGCGCATCCACAAGTTCTCGGGGCAACCTGTGCCAGGGCCTCATCGCCCTCACACCAAATAACTTCCTCCTCAGATCAACTCTAAACCCACTCTTTTTAAGTTAGGATCCACTCNAGAGCAAGAGCAAGAGCAGGAGCAGGAGCAGGAGCAGGAGCAGGAGCAGGAGCAGGAGCAGGAGCAGGAGCAGGAGCAGGAGCAGGAGCAGGAGCAGCAGCACAAAGAAGAGGAAGAGCACAAAGCAAGAGGAAGAGTAGACGGAGAGGGAGGGTCAGAAGAGGAGGAGGAGCGGAAGAAGGAGGAGGAGGAGGAAGAGGAGCGGAAGCGGAAGGGGNGGCAATGTTCACACCGGAGACTCACAAGGCTTCCTCACACGGATTTCACCACAGAACCATAGAATGCCCTGGGTCAGAAGGAACATGAAAGATCATCTAGTTCTAAGCCCCCCGCCATGGACAGGGGCACCTTCCACCAGGCAAGGCTGCTCTGAGCCCCATCCAACCTGGCCTTGAACACTTCCAGGGATGGCGCATCCACAAGTTCTCGGGGCAACCTGTGCCAGGGCCTTATCGCCCTCACACCAAATAACTTCCTCCTCAGATCAACTCTAAACCCACTCTTTTTAAGTTAGGATCCACTCCTCCTTATCCTGCCACCGCCGGCTCCGGTTCTCTGCCCCCACAGGCCCGCTTCCCTCCCTTTCCCTTTCGACCGCACATCGCACATCCCTCAGCCCCAACGCCCGCCGCGCCTTTTCCGCCCGGACCACGGACGCTTTGTTGCATGACGTCACTTCCGTTCGCTCGGGGCCCGCCACCGCCCCTCAGGGCCTCGGACACCGGAGCGAGGGGAGGGAGCGGAGGCAGAGGCAGAGGCAGAGGAAGAGCAAGAGCAAGAGCAAGAGCAAGAGCAAGAGCAAGAGCAAGAGCAGGAGCAGGAGCAGGAGCAGGAGCAGGAGCAGGAGCAGGAGCAGGAGCAGGAGCAGGAGCAGGAGCAGGAGCAGGAGCAGCAGCACAAAGAAGAGGAAGAGCACAAAGCAAGAGGAAGAGTAGACGGAGAGGGAGGGTCAGAAGAGGAGGAGGAGCGGAAGAAGGAGGAGGAGGAGGAAGAGGAGCGGAAGCGGAAGGGGGAGGAGATGGCGGCGGGGGCCACAGGGACAGCGGCGACACCGATCCGGAGCGCGGGCGGGCGAAACACCCGCGGGAGGGCGGAGCCGCTGCTGCCTCCGCCGCAGCGCCCCGGCGCCCACTCGGAGCAGTGACCGCCCGGCTGCGTCCCCCTCGCCGCCGCCTCCCGCAGGCCGCCCGGCCCTTGCCCAGCCCGTATCCGCCTCCGCCCCCGGCAGCTGCGGCGCTCCCTCGTCCTTGCACCGGCGCCGACGGCCCCTCCTCTGCACCGGGGAGGCCTCAGCCCCCCATTCCCAGTGGTGCTGAGCCCAGGGGTCCCGTCGGTGTGCCGGTGATTATGCCTGGTCGGCCGCGGACGCTGTATCTCTCCTTCCGCTGATGCCCCGCTGTCCCCCTGCCTAGGCTAGAGCAGGCTGAGCGCCAGCTCCTCTGGAAATCTTCAGCCATGTATTTCCTCAGCGGCTGGCCCAAGAGACTCTTGTGTCCTCTGGAGTCCCTGGAACAACCGCTTCATATCCAGACGGATCCCCAGAGAGCTTTCTTCGCGGTTTTGTTCCCGTCTCAGCTAAGCATCTGGTACTGCAGAGTGAGTATCCATCGTTTTATAAGCTCTTGGACCCTGCTCTCCCAGCTGAAAAGACCTGTCGTCTACTAATTTTTTTTTCTTCTTTCGGAAGCGGTTGTGAAATTTGATGCTAACTTTACAGGATATTCCAGTATCTGTGAAACTGAGCAGTTATCCACTATGTTTGGTGTTAGCAATATTGTCTTAAGAAAATGTGTAATATCAATCTGCTTGCAGTTAGCACCGGTTTTTCCTAAAAAATGAGACTTCCAAGCAAATTGTACGTTCTGCTTGTGCTTAACGTAAGGAGTATTTGTAGCAGTGTGGAGATTTTGCATGTATGCTTCATGTCTTTCACCTTTGTATTTTCTGTGTTTTATATAAAGGAATATATGAATACAGGAGATACGAAACACTCCTTGTAAAAGACAGAACAAATGCTATCACTACGTGGAATGTTGTAACATAGAAGTTCACAAACTTTTCTTTTATGGAAAGTTTGAAGGTTTTGTGGCTCTAACAGAAGCCTTGGCTCTAACACAGCCATGGCTTTTGCATGGAAGGTGCTGGTCTAGCTATATCTAGTTTGAAAATGTGCAAATAATTGACATTAAGTGCCTTGCTTTTAATTCACATTGTATTAGTGTGGTAGCAAAAATGCTGTTTGTCAGTTTGATTTGATCAGGCTATTTAAAACTGTGATACTGACTTTAAATTTTGATGCTGGATCCTTTTAAATACTGCCTAGATTAGACCCTAAATCTTTCTATAAATATATCTAGATCCAGGTGGTTTATAGAGTTCATCTCAGATTACCAGGGAAAACCAGCAATCTAGTTTTAGAAAGCTGATACTGAAGGATGTCAAATGACAGTCATGGCCTTAAAATCTTGTTTTAAGTTATGCAGATATTTAATCACTTTTTATTTTATTGTGTTCAGTAAGGCTGTTCACTAGTTCCTGGCTGGGGTGCTGATGCTTTTTTTAAAAAGTCAGGTATTCAGCTAGCACATAATCAGCCCGGTAACTTTGCTGTGTGAACATCATCATCTGGCCTCTGTTTTCTTAGGTTTGTGGCACACAGTGTGTATGAAGTGTACACTTTATGGTGTAGCTTTTGCCAGGTGTTGAACCTGTAGTTGTAGTCTGTCAACACAGCAGAACTGATCTTTTATGTGGAAAAACATAGAAAACAACAGGCTCATGAAATGCTTTTCAAGATGTGCACTATTGTCTAGAATGTAGTTTACTTTATGGTCTATGTTCAGGGACAAGGTTCATTAGCTTGCATGCTTGGACTTGTTTTGAAATGTTAAATATTGTATGACTGGCTACAGACAGAGCACTAAAAGAATTCACCTGGTGCAGAAGAGTTAACTAAACTCACAAGTCATTAATATTTTTAAAATAGATTTTGATTCAGTTTGTAATGGATGCTTTTGAGGAAGGTGCCGACTTTGCCAGGCCTGATCACTGACTGATCTTAAACTGAAAAACATGTTGCAGTCTCATGGCCTCTGTGGACAACTGGCTGTTATCAAAAACCTGGAAGAATAAAGGTTTTGGTCAAGTTAATTTTTAAAGGGAATTTCTTGCAATTTTTTATATATATAGCTGGGGTCCTGGATGTGGTTTGTTGCTTTTTTTTTTTCCCCAGGCATTTCTTTTTTTCAGTTTCTTGTTTGTTTTTGAGGGTGAAGCTTAAAATCATATGTTTGAATTGATAAAATTACTGCATTCTAGAAAATGTTTTAGTTTGTCAGAAATATGGTCTTTGGAACAAGGATGAATTCTAGTCAGGTTGCACTAACTTGACTTCTTGCTGCAGAAAAGCCTTTAGGCTGGTGTTCTTGTTAAGACTTGTTACTATCTCAGCTATTTATCAAAGGTTTCATTTAAGAATGAGGTGATCAGACTGGGGAAGTTCTGTTTTGAAATTTTCAAAAACGGAGCTCTTTGAAATGCTTCTAGGTGAGTGAGTTTACGTTCAGTATGTGTATTTTTAAGGTGACATTGTAATATTTAAAAGTCTTTTTCACCTACTGTGTGCTAAGGACTAGTATAGCTAAGGAAAGTTGATCCCAAGGTGTGGATTGTTTCCTGTTGTAGAATCAATATAGGTATTAAGACTCAAAACCAGGTAACTGGTGTTGAAAAAAACTAGACAGAATTCTGCTAGTGTTTTTGAACCAAAAAGTTCTTGACTATTTTACATGTTAAAAGAGGTTAGATTATGGATAGAGAAGACCACTCAGGTGAATGATTTTCATCATGCACCAGTATTGGTGAAAGGTTGTTCAGCACAGCCCCCACATATGTTGAAATTTATTTATGAATTATATGCTTGTGCTACTGTACTAGTATACACATTATCAAGCATACACAACATAGTCTAATTTTATTTCATCTACTTAGAAGGAACCTACATTGGTCGCCTAGTCCAGCTGCTGGACCAAATCTGGGCGACCAGAAGTTAAATCGTGTTATTAAGAGCATTGTTCAAATGCTTGTGTACACTAGTTGACTCTGGGCATCAACCACGTCTCTTAGATGCCTGTTCCAGAGTTTTAAAAGGAACAAAAAAGAATGAGGTAACGCCAAAATGAACACATTTTAAAATTTTTACTTTATTTTATTTTTTAGTAGTACAAAAAATCCTTTCTTGCTCCCGATTGGATTCTGTTAAATACACCCCACTGTGGAGACCTCTGCTTCAAGCATTTTCCTTAAATCAGAAGTTTTAGGTCTACATACCATAGATAATTCCTTGACACGTAAGGGCCAGCATAACTATGTTCATTGATAGCGTGGAAAAGCTTGTCATTTGGGTACTTTTGAGTACTTGGATGCTTGAAATGACAAACATCAATGAATGATAGAACCTTTCTGAAATGCTATAATGAGATAATTGCTGTTTAATAGATTGACTTGTGAACTGAAGATGAAGTTTCACAAGGCAGCTGTGCAGTCCTATGTGTCATGATCTTTCCTGCTTGCGCCTCTATTTTAATGGAGCTTGTGGTGGACTAGTGATGTCTTTTTACAGGGCTGTTAAGCTTAATGAACAAATAGAAGCCTATTTATTTAGTTGATGAAAGGATCAAAGGAACACTGTAGGTGGCCCTTTGAAAGTGTTGCTCCTTTGACAGTTGTGGCTTCAATTTTAAATTGGTGTAGTTATCTCTTGAATTCTAGAAGTTCACCCATAGAGCCTCTGGGTATTAAGGGCCGAGGTAATGCAGCTAAGGAAGAAGGTATCACAGATGAGTGGAGTTCCCTGCCTAACCCTTAAAAAGTGGGTTGTGTGCAGCAAGAATAGTCTGCTGACGTATTTGTATGTATGAATATGGTTCAGCGAAACTTGTGACAATGACAGGAATAAGTACTGGCCTTTAATATTTAATGAAAACTCCTGTAGGTTGTGGGGACTATCTGCTATCATTCTGTCAGTCAAAACCAGTTTTGTGAGCCCTTTGAAGCCAAGAGTAGCTTGTCCAATCTGCTCATTCAGAAGAGAATTCTTGATTATCCATATGCTTCTCCACTTATGATTTACATTTACTCTTGGTTTTTGAACTTGTGTTTTTGTTTCTTTTTTTCTAATGATCTAATATTGAGTCAGAACACCTAAATGAACTAAAATAAGCTTTTGGGAAAGCCTGCATGTCAGAATCCTAGATTGCCAAATAGTTGGTATTCATTTGAAACACTTATTAAATTGATATTCAGGCAGCTCTCACAGTCTCATATGTGCTCTTCGATCTCCAGCTGTTGCCGTATTAGAGTTGAAGTCAATGTGTGCTTTAAATCTAAGCATACAATAGGACGAAACTGGGGACTGGGCTTCTGTTGGGGAGGTGATCTCCATAACATGGAATTTTGCCACACTATAAAAGGAGTTACTTGTGACACAGTGCATAGAGTTCATAAGATATATTAATAAATGCATTAAAATTATCTGGAGCTGTTTCTGTAGTCTTCTTTTACTTATAAAGGCTGTAAAATGTTTTCACTATGCTTTTAAGGTTGTTTTCATCTCAGAACTGTAAGCAGAATAATTTACAGAATTATTGTGCATGGCTTTTTCTAAATAGAATTGGATACAACCTCAGGAGGCTTTTTATCTAGAATTTGATTGCAGAATGGGACAACAGATGTCTTGATATAAGTAGTTGTGTTGGCTGTGTATTGTGAACAATATGGTACAGATAGCATCAGTGCAAGTTAAGATATTCCACTGTTTCTGCTGTGTTTTCTTCCTTAGTAGGTTAATCCCCAAAATGCTGATTTCTTACTTATGCCCTTTAGACACTTCTTTGAGAAGGCCATTTCTTTTTATTTGTCCGTAACAGTAACAGTTGTGCTGTTGCTTCTGTTAAAAAGATGCATTTGCAATTACATAATGAAACAAATGTTACATTGATGAATTTATCTAAAGAAATCCAGAATTGTCATGTGGTTATTCAGTAGGACTTAACAGGCTTTCAGTGTCGCCTGTATTATAAAATAGATGACCCCTGAAAGCTGTGTCATAATTATGTGCATTATGGGAAAAGGCATTCTCAGTTATGACTCTTCAGTGTCCATTTAGTTGCATGTAACGGAAAACCAAAGGTATATAGAATACACCTTTGCTTTTTGGCAGCATTTTTGGGCAGTAGGTTAACTGAAAAACTTGGGAGACATAGCAGTTGACAATTCTGCACTTTGGCTTTCTGAATTATTTCACAGTAGCCATGAAGCATGATTGGAAGTTGTGTCTGCTCTATTGGGTAGGTACTCTGTTGATTCTAAGCTTTCCAAACACTTTCAAAATTAAATTAAAGGAGTTATGGTTTTATAATTAACCTTGCTTCTATAAATTCATTTGCTATCATCTTGTATCTGTGTTACTGACAAAATGGCCTTTTGTGGTCTATTTATATGAATTTTTCTGTTCCTTATGTGCACATACTTGCTTTTCTCCATATAACCTTTCTGTTTTATTGGTTTGTAATTTTACAAAGCTTCAGCATTTAAAGTGAAGCACAGACTATATAGTGACAAAATGAAGTGCACAGTGCCACCAGACTTCTGTTTTGTTCTGTTTTCTCCCAGCCTTGTCTTCATCACATAGATCATAAGCTTATCTGAAGAGCAGTTTTGATTTTTGTCTTATGCCTGCAGCCTAATGAAGCATTGAAGCATTTGGCATATAAAACTAAACGGAATGTTTGTGTTTGTCAAAGAAATTGCTTTTTTATCCTCAATGAGATGGGTTTTTGATGTCTAGGATAATATATAGTCAGGGGATGAGAATATTAGGTTTTAATGATTATTCACAGCCATGCAGGTTCTTAGATTGATGTTAGATTAAGAAAGCAAACCCGTACATAAGACCATGTTGCGTATGTGCTCTCAGGTCATGTGTTTGCTTTTCAGACTTGTTTTCTGTTGTATTTGCTGACCTACTTGTAAAATCAACAATATGCACAGTTTGTCATTAACCTGCAGTTAAACCAGAGAATCTGGTTTAAGAAAACTATTTTAAAAATTATCTTATATTCTGTCAAATGATTGTACCTCTTTCCAGTTGGTTAATGTGTCATTTTCTGTGACACTCTGTAAACATCTCAATTAGGACACTTGCTCATGGGAGGGCTGTTGCTCAAGTCTGTTCAAGGCTACTTGTCCTCTTGAAAGGGGGCCTTTGCAGAACAACATTGACATCTTAGTTAAGGGTTTAAATATCATCTTGATTTGAATTTACATCAAATGTGGTACAAAGCTTGTGTCAAAGCAAGAGAATTGGTAATTTACTTATTGTAAGTTTGCTGAGAGAATTTGCTGCAGGGTTTGTATACCTTAATTGATTTTTTCATAAAAACTACGTTACACATGGCTAAGTGTTCTGACACAGGTTATGCTGCTAACACTTGGTAAGTGAGCAAGTTAATGTACTCAGTCAGGTAGAATTAAGTAAAACAGTAACAATATGGGCTTATTTCATTATGGGTTTGACTGTAGTGTTTTGTGTTGTAGTTTTTAAAATTGTTTGTATAGATATTTTGTCCAGATGTTAATATAGAGCTCATATTTCACAGTGGAAAGTCCAGAGGGATTCTTAATGTACAATTGACAATGAAACAACTGTGAGTTTTTTAGATAGTTTGAATTTTGGTGGCTTTATTGATGGAGCTGTCTTGCTACCTTACTGTTTTACAAACAGTGCAATTCATTTCTGGTAATGCAAACCAGATTTGCTTTCATGTTATAATCATACATCAGTAAAAAAGAGGCATGTTTGATGCTAGAAAAACATTGTTGTGGAGCATAAAAACTTCTGAGTAAGAACTGTGGGACACGTTCTTGTCAAGAGATAGCCAAGGTAGCTGACTGATGGAAGGAGATAAAATTTAGCTGTGAGAACAAGAAGTTCTTTTTCTGTTCAGAACTGTTAACTAGTGCACTGGGGAATTTGTTTACACTTTAGTAATAGTAATGCTATATTCTTTTTAAGGTTCCATTTCTTATTTTTCTTTTCAGTATTTTTCTTATCCTGTAAGCATCCACTGACACAGTTAGTTTTGTAACTGAGTGGCCGCTTCTGTTTTGCCTGATCTTACATTCCTCCTGGGAGACAAGATGTACCTTATCAAAATGCTAGGTTTTCTTTGCAGCGGATAAAAAAATGCTAGATATGCTTCTTATCTATTTTGGGAAGCTTTTTTTAATGTTAAATTGCAATTTGTCTTAAGATTTCCTTGCTCACTTCGTTCTTCCTTAACAACTGAAGGTGGTTACTTCTTTCTCTAAACAAATTTTTACTTCTTTTTAGACAACTCTTTGTTTGTTAGGTCCTTTGCTATGTTTCTGGAATCCAGTTTCTCCTGAAGCTTTGGCTCTATCATTAATATTTCAGCAAGTGGATTTTAAGGATTTTAAAGAAGGATTAATTTATTGGCTTATTAGAGACAGTGGGCATAATTCATTCGTTGAGTTTAACTACATTTCTTTATAATTTTAGTAGCTGCATACAGAAGTGTGAAGAGTAAAAACCATGGAATTTTAGTGATGCCTACGTGGAGATTTGGGGGGGGTTTGACAGGAAAAAAAAAAAGTAAAGATTTAGGGAAAATTCTAATTAATAGACTCTAAAATGCTACTGCTTCTATAAAGAGTATGAACTACAACAACAAGAGGAGAGTATCTAACTAACTAGCCTTCCCCCCTCTTTTTGTTTTGTTTTGGTGCTTTGTTTGCTTTGGTTTTGGTTTTGTTTGTTAAAATGTGCATTGAGTGGCTTGCTGTGCTTGGGTCAAATAGTTAGGTTGATATATATTCCTGTTTACAGAAATATTCCTGTGCCATTATACCTTGTCAGTCACTTCAGATATAATAAATTACTTCAGATGTAGAATTGCTATTTCTCATGCATAAGCGGAGCAGGATCTTGAGCTCTCCTTCTATCTTTGTTAATCCAGACCATTCATATGTTTGTGGAAAGCTTTTAAACAGAGGGGTAAATTTGTATATTAGGGTTTTCCTCACGTCTGAATTATGCTTTTGAGCTGTGGAGTATGTGGAAATGGATAGTATTGGTGTAATAATTCCTCATTTAACCTCTATTTAATTCAAAATGGGTCTGCTTTCTAATAAGAAGGTCCTTAAATCACAAAAAGGTAACATTATGAGTGAAAGCATTCCTTTTTAACTGCTTAAGTCCTCACCTGCGAGGTGCAAAGCCTAGAAATCAATTTGTATGAATTTTGTACCTGATGTGTATGTAGAATCTTCTTCCAGCTTTGAAGGTGTATTAGCAGCTTTCTTGTGAATCAACCTCACAAGAATTCTACAGTATAAATACTATAATTATATTCTGTAAGAGTGGTAATATAGAAAGAAAATTGTGTATTACTGAGTTACTAATTTTGCCAGCTGCCAAAATGCTTCGGGCACAAAAGTGCTTTAAGAATGATTTCCAGGTTTGCACTAATGATGCAGATTGCCAAGACACTACTTTTTCTCAGTATATCTGAGGCAGCTAGGGTGGTTCTAAGCCAGTCGGTGAAAGGCTGTGTACTTCATTGAGAACAGTCAAAAAGAATCTGCTAGTAAGAATAAATAGTTGTCTATTTAATGTTAGATAATTTGATGCAAAAGAAGTCACACAAATTGAAAAAGCTGGTGCAAATAGTTCTTAGGGTGAAGACTGGTGTGCTTGTTATACTTCATGAATGTTTAACTTTACAGCTCAGTTCTGTGTGGGTTTGAAATCTAAAGAACGATGCTGTTAGCAGCACACCAAGTCATACTGTAAGTTTACCGAAGCTAAGGCTGCCCGTGTGATACTTATTCAGCTTGTTATTTACATGCATGATGACAACATTTCATTGCTTTGTTTTATACTATTTAAAATTAATATTCATACTTTAAAATTAGGTTGTTTGTAACTCTACTTTTTCTGAAAGGAAACTGAAGGAAATGATTCCAAATAGGATGGTAGTAGATACTTAGCAGGTTCTGGAGTGGCGGACACTCAAAAGGTTCGTGGATAGAATTAATGGTTTTATATTTGTTGTACTGCTTCTGGTCCATCAGGTAAGGCAGGAACAGTAGTAAACTTCTGTCACCTGTGGTCGTAGTGGTGTTTGGGAAGCTTTGCCTAGTGGTATGGGTAATTTCAGTAAAATGAGTGATTACTCTGTATCCTCTCAGTTCCCTGTCAGTGTGCTTTTTCTAGTATAATGTTCGATGCTCCAAATCTGAATGAAAACTGAAATTGATAAAGTTAGGGCAGCTTATGGTATTAAGATGAGGAGTAACTTTTTTGACAAACCAAAAAGTGTGTCCTTCCTAATTTAACTTCCACCTCCCAGGCTGGAGAATAATGGAAGGGGAAATACCCATATAAGCTGAAAATTATTATTGATTCAAGAGCAAGAAAATAGAAACAGTTGCGCAGTATATTTAAGGACAATGAAAGTTTCTAACCCCTAGAGCAAGGAAAGGTAACTTTACATTAGGTTTTTGTGTTGCAGCTCTCGACTGCATTTGTGAAAGGGAATGAAGGCTTAGTACCTATGGTAGCTTTGTCTGGTCTTCATCATCCCAAAGCTTTTCTCCCTTCCCAGAAGGAAGGGTGCTAATAGGTGCACCTCATTACTTGCAAAATACTTCCAGCTAACTGTAGAGGTGGATTTTCAGCAGATTCTGACAACCCGTTCTAGAAAACAAATTTCCTGATTATCATTCTATTTAATACAATGGCCAACCTGATTAGTAGAACTAAGCAAATGGACTCTACCAAATATTCTATAGAATATTTCATCCTAATTCATTTTATAGTCCTTGTCATTATAGGAACCTGTTTAAGGTGGGTCTGTTCATCTTAAGCATCAGTCACCCTTTATCTAAATTGAAACTACCTCTGTACTCTGTAATGACTCCTTACTATGCAATTAAGTATTTTATTTAAATGTGGGTTTGAAAGAGTGAGATTGGGAATGACAGTGTTACAGCAGTTCTCTATGGACTTTCTTTAAAAGCACTGTTTTCTAATGGGTTGTCAAATACCTGATTAATTTTTTAACCTCCTTCAAGGTGTTTCCTTCGAGGGAAACACATAGCTGTTAAGAAGACATAGGTCTTTACAGGTATAGCACAGCATATAAAACATCCCATTCCTTCTTGATATGAGATGTAATTATTTATATTTCTTTCCTTCAGCCAAGTGTATTAATCGTAAGCTACAAGGAACTTTCAAAAGCAGCTTCTCAGTTTGGACCTTACAAACAAGCAGAATGGCGGCCTGACAGCACAATGATAGCTGTTTCGGTAAGCAGAATTTTTCCTTCTTACTCTGGTTAAACTATTGCAAACAGAATTTTGTGTTACCAATTTCTGTGCTTATACAAACTTGCAGATCATAAATACATTTAATTGATACTTGTCTTCCAAAAATATGTAACGGTACAAAGGACGTTTTAGATGATAGAAGCTTTCTTTTGTAGTTTTCATTAATTTTTCCCTGTGAGAATGAACTACAGTTCTTTATCTTAAAAAAATGTTTAGATGTATTGGCAGGGGTGATACAACATCTCATTACTTTAATAATCTGGTAACAAATAATACGGTAATGTAAAGTTATGTGAATGAAAGAAATAGTTGTGGACTTAGGTGGCATAATCATATTTAACTTGATAAATGAGGTTTAAAGGTGAGTCTTAAGAGATTAAACTGTGGCCTTATTACTGGCTTTTGGTGGTTAAAAAATATTGCAAGTCACTGGGGACACAGAAACATGGGCAGTGATAAGTGATACATGAGCCCTTCTGTTAAGAATCTTAGAAATGAGATCTTGTCTCATATGGAAATAAAGTCTTGT
>VWZS01003088.1:10719-23578 GCA_013397075.1 Rhabdornis inornatus | reverse complement strand
AGTATTTTTGGTGCAGTGTGTTATGTTGTCAATTTCATCTTATTTTTCTTATTGTGAACGACAGAATACATCTTATGCATTTAAAATGTGACTGTATTTTGGGTGTATTTGTGGTTGACTTAGCTGATTTTGGATTTTGCAGAATTGGGAAATGCCTAGGACAAATTAAAACTCCTTGGAGTATATATCTGTGTGTTTAGATAGGTAGAATATTTAGTCATGGGTTGGATTGAATTTGTCCATGCAAATAATAACACACTTTTGATTTCTTGATTTTATTCCATTTTAATAACTTAAAGAATCATTTCACATTAATCATAGGAGGCACAGCTCACCCACAAATGACTGTATCTTTCAGACACAGATACTTTTTTTTTTAATATGTCCCTCTACATATCTTCATCATTATGATAATACTAGTCAGTTTATTTTTTTTCACATTCATAAAAAGAGTTAAAACTTGAATCGTGGGTATTTCCACATGGTCATCTCTGAGGAGTATTGGATAATCTAGGATGTTGTATGAGAGGAAGACATTTTGACTTTTTTTCTCTTTTCAGTGTCAGTGTTAAACCATGAACCTTAGAAGAACATAAAGGGGGTTTTCAGTAGTATTGAAATTCAAAATCTGCCTTCTCTCACAAATATGCGTGGGAAGAAATGACTTAGCAGGTAGTAAATCATTTCAAGGTGAACTTTCCTTTATTGATTAGAAAATTTTTGTGTGTTGTGGCTATAATGCAACTTTTGACCTCTGAAACAGCCCTTAAAGCTCTGGAATTAACTGGAATTTATTGTTGCAATTTATTTTTCTGTTTTCCAGAAACTTAGGAGTAATGTATACAAGTTACATTATTTTATTGTCTCTTTGAAGAACTGAATAGCAGTTTTCAAACTCACTCTTCACATCCGGCTTACTGTCGTCAGGGAAAAAGGCAGACAACCTGTTGCTGCAACTTGTCTAAATAAATAATAGTAGTAGTATATCCTTAGCTGTACATTACATAATGGAGAAAACTAAGCAAGTAGTTTATTGTGTTTTTCTTGTTCTTTTTGGAGAGTTGGGAGATGTTTTAATTGGGAAAGTCTGAAAACTTATGGAAATATGTATAAAACACATGGTAAAAGTTGTAAAAGAAGCTTTGGAATGTTTGCTTAGAATATCACTTGTAGGAAGGCTTGAAAATACCTATTAAGCCATCGGTGACTAACCAGTCTAACTTTTACATAAAACTTTATGAATTTATATGATTCGTTGACCTGAAAATGCGTATTTTAGTTGTTAGTTGTGTGTTGAACAGTCAGGGTTTCAAAATACATTTGTATAGCCCAAAAAGGACTGTAATGCAAATTCTGTAGATGAGTAGGACAAACTGTCCCTGGTGTGTTTATAATAGGTTGCTCACAGTCTCCGAAGACTAATTGCATGTGCTTACCTTTGAGAAGACCAATGATCTCACTGAATTTATTGGAATTACTACTTTGTCTGTACTTAGCCCTCAATTTTGAAAACCTAAATAAAATTACTACTTTTCTGATTATATTAGATCAAAAGAAAGACACAGTCATTTGTGGGTGAGCTGTGCCTCCTATGATTAATGTGAAATGATTCTTTAAGTTATTAAAATGGAATGAACGTTTTTGTGCAGGTGTAGATACAGTGCACTGCCTGTAGGCAGTCACACTAATTTACGTGGTAGAGCAAATACTTGCCAGAGGGTTAATCAAACAAAAACTCTCCAATATGAAATGAACAAACAGACAAATGAGACCCAAAGCTGGAATTGAAATTTTTATCTTTCTTTTGGCATACGTTCATTTTCCAAAGGCATTATTTCAATGAAATGCTTGGATTTCACTTCTGCTGGGCTGAACAGTACCAAATTAGTTTTCTTCACCCTGAAGCCATTACAGATCAGTGAAAGGCCTTGTATGTGACTTGCATCATGCTTGAAAGGGGACATCTTCCTGTTTTCTCCCCTGTAACAGTGTGTCCTTGGCTTCTTCCTCTATGTTGGCAGCAGTGATTATGCAGCTGTGCCTTAAGTAAAGTCGGGTTGCTGACCTGATGGGGAAACTAAACCTGCCTATCTCCCTTTTTTACCCCTCCCTGTTCCCTGCTCTGGATTCTAGTAGCTTGCAAGTTGGCATTTGATAAAAGGCGGGCATTAGAAAATGGTGACCTTGAAGTAGCACTGAGTAGCTACACTGAGAAGTTGAAAAGCTTGAAGTGACTGTTCAGTGATACTTGTATAAATCTTATAGTTCATGGTAAAGCAATTGTTTGTAACATTTTAACTGTCATGGAGATATTAATTAGGACTCTTCCAGCTCTACCTTATGTGGTTATCTACCTATGCTAGGTGAAGCAAGAGAGAGAGAGCGATGACTTTTGCAAAAAGTGTGCGGGTGTCCTGGCATTGGCAAAGTGACAGCTGCTAGAAACAAGTCAGTAAAAACTGAGATGGATGTTCAGTTGTGTTCTACTTTTTAAAATTATGACTAATTCTTAATGTTTATTAACTACCCATATCTACTAATTTTTTGTAAGCAGAATGAAGTTCTTTAGTAGCCTTTCTTTAAGTGATAGTGGCCAGTTTTGGCAGAAATACAGAATTTGAATGTCATGACTACAGTAAGAAAGGGAAACCCTCTTAATGCAACTTCTTCTTAAACAGAATTCTTAAGCCATTCAGTCAGTATAACGAGGTGGTTGTGCACTGGAAATACATACCAGTAACATCCTCAGTGACACCAAAATACTGTTCTGGTGCAAAATTTCCTAGTTTAGTCAGTATCCTGAATTTGAAATTGCAGCTAGGTTTGTTAACATGCAGGTGAAAATATTGAGAATGGTTGTGTTTAGATTCTGTTGTCATCTTAGCTCTCGCTTTAACAAAATCTGTGTATTTTACCATAAATGAAAGAAAAAGTGAGTAGTCAGAAAAGCAGGTAATTAGGTATATGATAGATCATTTCTTGACTTCAGTAGTTTTTTACAGTCTTTAAGAGTAGGGATACTGGTAACTGAAGTAAAGTAATTTCGTGTGGTATTGGTACTTTCTTAATAACTGCTTTAAAATTTGCTAGATAATGGTTTAGCTTTGATTTGAAGAAAAGATCAAATGAGTTGCTGAAAGTCAAAATCACTCATCATTTGTCTGTATGGGGGAGAGATGTTTGTGGAGAAAATGTCCTTCCAATTTATAGTTACTTTTATACAGAGTTGTTACTATTTGTAGCTGTTGAGCAAGACAGTCCAGAAGAGCTTGCCTGTATTTGATGTGTTAACAGAGCTATTCTAGCATACAGCTGTTGTGTAAACTGTAATTGCACTTATCATCCAATTTAAACAAAATGCTTCAAGGTGGAAAGCAAAACAAAACTGTATGAGAAGTGACAGAAACACTTGTGCTGTTTATAGCTCAGTATGCATTGTAGTATATCTAATCACAGCATGATTAATTTTCAGGACCAAGTCTCTCTTTTTTTCTCAATCAGTACACATTTAGTAAAAGAGCTGAAGTGTGAATTGAGGCTGAGATGCCATCCTCTTTCAGTGCCGGAGTCTTTGCTTTTCCTCATCTTTCAGTATTATGAAATACAGAGATTTTGGAAAGTAAGGTTGAGTGAACTTCCCTTGCACCCTGCTATTGTTTGTTTTGAACCAGACAGAGTCGGAGCCTAGGAAAATTGATTTTCTTTTTAAAAATGCACATTTGGCATGATTTCCTCCTTTTCATATCAACCAGTTGTAAAGGTCTTTCTATTCTGAAATTCGATGTTTTAATGGAAGTACTGAAATCCAAAATTAACATTTGTGGCTGGAGCGCACGAAGCTGTTGAAGTTTGTGGTATTAGTAACTGAGGACATAGCTCTTATGAAATTTAGAATATGCTAAATACTTTAAGAAGGGAAACTTCTTAAACACTATTTTATGCCTTTAGAGATTTAATCTATATAAAATCTACTCATGGTGTTATAGTATGAGTTAGTCAACTAATCTATTCAGTATTATGAATATTATATGTAAAAGCCTGTTACTGGATTTATATGATAAAACTAGTGCTCATGCCGTAAGTGCAACATGTGAATATTTATATATAAAAACGAAACTTTTTATTTTTATTGCTGGAATCCATTGGTGGTTTTTTGTCAAATTGTGATATTTTAGGAATGTAGTTTTTCTGTCAAAGAAAATGTTTCTGACAGTGTTGATGTTTGGCTAGGAATTGCCACTGTTCTTGGAGTGAACTGTCATTCATGCTTAATGAAAACTTGTATTTTCCTGTCTAATTTGTGAGACTAAAAACAGGGGGGGAAAGCAGTAATTGTATGGTGTTTGATTTATTTTAATTGAGCCAGAGTAGTCTGCAGTTTCATTCTAGCTCTTGGATGCTTTGCTCCAGTTAAGAGCAGATTTGGAAGAGAATCAGTATTGGCCATTAGCCCACATTCTGGAATATTTTCCTACAGTGAACACAAGTACAAAGTCCTGCTTGAATTAGTTCAGTCTGGTTTTACCACCCAATTACTACAGTAATCTATAAGACAAAACATGAAAAATCACGTATGTAAGGTAAGATTGTAGCATGTTAAAATAAAATTTGTCTCTGCCTGTGCTTGCTTAAGGAAAGTGACAATGCTTAGAAGCAAATTTGCAGCTTTGTAAGCTGTGGCAAGGTACAGTGGTCACTTTTTGAGGAGTTTCCAAACAAATTTTTACAGCTATTCTTATGTTTGTTTGACAGTGAAGAGATGAGTTACACTATCATAGTAGAGGCTTCTCTGTACTGAACTGACTGATGTTTCAGTTTAGAGGTTTGCCAAGGAGAGTAACTGAAATTTTTTCACTTGTAGAGAATATGTGACTTATTGCTGAGGATATTTTTGCCTTTCAAAAAAGACAAAATCAAAAAGCTTTACATGGGTAATTAACTAAATGTGATAATTAGAGTCTTTTGTGTCAGGTTTCTTCATATCCTCAAATGAAGCCTGTACTTGGGGAGTGATAGGAACGTTGTGTACATTTAGAATGAGACCTCAATGGTGTAGATTATTAAGTCTCTGAAAGTGCTTTAAAAATTAAAGTTGTTATCTAACTAGTGTGAATATGTGAAGAAACTAGTTCATATGCTGGTTTAGAATGCTATGTTGTTGCTTATACACCTGGTTACTCTATTCATGTCTTACTCTGTCATTTTTAAAAGCTATCTCCTTTTCTTTAGCCTGATGGTTTATAGGTGCTATAAATTACCTCATCAGTGGGCTTTTTTTTCCTGATTCAATGGACTGAAGATTAGTATGTACAAAGGTTTTGAACTTCAAACTCCACAAGGGTAGTCAATGATGGTTAATTAACTTACTAGGTAATTTTTGCTCAGAATTAAGCTTCTGTTGAACTTCACCATTGTGGTTTTCCCTAAGATTTTGGCATTGTTTGGAAAATGTATTTTTAAAACTAGATTAGCTGAAGAACTTTTTATTAACCATTATGGCACTTGCAAATTCTTGATGTGGTTCAAGAGGTTTTAACCTCTTAATTTAAGGGAAATTTAGGTTGGATGTTAGGAAAAAAATTTTTACTGGAAGAGTGATCAAGTACTGGAATGGTCTGCCCAGGGAGATGGTGGAGTCACCATCCCTGCATGTGTTTTAAAAAAGACTGGATATGGCACTCAGTGGCATGGTTTAGTTGAGGTGTTAGGGCATGGGTTGGACTCGATGATACTGAAGGTCTCTTCCAACCTAGTGGCTCCTTCTGTGATTCTGTAACTGTTGTCAAAAAATCTTTGCAGCTGAAATAATAATTTGGTAAACCATTTAGCTATTTTATATGAATAGTTTATGAATATGCGAGCTATCTGTTTCTTTTCTCAAACTGCAGAAATCTGCTACTACACCTGATTGTGTAGTAAGGCTGTACTAAGAATTAGTTTTCTAAGCATTTACTCTTTATCATTGCTACAATAAATTCATTTTAATTTTATTGGTGCAGCTATTGCCAATCTATATGAGTACAGTTCTGCATCCAGCCAGACATATATAATCCTCAGTTGGTGGGATTAATATACACATTGGACATATATAATCCTGCAGTGTGTGATGCAGAGATGCAGGTTTAGGGGTGAGAAGATGCTATTTTCATGAAAATCAAAGCTCACAAGTGATGATGCAGGTTCTTTGAATCAGGTGTAAAAAAATGAAGTCCTCAGCTTTTCAGTGTGAACATGAACTGAAGTGTTCACATGAACCATTGTAGAATGGTTAGTAAACATTGTGTAATTGTGCTAATGCAATGATAATGCTGTTGTCAGTTTTTTTGCCTTCTTGCCTTAAAGGAGAGGAACTTGGAGTTCTTGGTGATGTAAATTATTTTAGAAACTCTGTCCTGGTTTTGTCATATAAATATTGCCATTAATTGCTGAAATCATGATTTTTAATCTTCTTGTCCCTTCCCTCTCACTCCAAGTACTATTGAAGAAGCCATTTTATCAGGAACAACTAAGAATATTCTAGTCCAAAAGTAGTATAAAAATATTTTACCTTGTTTGTATCAAACAATTGTTCTAGAAATAATTTTTCATTCTCTGAAGTCTTTCATCTTTTTTTTTCATGAAATATCTCCATTACTTGAATGGTTTATCTAGTTAGAATGGATGCTACTGCCTTGTTTGTTGTTCGTTTGTTTATTTAAGTAATACATTGTTTGCCATTAGCCACAATTTTTTTTTAAGTACTGTATTTTTTGACACAGAGCATTTCTGAATTTTTCTAAACTATTATCCAACAATAACTGTCAACTATATTACTATGATTACCCCAAATAGTACAGTGGAAACTTAAATATGAATTTAATGCTAATTCTGTCTCCAGACTAGAATTCTCCCTTACTAAGCAGAAAACAGTGGACATTATTTTTAAATACTTGGAACAGACTTAAAAATAATATGTCTATTATTTTTAATAAACATAGTATTAAATTATTGCAATTGCAATATAAAGAAATCTTAAGTCTTAATTGCAATTATAAAGAAATCTTTAAGTACATGCTTTCAGATTCTGCTATAATTAACTTCTTAAGTATTTCTTAGATGCTTTTGGTAGCAGTGACAAATTCGTTAATATTATTTCTGAATGAATTTTGTCCATGTGTCATGTTATATGACTTAATTGCTGTGCAGTTAGTGGAGGCCATAAATGCAGTACTGTGCACCTAAAAAAATTAGCTGACTAGTGCCCTGTTGCCTCTCTGAACTTCCCACCATTTCAGATAACAAACTTCAAGGAAATTCTTCCTATCAGTTGAGGAGTCTATCTGACTCTGCTTTAGCATGGTGTTGCCTCTTTCTTGCATTTAGGATATTTTCAAGTTTGGTGTGGTGGGGCTTTTAAAAACAGCCTAATCTTTCCATACTTGAGGTTTTCTTGGGTTGCAGATTTTCCTCAGTTCTGAGTTTAAGAGATTTATTCACAGGCTTAGTTACATTAACAGATGCCATGCAAGTAGCAACGATTATATTTGATTTGACATGCAGATGGTTGGTCACTGGAATGTGTTCTTCTCAATTCTTGTGCAAAAGTGAGTTACTTAAAGTTTGGCTGCAACCACAGCAGATGCTGATGTGGCAACCCAGACCAAACATTCTTTCCTGCCTCAGTCATCTGTATGCATTCTTCGTTTAAAGGTCAAAGGAACTCAGCCAGTAAGGCTGACTCATGCAGATGTGGACTATATGAACACAGTGTACTTTCAGTAGGACCTCCTTTCAACCCATACTAGGAATTTCTTTTTTAATTGATGAATTAGACATAATCACAGGCTATGCATTGAAATAGTGGCATTTTTGGAGTTTCAGTCAAGGTGACGTATCTCAACGCTCTGTGGATCGGCCTCTTGCAAGTTGGATAAAGAACCCTTTTTTGGGACAGGAGTGATAGCGCCCCAGTGGGAAAGATAAGACGCCACAGGTGGTGACTAATTTGCTAAAACTGTTTCATGAAACTGAAAATATTCAAATATTCTTGCAAGCTATTTTTTTATCAAAGGTGTTGAAGGAAAAGAAAGCCAGCCCACATGGAGACTTGAAATTTTTCTTGCTCCAAAATACGTCTTTTAAACCATATTGTTACCATTCTGGCTTTGTAATTTGTGCTGTGCAGAAATACCGAGTTTACACTTGGTTATGTACTTTGGTCAGTTAAAACAGACATGTTAAGTTGTGTTTTATACCTACCTAACTGTAACATTTCTGCATTACTCAACCCTTTCATCTCAATTTGTCATTTGTTTGCATGATTCAGTTGTACCACTGATTGTTGATAAACCAGAGTAATTTCATCTGGTTTGGGAGTATACTCTCTGGAATTGTATGTCCACGTGGGTTGAAAAGCCTATCTCCAAACACCTGGGGTTTTGTAAGTTTTAAAAAACACCACAACAACCTCACCATGCTAATGTTATTAAAAAAAGAAATGACTCTTTTTTTCAGGGTTCCTGTCAGTTCATGATAGCTAGCTTACATGAATGGCTAGATGTTTCCTAAGACAGCTGCCTTTTACAATTAATTTTTGTTCAAAATGCAAACCAGACATGCTAATAATTTAAATTTATACAAGTTGACATCTTTTGGTGGTAGAGTAACTAACCTTAAAATAATTTTTCTCATTTTTCACTGTAAGTTTTCAAAGCCACCATACTTTCATTCTGGAAAAATGATACTACTTCCATCTGCTAATTCCAGATTTTCAAAGGTTACCTTGGTCTTACCTTAGCTGGCATAAGGAAAGGTATAGTGCCCATCAAAGAATAACAGATATGAATTTTGCATTGCTATAAAATGGTAATGAATTAAGGAACTTGATATCTACTGAGATAAACAAGACAGGAAAGAGATTGATGTATCCTTGTTGTGCTGTCAAACTTCTCTAAAGCTGCATCTGCTTTGGTTTTTGCCATGTCTGAAGCAGTTATATTTGCTACCCTGATGTAAATTAAAATAAGTGTTTTGTCTGTTAAAATACAGGTAAAGATTACATGAATTTGTTTACATATCTATTGTTTCTGACTATTGAAGTTAGTATAAATTCTAACTTGTCTGCTGTGCCTGTTTCATTCATAGTTTGCTTTGCTTACTAGCATAATGCTCATTAGATAGATGAGCTGGATGGCATGTTACAATACTTAGGACTGTAGGTCAGTTTTCATTTAAAAAAAAAGTTAAAGAAGCACATGGCACATCTGATAACCCAGATACATAAGGAATACTTTAATGATGCTGTATAGTAATATGTAATGATGTTGTAACATAATGAATGAAATGTGAGATTTAACATGAGGAAGATAAAAATAAGAAACTTTCTACATCTGGAAGTTCATAGGGTGTAATGGTCTGTTTAAAGGGAAGAAATTAGTGTTCAGTCATCTCTTCTTAGTAGGTCTTAGGTTAAAAACTAGTTAATTTGCTGCGGGGAGGAATATTCCTTTGAAATACAGATGTCTACTTGTGTTATGAATGCTGAATTTATATTATAAACATTGATCTGGCAAAAGGCATGGAAGAAACATAAACATTTTGCAGTCTGTAATATCTGTAATGCATCTTGGAAAAGAGTGAATTTGAGATACTGAAGAATTCAACATATTTAATTAGTGTAAACAGTTGAGTAACAATTTATTAAATCAGATTTCTCACTGATACATACCACTTATTTTAGAAGTATTAAGGCAGGCCACACAGCTATTGTAATGTTCATTCTCTGTTCATTATCTTATTTTGCATATATAGTCTAATGATGTAGAGGATGATATGATAGACTAAACTTTTAGCACCACAATTACATCCTAGATATTTCAGTGCTGCTTGTGACAGATTGCATGTGACTGGTTGATGTGGGGGTGTGTATGAGTGTATATACANATTATAAAGAAGAGCAATGTGCTCCTTCGTTAAATCTAGAAATGAAGAAAGTGCTGGACTTGCAAGCCTCTATCACAAGGTATGTTCATTAATTAGGTCTTGAGAATTTTTCCATGTACACCAGTAGCTTTTAAAAAGTGAAGGGAAAATGGGATGGACTAAAAGGCTTCTAGTAAGTTTTTAGACTTATTAACAGTAAGGACTAATATTAGTAAGTTACTATTAGCAACTAGTAAGTCTGAGGAGGTGAGAAAGTGAATTGCAGTTTAAGAATTCTTTCTGTGCTTGGCTATACTGATATTTTTGGCATATAAAAGTATGTAGTATGCTCAGTATTACTGTGTATTACTATAAATGAGTTTGTCCTTAAGCTCAAAGTCTTTATTAGAGATTTCACGGAGGTGTTGGTAGGTTTGAGCAAAACTGTATCCAGCATTTCAGCATTTCTCCAGATGGCCACAGAGAGTTCATGTTTGTCCCTTTTCCTTACCTCTTGCTTTTTTGTGGTGATTGCCTGTCCTATAAAGAAATTTTGAACATGCTAAGTAAGCATGTGTGAAAAGCTGGTGAAACTTCATAGCATTGGAGTGAGGTGGAAAAGTAACATAGTGAAATTGGGGAACAGGGTCTTTAGGAGAAAGTGGGTTTTGGAGGACATGCAGTATACACTGACAAAGACTTTGCATGCAAGTAGATTAACCGTAGTTGTCAGGATTTTGAAAATGTTTGAGGAAGAATTTAGGAGTCTAATTTCTGCTTGATCAGTTTGTTTCAACCACGGATTAAAATGTATAATGAATTATTTACAGCCTACGCAGTATTGTTAATTTTCTGGAATAGATGAATAATTGATTGTTGGAAGAAATGTCTTATGGTTAGTCAGAAGTATTGTAAAGATCTTCAGCAGTTAGTATACCAGTTAAGCAATTGCTCTAGAAATACAGACCCGTTCATGAACTGTGATTGCTGGAGAAAAGTTGAGATGTATATCATATTTTGTCAGCATGGTACATGTTTGTAATTTATGTGCAACTTTATGATGCAGTTGCTAGTACAAGAAGCATTAATACAGTGTTTATGACATTAATTGATATTTCTGTGACACTGATTTGAGATGGAGTTATTTTAGGGATTAACAAATATCTTTTATTAGTTTGCAGTCCATGTTAGAAGATCTACTTGTGGCTACGGCTGATGGATTTCTCCATCTCATTCACTGGGATGGTATGACCAATGGAAGGAAGGCCATTAACCTATGTACAGTTCCATTTTCTGTAGATCTACAGTCTTCTCGAGGTAGGTTTTAGGGATTGTATTGCTTACAATAGTTACCTCTTAGTGACATAGCATCTAATAGAAAATATTTTTTCTGTTCTTAAGTGGAGGTGGGAAGATTTTGCCATTTGTAAGTGGGAATGAAATAGCCTGTTTAAAATAGATTATCTCTTTGGAGTAATAAGTAAACATCTGAAATGTCTGTTGGCTTGCGGTATTTCTGTGTTCACATATTTTTAAATTACTGATACTTTCTCAGCAGGTTCACTTTTGGGATTTGAAGATGTTTACATCAGAGACATGGAATACTGTGCCACGCTTGATGGCTTTGCTGTTGTTTTTAATGATGGGAGAGTTGGTTTCATTACACCAATGTCAAGTAGATTCACTGCTGAGGTATGTTTCCTTTAGTATTTCTGCCGTGCACAATAAATGTGTTTTCCTCAGTATCTGCATTTAGTTAGCTTTCTACTTTAAACCTTGTTCAGCTAAAGAGAAACTAAAATTTAATATCTGCTTAAGAGATTACGTAAGACCAAGACTGCATTTTGTAGCATAATTTGAGCTAGATTTTTATAGGGTTGGTATCACTGGGAGACCATAATTGATAGTAGATTTAACTTCCGTGTATTGTTCAAATTATCATTATAGACCATGTCTTATTGTGTCAGACCAACAGAGTTCCTGTTAGAAGTTAAAGGTGGGATGATAGGAAGTAGTTTCCCCTATGGCTAAGTTCATAAGTACTATGTCTGGGACTTAATCCTAATCAAGTCTATCTCTTTCTCACAGTGGCAAGCATACTTCAGATTTTGTTTTACAGAAATCTTTTCCAAGTTAGGTGTTTTCTTACCTGTAATTCAGCCTAAAAACTATCACATTTTATTGTTAGATATCTTTATTTTAATTACAGAAAACTGAAAAGAATACCTGTGATCTCAGCTGTTGTAGATGGGAACTTACTTTCCTGTTTTTATTTTTCTCTTTGTTCTAAGCACTATCTACTGATTTTTATTTATTTTTTCCCCTAGAAAGTGTTAGGGACTTTTTTCCTTATAGGTATTGACTTATTTTGTTACTAAGAGGTCTTATAAATGTTTTTTTTACATACTGATATCTTTTTGTAATTTATATTTAGAAGAATGAAACCAGTTTTGCATTTATGAGATTTTGTTTGTTTGAACCATGTCAATTGATCTTGACATTAATAGAAATTTTGAGATCATGAAGGTCAACTGACACGTGTAATATGGTGTACATGCATAGAAGCTGACTGTTATTAATATAAGCAGTATTGAACAAAAAAATCTTCTGAATTCCTTTCTCTACAGCAGCTCCATGGTGTTTGGGCGCAAGATGTAGTTGATGGAACTTGTGTGGCAGTGAATAACAAATACAGGCTAATGGCGTTTGGATGTGCCAAGTAAGTTTTTAAAGGCTAGTTCAGAGCAGGGGGAGATTGTTTCATAATAAAGCAGAATTCATAGTTACTTCTTACTAAGTTGTGTTGCAAGAACTGTAAAGATGAAAATAATCAGTCTGCCTAGAGATTGCATTATGTGCTGTCAAGAAGGCAGGAGAGAGGTGGAAAAAATGGTTGTGTGCTTGAACTGCGATTGAAATTTATGTTTGCTGTTCCAGTCTGGGAAAAAAAAATTAAAAG
>VWZS01003085.1:756217-812875 GCA_013397075.1 Rhabdornis inornatus | reverse complement strand
TCTCCCGCTGAGCTACATCCCCTGACGCAGCCTCTACCCTGGCGTTCTCCTTCTTCCGGGAAAATCGCTGTGTCTCCTGCTTCCCCGGGCCGCCCAAGCTGGGGAAAGGGGGTTCAGGGCTTTACAGGCATTCGGGGTCCCTGAGGTGTGAGTGGGCTGGTGAGGGGGTCGGAACAGGGGGAATAACTGTGGGACAGAGGAGGGAGGTGATTTTGCAAGCGCAGAGGCCATGTAAGGGGCGAGTGTAGGTGTGCCAAGTCGGTGCGGGCCGGCTGCAGCAGCGGCCGGGGCGGAGGTGGCAAGTGGGAACGTGAGGGCATGTTTGCCGTGAGCCGAGCTGTGGGCGTGGCAAAAGAAGGGCTCGTCCGGGATTTGAACCCGGGACCTCTCGCACCCTAAGCGAGAATCATACCCCTAGACCAACGAGCCGGGGTGCCCAAAAGGTGTCCCGCACCCACCCTCTGGCCCGGGACATCCTGGACACTTGCCCACTTCTCGGCAAAACGCGGTGTGGTCCAGCCCTGGGCCAGAGTGTCCCCTCCGCCGCGGGGCCCGGGGCTGTGATGGCTGAGGGGTGAAGGCGTTGGTCTCGAAATCCAATGGAGGTTCCCTGCGCAGGTTCGAATCCTGCTCTCAGCGATTGATTTTACCCGGTATCCAATGTGGAGGTTCTGCAAGGAGCTGTCCCCTCCACTAGCAATAGTGGTCATATTGGAGTGACTTGGCTGTCCCGTGTGGTAACCACAGCATCTTGCTCATTGCACCAGATTTTTTTCCTTCATCCCTTAATTGGTGCTGGTGAGTGCTGCCCTCTGGCCCCACAGAGCCCTTGTGCCTGGAGCTGTTCCAAGCACAGCAGGGCCAATAACATGGTGTTTATCCAAGCCCCTTTCTGTCCCCTGGCCACAGATCGATTCAGTTAATGAGAAACTCCGTCTTGGGAAAGAGGCAACGGGTCGGCTGCTGAGAGGCTTTTGCTCCACATTGGGACGGAAAGGGCAGGGTGTGAAGAGCCGAGCCGGGGGCTGAGGGGTGCAGCAGATCCTGGGACCATGGGCAAGCTGGTGGAATGTGTCCCCAACTTCTCAGAGGGGAATAACAAAGAGGTGAGGGAGTACATGGAAGGGCTGAGGGAGGAGTGGGTGACACTGGGGTGTCACTGGTGGGTGACAGCCAGGTTTCCCCTTCAGGGCAGTACCCACTGCTAGACTCTGCCATGCCTCCTGTGCAGTGCTGTTCACCTTTCACTACCTGGCTAGTACCAAAAATGCCTAAAGGTAGCCTTGGCTCCCTTATGGCACCTCGATGAGAAGTGGGGGCTCAGACCTCCTCCGCCATTGCCTGCAGGTTGCTGTAGCACCAGGTCTGGGGTTGGTCTGGGATACCTCTGCAGAGAAATATTGCTTGCAGTTGCTGTGCCAAAAGACTGTCCAGGTTAATGGAGTCTGTCCTGGGCAACAAACTCCAACTGAACTTTGGCTCTGCCAGTGGCAAGAGAGTTCAACAAACCCAGCACGGCTGTAAAAACACAGCCTCCTCCAGGGAAGAGGCTTGGCAGAACCAAATGTGTTGGGAAGCTGGCAAGTAGATGTATCCTCAGGAACAGCAATTTGTGGTGGCACCCTGTGACATGCAGCAGCAGCCAGATGTCTCTCCCTCACCATGGCCAGGGGTGCCCCAAACCCCTTGGATGGGAGTGGGATGCTTGCGCAGGGCTGCATCCCCCTGATTACGGGATCATCCTCAACCCTATCATCAGTGGGAAGGGGGAGAGCTGAGATGTCCCCTCTCTTGAAAAGTCGTGGCTGTTGTGCAGTCCCAGCCATCTCAGCCCCCTTGCTCCCACCCACTGTCTGGCAGGTGATCGATGCAGTGGCACAGGCCATCTCCCGGACCCCAGGATGTGTGCTGCTGGATGTGGATGCTGGTGCCTCCACCAACCGCACCGTCTACACCTTTGTGGGGTCCCCTGAGGCTGTGGTGGAAGGGGCACTGAGTGCAGCCCGTGTGGCTGTGCAGCTCATTGACATGAGCCGACACTCAGGTGAGCTTGGGAGAGGCTCAGGGGCTGGTCTGGCACAAAGGTGGCTGCCATGCTGCTGGGACCAATCATGGCACTGGAACAGGGACTGTGGTCACAGCCCCAGGTCTGACAGTGTTTAAGAAGTGTTTGCAATGTTCTCAGGCACATGGTGGTATTGTTAGGGCTGCCCTGTGCAGGGCCAGGGGTTTGAATCCATCATCCTGGTGGGTCCCTTCCAAGTTGGGTTATTCTGTGATTCTATAATTTTCTCACAGCAACGTGTCCAGTCTGTGAGAGCGTGGGAAAAGGTTGTTCTCCCTTCTTGTCTGCTTGTTCTTCCCACCTCCCATTCCTATATCTGCCCTGCCACCAGGTGAGCACCCTCGGATGGGGGCCTTGGATGTCTGCCCCTTTGTACCAGTGAGGAACGTCAGCATGGAGGAGTGTGTCACCTGTGCCCACATCTTCGGGCAGCGCTTGGCAGCAGAGCTGGGTGTGCCTGGTGAGTGCGGTCAGGAACCTCTCCATGTTCCATCCCACCCTGTATGATTCCAACTGCTGGAGAAAGTGCCAGCCCCTCCCTGGTGGTGCTCACCTCTGGCTGTGTCTTGCAGTTTACCTGTATGGAGCAGCGGCACGGAATGAGAGCAGGAAAGCCCTGCCGTCCATCCGTGCTGGGGAGTATGAGGCACTCCCTGAGAAGGTGAGCCTGGTGGTGGCACAGGCTGGGCAGATCTGACCCGTACTTCCCTGCTTCAGGGAGCATGCTGGGGGCTGGTGTAGTCCCTTTGCACCAAGAGGAGCTGGTGACACAGGTGGTCATGGCAGATTCCAGCTGGAGAGGGAGATGTCCTCCTTGTGAGGGTGGCATGTGCTCCTGGGTGCTGCCAGCCCACATGCTCTCCTCTCTCCTCCCCAGCTTGCAAAACCGGAGTGGGCTCCTGATTTTGGGCCCCCAACATTTGTCCCCCGGTGGGGGGCCACAGTGACGGGTGCTCGGACCTTCCTTATTGCGTACAACATCAACCTGCTGTGCACCAAGGAGCTGGCTCACCGCATCGCCCTCAACATCCGCGAGCAGGGTCGCGGCCCTGACCAGGTACCCCTGGAGCACGGGCATGCCAGGAGCATGCCTGCCTTTCCACACCTCCTGGGCTGTGCCCTGAATGCGGTAGTTGTTGGCAGCCCGGGCGCTTGAAGAAGGTGCAGGGCATCGGCTGGTATTTGGAGGAGGAGAACATGGCCCAGGTTTCGACGAACCTGCTGGACTTTGAGACCACATCGCTCCACACTGTCTACGAGGAGATATGTCGAGATGCGCAGGTGGGTAGCCTGGGGTGCTTGTTCCCAAGGGGACTTCCCAGAGGATGTCTCCCACCAAGTTTTCTTCCCCACCCTCAGGTCAGGCTCTGGTTTCTTTCATGCTTAGCTCAACCAAAGTGCTGAATGGCACAAAACTCCCAGAAACTCAGCAACTTGCTGCAAGCCCCAGCTCCTCTGTTGAAAGCTTTTCTGTGAACTTCCCATGTCCTGGGAAGGGGTGAGGACCACCAGGCTGGGGTAGTAGTGGCAGCAGGGCTCTGGGGAAAATCACATTTCTGATGTCCTTTGCAGGAATTGAATCTCCCTGTGGTGGGGTCTCAGCTGGTGGGGCTCGTTCCCAAGAAGGCTATGCTGGACACAGCCGAGTTTTACATCAAGAAGGAAAAACTCTTCATCCTGGAGGAGGAACAGAAGATCAGGCTGGTAATGTGGCTTTTCCTGCTACTTACCCTGCTAAGGGTGGGATCATGAGAGAGACACATCCCACTCTCCACCAGCCTCCCAAAGTGGAACTGAGCAGAGATTTGGGACTCCTCAGGCCCCAGGCATGACACTTGTCTCCAGGGTGGATTTTGGGGGGGACAGCAAGTGGAACAAGTTGCTTTGTTCTTCTGAGGATGCCAAGATACATAGGGAGCAGGAACCACAACCCATGAGGACTAAGTGTGGGTAGCAGCTGCTTGTCTTGCCTGGATGGAGGCCAGGAGGGGAAGGAGGTGTCTCCAGAGCTCAAGGACAGTGTGTGGCATTATGGGAGGCTCTCCCAGGACAGGGAGTAAGCTGGAAAGGAGGAGAGAGGCTCTGCTGTTCCACTGCAGGAGGGAGGGACTTTTCCAGCCTGTGGGGAATGTGCTAGATAAGAGCAAGCTAATGATTTATCAGTACAGTTCCCAGTCCTTTGGAGGTGACTGCACACCACCCCTGAGTCTGCGATGGGATGGGCTGGTGGTGCCAGCTGTCCTCTCCCTGGGTGGTGACCCAGTCCCAACGCTGACTCACCCATGGTTAATTAGCAGTGGGGAATGCGGATGCATCAGGACTCAGGTGACAGGGCTGATGAAATGGTGCTGCTCCTTGCAGGTGGTCAATCGTCTGGGCCTGGACTCCCTGTCTCCATTTCACCCCCGGGAACGCATAATCGAGTAGGGACCCACATCCTACTTTTTGTCATGGCACCCATTCCTGCCTAGATGGGGGGATCCTGCTGCCTACATCCTGTGCTCACCTTGTTTTGGGAGTGGTGGTTACTCCCAGCTCATCTTCACAGCCTGGGACATCTCTGCTGGGTGTTGTGTAGGAGCAGGGTGGTCCCTGCTCCGAAATGCTGATGGTTGTGAAGGTGAAGTGGGGGAATGCCAGGTTGCTTCAGCAGGCAGTGGGAGCAGGTTTCGTGGCCAGATTTGAATTTTAAATTCCTTACCCGATCCCCATGCAAAATTTCACTGCCTCTGGTTCACATGCTGCAGCACCGGGTGTGAAATAAAAGTCTGTGGGGGGAAAGGAAGGGAAATCCACCCATGAGGTGAAGTCCCTGTCTCCTATCCTGGGCCATGGCTGCAGGGAGGGATGTTTCTATCCCACCAAATGCTGTTTGCATCAGTCCAACCTGCCTAATGCAGAGCAACACCACCTGTGTTCCCCAGCTGTCCCCATGTGGTTCCCAGTCCTTACCCTGACCCTTAGGCTGGGTTTTTTGGGGTTAGTTCCCTACTCATTCACAGCATCAATGCTGGAGAGGGCAGTGCTGGGTGAGAAGGGTCTGTCTGGTGGTGCTGTCCCTGCACCTGGAGGGCTCTAAACCACCTGTGCTGCAGGTACTTGGTGGAGGCTGGAGAGGTGGACGGAGGGCTGGTGGCCAAGCCACTGGGTGCCTTTGTGCGAGCAGTTGGAGCGAGGTCGGCAGCACCAGGAGGAGGCTCCGTGTCTGCAGCTGTGGGAGCCCTGGTACGTGTCCCACACTGAGATGGAGGCCTGGGGGTCCTGGGCATGCCAAATGGAGCTGGCGTGGTGGCAGCAGTGGGCACTGCGTCCTACTGGAGGATTTACCCTGGCAGGGAGCAGCGCTGGGCAGCATGGTGGGGCTGATGAGCTATGGGAAGCGGCAGTTTGAGGACCTGGACCCCATCATGAGGAAGCTGATCCCCCCTTTCCACCAGGCCATGGAGGAGCTGGTGACAATGGTGGATGCCGACTCCCATGCCTTCAGCAGCTACATGGTGAGGTCCCACCAGAGGCATCCTGCAGGGAAACAGGGGGGCTTTCCAGCTGGGAGGAGGGCTGGAATTGCTGTGCTCTGGATTTCTTAGGAGCAGGGCTCTGCCCTTAGAATCATAGACTCATTAAGGATGGAAAAGACCTCCAAGATTATCAAGTCCAACCTTCTGCTGAGGACACCCATGCCCACTAAACCATATCCAAACACTTCCAGGGATGCTAAACCCAGGGCCAGGGGAAGGGACATTGTCACACAAGGGAGGTTTGCAAAAGTGCGGGAGCTATGGGGTCTGCCCTGACCCCGGATGCAAGGCATGGTCTAGGTGACCGCAGCAAACTTGCTTTTCTTTGCCTGCAGGAAGCCATGAAGCTGCCCAAGAACACCCCTGAGGAGCAGGAGAGGTGAGCTGGGCTGGTGGGGACTGGCTCACTGTGGCAACACAGCCACCCAGCACTCACGCCGGGGCTGTCCCCGCTCCCAGGCGCATGGCTGCCATGCAGCAGGGGCTGAAGACGGCCGTGGAGGTACCCTATGGCCTGGCAGAGAAGGTGAGCGGGCTCTGGCCTGCTCTGAAGGAGCTGGCACGGCACTGCAACCTGGCCTGCAAATCTGACGTCCAGGTATGGCCCCAGCTCACACACTTGCCCTGCAAGGTGTTCCCTCATGCCCTGACCTCCAGGATGCATTTGTCCAGCTTCCCAAACTGGCCAGGAGTTTCCACGCAGTAATTCTTTGTCAGCCACTTCCTGAGAATGCCAACAGATTGGAAAGCGCTGCATGTTGCTGGGTGGTGCAGGGTGGGAGTCCTGCAGAGTAAGGGTCTGACCTGCTTCAGCTCCGTACGGTGGAGCTGGTTCACCAGGAGAGCCTCTCGCAAGCCCGAGTTTTCCCAGGTGGCAGCCAAAATGCTGGAAGCGGCGGTGTTCGGAGCCTACTCCAACGTCACGATCAACCTCAAGGACATCGCGGACGACAAGTTCAAGCGTGTGGTGAGCCGGGCCGCGCGGGCGCCCCCTGGCGGCGCACCTGAAGGGGCGGAGAGGGCGGCGGCGCCCCGGGACCCCTCGCATCCCTTTGCAGCCGGCGGGACGCGTGGGGTGCACGGCGGATGGCTCTTCTGGCCTGACGAGTGGCAAATGACGCGTCTTGTCCCCATACAGATGTCACAGAAGGTCTCCGGACTCCTAGAAGAGGCGAAGCAAGGCTCGGCAGTCGTGCTGGCACTGCTGGACAAGCGGGTGGCCTGAGAAGGGCTCGGGAGTGCTCTGGGGGGTCTGCAGTGGCAAATACAGCTGGGAAATACTCTTGTCCCTGCCTAGGCTCTCTTGGTATCCGGCTCTGGAGAGCTGCTCTGCTCAGGCACATCCAGCATCCTATCCCCTGGCGTTTCACTGGACAAGGGGTATTTTTGCTGTTTGGGGCTTGGACCCCAGGCTCCATCCTGCCATCTCTGGGGCAGAAGTAGATGTCTGGGTTGGCAGTGCCTGGGACCACAGTGATCCCAACAGAAGGGATGGCGGGATGGCAGGATCCCTGTGGCACTGCCTGCAAGAAGATCCCTTTGTGTGAGCACCTCCTGACCCTGCACAGTCCCTGTGTCCAGAAACCCCCATGAAACACGATCCTACCCGAGATCTGGAGCAGGACCTAGCACAGTCCCTTTCTGCCAGGTGTTTTTCAGGATGTGTGTGACAATTCCAGCCTGTTGAATTGCCTGGGAAGGGAGCGCTGTCAAACATGAGGCACCATCAGGGCTGTTAGCAGGGCGATGGGGTGGGTTGAGATGGGAGAAACCCTGCACCCTCCTCGTAGATCCTCCAAGAGGAAAACCTGAACTTCAGGGCGTCCAGCCCTTCCTCCTGTCCCTGTTGACCGGGTGTGACAGCAGGTCCTGTGTCCTCCACCCGCACACCGCGGCAGCACCCTGAACAGTGCCTGGCCCCCGCACCCTGCTGTCCCACAGCCCCGTCTGTGGCAAGGTCACACCCCTGTTCCTGGGCACTGTGCCTGAGCGGGGAGCACGGAGCTGGGGTTCATGGTGGGGCCAGCTGACTCACTCCATCCATCCCTTGGCGCCGGGAGCTGGAGTCACCGCCCTCTATCGCCTGTGTTTATTATCCCCGTGGGACCTTTGTGCCGCCTGGGAGCGGCGTGTTGACGTTTCTCGCGTGCCCATGGTGACGGCACGGTGGCAGCGCTCCGCTGTCGCCCCTGCCCGCCGCACCCTGGATCACGGGGGCAGGGCCCCGCTATTTAACGAGTGCCCGACAGCCGGGAGAGCCGTGCCGAGGGCGGGGATCCCGAGTGCTTCCGGCATTGCCTCTTCTGGGAACTTTTCCGCCGGTTTGGTGAGTGCAGGGCAGTGGGAGAGGACGGGGGCAGCGGCAGCATGGGCACCCGTGGGTCAGGGTGCACTGCCCCCATGGCTGGCAATGCACCCAGGCACCTGTCCCCAGTCCCTTGTGGCCCACGAGGACCTGAGATTGGCATCCAGGCTGGGCCAGTGTGGGTTTATTTCTATTAACAACGGAAACCACATGCCTGGACTTTGGGGGTGCATTGAGGGGGACGGTCGCTCTGGGGGTTGGCACTGTCAGCAAAGGGACAGGACAGCGGTCGGAGTCTGTGGGGGATGGCACTCCTGAGGAAGCGAGCATGGGCCCTGTGCTGGGGGCAGACTTTGGGACAAAGGAGACAGGTCCCAGCTGCTGGACGGGCAATGTCCCATGGCAGGAGGTGACTGATGGTGCCTGTCCTTCCCTTTCAGCTTGGAGACCACTGAGGATGTGTGATCCCAACCAAGGTGAGGGGCCATGGGGCCAGGCGGGGCTGTGGGTACCATACAGCCATTGGGGCTTAGAGGGAAGCTCTGTGCCATGGCCACAGACACCTGGGGGTTTACCTCTATCCCAAATGGTTGTGGAGTGTCCTTTGGGAGGAAGAGGTAGGCCAGGGTGGGCCCTTTATGTGGCAGGGTACACCAGCTCCCTGCGCTGTCTGGGGAGAGCCTGTTTCTGGCCACTAACAGCCCCCTCTTCTTCCTAGGCCCACCACGACCACACCTTGCTGTGTGCCCTCCTGCCCCTCCTGGACATGCTGGTCCTGGCACAGGTTCCTACCCTGGTGGCATGGCAGTCTGCCCCCCGTGCCCTGCACCACCTGGCCAGCACCCCCCTGGGCACCCCCTGTCAGGGCATCATCCCCATGGGCACCAGGAACACCATAAGAAGCACCATAAGAAGCACCATAAGAAGAAGCACTGCAAGCACCATGAAGGCAAGGTAAGAGTGGGACAGCAGTGAGCCCTTCCCTAATACTGCTGTGGTCTTTTGGACCCCCTCCCCATGCCACAGCATCTGGCCTGAGCACCTGGGACTCTTCTCTTCTACCCTGTAGTGGCTGGAGAATACTGCCCAAACTTCAGTAGCTTTTTTTAGATGTGGAAGCTCGTTAGATTAATAAACAGGCAAGAATGAGTCATATTAAGTGAGTAATTTGAAAAGCAGTCCATGAAATTCCTTGAGGCCATTTAAAGTGGTGACATGCATGGGGTGCACCGTGCAGTGTGTTAAATCCCAGGACTTTGTCCTGCTTACCTGAGTGAAGCAAGTTGTGCTTCCATAATGGACATTCACTCAGTGTCTTGCAGCAAAGGAACTGTTTGGTTCCCCCTTAAAAACAAACAAACAAACAAACAAAAAACTCACCAAAAAAAAAAAAAACAACAAAAAAAGGAGAAGCAATTGCCTGTGCTCTGGAGCAGATTTTGCAGAAAATACCATTCCAGGGATGGTCACCATCCTGCGCAGGTCTGAATGAGGAACTGCTGAACAAGGCCCCATTTCCAACATTGGATGTGGGAGCATTTCCCAAATAAATCATACCAGCAGGTCCTCTCACTGGGAAACAGCTCTGGCAGTGATGTGCTGTAATGTTGGTCCTTGCTGGCAGACAGCGAGAATTTTCTATCTGGAATTTCCTTTATTGTCCTTAAGAGCTTTGTAAAAAAATCATAAAAAGCCTCCAGCCCTCCCACAATACGGGGCAGCCACCACAGGGTCACTAACTGCTCTCAGGAATGCTGTGACAGAGACTGGTTTCCCTGCTGTCCTAAAGTTGTTTTCTCTTCCCCAGCCCTCTGGTGGCTCGTGCAGCTCAAGCAGCAGCTCTGACTCTGACTGAACGTCTGGCGTGTCCCACCCGCTCTGCGGTGATCAGCAAAACATGAAGCCAGACTCCTCGTGGGAACCCTCTGCGTGTCGCTCCCCTCCCTCCCCCTTTCCCTTGGAGCAGTATTTCACCTGCCAAGTGATTTTTCTTGTGTGTAGCTTGTAAATCCTTTGACCTGGAATCTCCGAGTCAATGGACAACATTTCCACCCTCTATCTTTTGGGAGAACCTGCTGAAAGTAATCACATGCTGTTTTCCAATCTGCTGCTGTCTGTGTGTTTTTTTCCTGGGCAATGATGATGGCTACTAACATGGATCCCATAAAACTCCTTACATGTCTTGTGAGCTTTCCCAGGTGTAGCAGAGGGAATGCCTGGGGGACACTGTGATTATGTGGGCTGCCATTCTCCACGCCACGGTAATAATTTATAGGCAAGAGCTTACCATGGCAGAGGGATTCTCCCATGAACAGGTGAGGAGCATGAACAGCTGGAAGTGTTCAAGAGCAGTACTTAGAGCAATCTGTGTCCCTGCCCATGGCAGGAGGAGTGGAATGAGATGGTCTTTCAGTTCCCTCCCAACCCAAACCATTCTGTGATTCCATGATTATCTGGATTTACCAGCTTGAAACCAGGAGAATCAGCTGCTCACTGAAAATAATTTTTAAAATCCCCACAACTACAGAAAAAAGGCTTTTTCAGGATAGGGTGAAAAAGATTTGTTTATTTTTGCAGAGAGCACAATTCAAGTTCAAATCTGGGCATTGCTCAGCAGGTACCAGGGGGAGGAAAGTACCAGTGATGCTTTGAGCACACTGGCATGGCTGGGAGGCAGCTCTGCTCTGGTGGTTGTTCAGTATTTTGTTGGTGCTGGGAGTCATGCTGGCCCTCTCAGTGGAAATTTTGAGTGGAGTAACAGATGAGCAGGTTCTGATGAAGGGCAGAATGACAGAAGGAATCAAGGCAGGAAAATAAAGATCTTACAGATGATTTGCAATATTTAAGATAGATAAACCCCCCAAAGGAGCATCTGTGGAAGGCAGAAAAACCTCTCACACCATCCTGCTGTTCCCAGAAAGGAGGAGCAAGATGCACTGAGAGATATTGAGAGTTTTTGAAGACTAGAGTTATTCATTGGTCCTGCTACACTGGGAAGGTTTCTTGCATCTCTGATAAGCCCTCCTAGGATTACAGTACATACACAAGTCATGGCTTGGTGTGTGCAGAGCTTTACAGAAGTATTTCATATGGCTCTGTATCCTGCTTTGATCAGGGTTTTAATTAGCACCATAAATGTAAGATATATGACTCTTCATCATGAAAATCTATAAAGAGCTCTGGATTTTGGTTAGAAAAGAGGACCCAGAGGGCAGCTCTTCTGGGCTAGCAACCATAGAGGGGGAAGAAAATACAACAGGTAATATCAGGAGTGTGTGTATCAGTGACAGAAGGATTGTGTGCCCTCCTTTTAACAAATCCACCGAATGAACCTGTCAAAGAAGCTGGGCTGGGAGAGGCTGTCATAGTCTTTCTCCCGGAAGATGGCTGCCCGGTCCCCCAGGCCAAGCTTCAGCAGGACATCCATGTCCACATCGCTCCCCAGAGCCACCACCGTGGGCATGACATCTTGCTTCTTCATGGAGTTGATGGCCTCCTCCAGGTTCTTGCTTCCCGTGATACCGTCGGTGATGAAGACGAAGGAGAGCTCAGCATTGCGGCGGGCAAGCCGCTGCCCGTTGCCTGGGCTGAGCACAATGTTGTTGATGGCATGGATGATGGCTGACCCGATGTTGGAGGATGAATCCAGGTACTTGATCTGCGCCAGGGCGTCAGAGATCTCGGTGAGGTTGTGGGTCAGCGGGAAGACCACGTTCTGGTCCTGCTCACTGCCGTACTGCAGCAGCGCGATCCGGGCGTTCATGTGGTCACTGTTGCTCCGGGCCAGCGTCAGCTGCTGGGCCACGTCCTCCACGAAGCGGTGGGCACTCTGGAAGTTCTGCTCCCCAATCCTTTCTGAGCCGTCCAGCAAGAAGACAACGTCAACAGGGCGCTGGGTGCACTGGGCTACGGCAAGCTCTGCAGGGGGAAGAAGAAGACATGAGCTGGGAGGATGAGAAGACCATGGGTTAATTTGGGTTGGAGTTGCCTCTGAGCATCCTTGTACAAAGAAGGACCAGCCCAACCCCGCTGCCAAAGCATGTCTACAGCTCAAAATGTAGGAGCTTTGCTTTTGATGCCCTCAGCTACTGGGCATTTAGTGAATGCTAATTCTGGAACTGATGGCAGACCCTTGTGAAATTAGGCAGGTCTGTGTGTTTCAGTCCCACAATTATACCCACTGCCCTACATCAATTTCCAGCTCTTATTTGTGAGAGGAATATCCAGAGATTAATGGCAAGCAGCACCTTCAAACCTCTCAGTTACCTTGGGAGAGTGGTTTACTGTCAGAGTTACTCCCATCATAAAATCAGAGAATCAGAGAATCTCAGAATGGTTTGGGTTGGAGGGAACCTTAACACTCATCTCATTCCAACGCCCTGCCATGGGCAGAGACACCTTCCACTAGACCAGGTTTTTCCAAGCCCAGTCCAACCATACAGAATGTTTGAATATATGCAGTGAATAAACTCAGGAAAAAAACAAAAAGGAGAAGAAAGCAGCTATCTTTGGTGTCAGCTGATAGTCAGGGACCATTATTTGCTTCCTTTTCTGTAGTTATGTGCATTGCATTCAGTGTTCCTCTGAGTTCCCCCCGAGCTAGCAGCAGGGCAATGCCCATAGAACATTCTAGCAGTTCTGTGGCTTTGAGACTAGAAAGGGTGAGGTCCCAAAGATGGTGCCACGCTGTGTTGCATGACTGGCAAGGAACAGGACCTTCTGGAGCAGGCCCACCTTGAGCATCCATTTCTGGCAACAGGGGTAACTTTGGGGGTAGGAATGTAATGTTAGATTGAATTTCCACACTATGAGCGAGTCCAGCCTGACAAAGACTTCCCTGGTGCTGAACAGTGCTATGCCTGGATTCAGCACAGAATCAGGGAATCACAGATTCTGTGTGGTTAGAAAAGCCCTCTGAGATCCTCAAGTCCCACCATTAACTCAGCACTATCATGTTAACCTCTAAACCATATCCCTAAGCACCACATCATGTTTTTGGAACACTTTCATGGATGATGACTCCACTGTTTCCCTGGGCAGCCTGTTTCAGTGCCTGACTGCCCTTTCAGTGAATAACCTTCCCCTAATATCCAATCTAAATCTCCCCTGGTGCAACCTGAGGCCATTCCCTTTTGTCCTCCCACTTGTTACCTCTTTTAAAGCAATAAAGGCACATACTCACCTCTGCCCAGTCTTCCATGAGAAATGTTGTGTAAGTTGATGCTGCAGTTCCTGGTATACAGGCATTGCTGCCACAAGGATACCTTGACTTGGCAGCACCTGCACTCCTGGTCATCACCTGCTCTGAGCTGCCGTGGAGGGGGAAAGGCAGGAAGGAATCCCCCTTGCAACCACACAGCGCAAGAGCTATGTGAGGGTCTGTGAAAGCAGCTGGGAGCAGGGGCTGCGCATCGTGTTGGGGCAGTGTTAACAGCCTCCTCCAAGGCCTGCCACATCTTTTTTGAGATGACAGGCAAGCTGGAAGAGCTCCTGGCTAAGCAGAGGGCAGCATCACTCCACGAAGCGTCAGTGAGAGTGTGGCGCACATCTGACAGGAGCATTCCCCAGAGACACATTTTGCTCGCTGCTCAGCCCTCACAGCTGGAGAAGGCTGCCTTCCAGCTGTTTGATAGGGTGCCTTCACATATGAGTTATCCCGTGGGAATGTGAGGCAGCAAAGCCTTGGGTTTGTCCTGTTCAGTGTTAGGCTCTGGCTGCAGCTTGTTCCCATTTCTGAGAGGCTGAGGACCCGACCACCCTTTCCTGCAGCAAGATTCTCATCCTAACTGGGAGAGAAGCTCTCAGAGGCACCACCTCGAATTAGGCCAACTAAAATCTTCCTGTCATGCTTTTCACTGCTTCATTGGTCCTTTTCATGTGGATCACAAATGCCTGTGGATAACAGCTGAGCATGTCTAATGAAGGCAGCAGAAATAAGCAGAAATTTCATTGATTTTTCTGCCATTAGCTGTGTGCAGAGCAACCCCACCCATTCACATCACCTTCCTGCTTCTTCTAAAACCTGAGGAACTGGTATTTCCTCTAATCTTTCGAAGTGTTGATAGTGGAGATAAAAGTAAGTTGGGGACTGACCTCCCAGACTTTTTTGGGGTTTCCCCCTTTCCCAGCCCCTCTTGTGTCTCCCCACCTCTGAAGAGCTGGCAGTTTTTGAGAGATAAAAAACTTTGTTTCCAATGTTTTGCTAGGGATAAATGTCCACCGTGTGATGAAATTAAATAAAATCAACACCCCCTTTGCTGAAATCTTCCCCAGTTCTCTCTTTGTTCAGCAAAATATTCCATCCCTGAGATTTTTTCAGATCAGTGGGGTTTGGCAGCTTTTCCTCCAGCATCATGGCTGGAGCAGCTAAACTACTTTGAGTTCAGTCCTGCATCCAAGCAGGCTAAGTCATACTAATTTTGTGGTAAAAAAATCAAAACAGAATAGGGAGTTTGGCTTTGCACAGACTATCTGGAATGTGTGAATTATGACCAGACTCAGGCACAGGCTGATCTTTTTGCTTTCACTTAAAACACAGAGCACATCATGGAAAGCCCTCAGAACTCTTTTCCCTCTACTCTATACTGATAGCAGCAGAGCTCTCTGAGCAACTTGTCCCTGCAAGGAAAAAGTGCTGGAACCTCAGGGGAACACTGCAGTAAGTTCAAAGTGGGCAATTCCCATGGCTGAGCTTGGCAGCTGGCTCCACTTTTTACACCTGGAAATATTACAGCTACATTCCTGAAGATCTCACATCTTCAGGCACATCTCCTTTCTACCCATTAAATATGACATTTGCTCAGTATACTTTATTGCAATAATACCATGTCAGTCAGAGTCACCGCTTCTACTCCTGTGTCTGCACATGAGATCCCACTACCTCTAAACAGAGCGTGAGAGCAATTAAACTGGAGGTAGGAATGGCACTTCCTTGCCTGACTTTGTGCAACCAGGGGCAGCTGAGTGGATGGAGATACCAGGCCTTGTCTAAACACACAGACCTGCAGTGCAGGTGGTGGGTCTGTGGTCTCTGAGCCAAAGGAGAACTAGGTGTGGATTGAGTAGGCTCTACTACATCAAGCTTGCTTTTAAACAACTCACATCAGTCAAGGGGTTTTACTTTGTACCACCCAGCCCTATATGACAGAGTATCTGTCTTTTGTATATGGACAGGTACATGTTACGGGTTATGACAGAGGAAACACAAACGCACAAGCAGAGTAAAAGGCCAGGGGAGCCCACACAACTTCTGAGAGAAGCACTGCCCAGGTGTCAGCGCTCCCAGTGGAGGGAGAGGGTTGCTCCCTCTCCCATCCTGCTTGCTCCTTCCCTCCACACCCCCAGCTGCTCATGAGGGGCTCCACAGAGACACTCTGGTGAGCAGGGATGCACCTTGCTTAGTCAAGTCCCAGAACCTGCAGGACCCAGAGAGAGCCTGTGGTAACCAAGAGAGAGGATGCAAAAGAGGCTTTGGAGGGGGTCAGCAAGGACATATGCAAGGAGGCGTGAGGAAAATGAATCATTAGGCTCTCGGCAAAAAAGCAGCAGGGAGAGCAAGAGCATCCCTTGGCACTGCTGAGGAAAGCCACCATGCTGGCCAAGCTGGAGGGGACTGCTCCTTGTGTCCTGTCCCCAGCTGAGCATAACCAAGCCATTTCACTGTCTCTCTCTCTCCTGAGCTAAAAGCATCTCCCCCTGTGCTGTCCCCTCTGCCACACAGGAGTGATGAGTTCCACCTCCACTCAGTCTCTGCCTCCATGTGACCCCCAAGAGAGGCCTCAGCACAGCCCTAGCACGGTCTCTGGGTCCCCCACAATCTCGCTGTGCACCATTTTGAAGGTCTCAATGAACAAGTCCATCCACTCTTGCCGCTCATTTCCAGTGGCAAACTTGGCTTTTTCGGCAGTAAAGGCCAAAGTGGCCACCAGCTGGGTGTACATGCTGGGGTCCTGGGATTCCCGCGTGGAGTTTAGGAACTGGGCGATCAAGTGTATGGTGCTGGGGAAATCTATGTTGACTCCCTCTTCCATGGGGCGGAAAATAACTGGGTTTACGCTCCCAGGGTTCCTGTCATCTGCAAGTGAGCGTCAAAAGAATATTTTCAGGGCTTGCTAGCAATGGCTGTGTCTCTGAAAGCTACCTGGCTTTCCTACCTGCACTGCACCAGAGAAGAACAGAGCTAACGAGGACAGAGAAGTAAAGACCAAAGACAGATTTGAAATCTTTCTGCCATTTGTGTCTGAGGAACTGTGAGATTTGCCCTGAAATCTTCCACACATCAACTGAGCGACTCCAGAAAACTACACAGAACTTGAACTCCCCAGTTCCTGCTGATCTAGCATAGGCATGATGGAGAAGGAGCAGTGCTCAGGAAAAAGGCCACTTCCTTCTGCAGGTGGGATTAACCCATCATGTAGCTTAGGACTGTGCTATGTGCAAACTGCACACATGGTACTGTAAGGCGGAAAGACATCTAAGGAGCAGCATTATGTAACCTCCTTGCCTGGCACTCAGCCTCAGGGCAGTGACTCCAGTCAAAGCCGTGTGGTATCTGGGCCTGTCGGGACCCTGAGAGCCTCCGTCTGCACCTGGCTGTGCTGAATTTAACTTTGAATAAAACCCCAAAGCTCAAAGCAAAGCCTTTTGCATTGGTTAGCAAGAGCTTCTCAGGATGTCATGCGGTTTCTACAAAGCAAGTGGTTAGTTCAGATTTGCTCAGCGTTCAACCCTCCAGCATCCTGTTAGTACAGCAGTGCTAACTAACTGATGAGAGACAAGGGGCTGGTTGTGAAAATGGGAAAATCTCAGATAAAGACCTGAGGCAGCATGGCGGGAAGACATGGTTTGTGTGGTACCCTGTCCCTGCCTGTGCTCTGCTGGCAATACCCAGGCTGAAGCTGGGGAAGTTGGTTTGCCCCCCCAAGTGCCAGAATCACCACGTTGACCCATGGGGCCAAGAACGGGGCTGGTTTAGCTGCCTCCCTGACCTGTCTGTCTGGCCAGTCCATCACACACACACTGGATGTGCACTGTCTAACTCACATTCCCTCCGAAGGGCACCATCTCCACCCAGAGGATCTGCATGGGAATTGGCACGAGCTCATGGGATGCTCTGTGAGAACCAGAGAAGCCCCAGACTCAGTCATGTGCCTTACATCCCATCCCAGCCAACACGTTGCCTTGCCACTAGGGAAGTGTGAACACTGCAAATCCTTCTAAAAGATGACAGCAGTGCAGCATGGACCGTCCAGTGCAATGGGTAGGAGGCTCCTTGCCCAAAGACTCCTGAACCTATTACTTAAAATTTCATCTACCAGACCTAGAACAACTTTTGCCCATGCTGAAAGGGCACTTTGACAGGAGGCCAACCTTACCCAGCCACGTCACTCTACCTCCCAAGTTCTCTGGGGTAGAGGTCTTGCCCACACTTAGCCTGGTTTGTGTATTGCATAGCTTAAGTGATTCACTGAAGAGGGAACCCCCTCAGATGCTTCCTCAAGCCATTCCTGTGCTGGTCCCCAGGTCACCAGGCACCAGCGAACTGTTTTCACCTTGCATCAGTAACAAGAACACCCAACTGTACTACATGGAAAGGACTGACAGCTTCCCCTTGCTTTGGAGGGCTTTGATGGCCCAAGCCCACGAGAAATGAGTGCGCCACTGCTCGTGTTCCTCGGAAATGGGAAGGCTGCAAAGAGCAAAACCTTTGAAGATACCTGAGCAACCTCCAGTGTGGCCTAGGGATGTCACTTCCTTGTGCACAGATTTGCAGGCAAAGCTCCTCAGAGGACATGGCAGAGGAGCTCAGCATCATGGTTGGACACTGTGCTGCTGGCATGGTCACATGCAAATACTCAAAAGATATATTTTGAAAAATACCAGCAAGAGATTTTAGACAGGAATAATTATATATTTTCTCTGGATTTCTGTATATCCTGGGACCAGATTTCATTTCCTTTGCATGGAAACAAAGGGGCTTATTTAAAAATGAAATTTGATATTCTCTATAAGGCTCAGTTTGAGCTGGGGACTGCCACAAAAACACTCATGGCAAGAGAAGAGATAAAAATTGCAGAACAGGCAAAACTGTGGTCCTCTATAAACTTTGTGTATCAGCACAGAGTGCATCTATAGTATTTAAACAGACACAGGGACTCACACAGACAGGATCTCTAGGAATTTGGGATGCACATCTGCCCCTTAACAAGCAAAATGTGAGCCAGTAAAGCTACCTTCGCACACAGAGCACCAGAGGATCCTCACAGCCTTTTCCTTTAACTGAGTTAACTGTTAATTAAATACAGCCAGCATTAGAGAAGCCAAAGCTTTGGGTCCACTACATTGCCGTTTTCCAACTGATCCCTAGTATCTGCTCTGCCCATCACTCCCAAGGAGCATCCTGCTATAAAGGTCATGTACGTGGGTGTTTAGCAAGGGGATTTTGACTTGAGTTTGGAGGTCAAAACCTGGTGGCTCCCAGGAATTTCGGTGGGGAGAAATATCAGGGATGAGCCATGCTGGTGCACTCACACAGTGCACTCGTACCCACCTGTGCAGAGAACTCAGACAGGAAAAGAGCAGGAGATGAAACACTGGAGCCTCTCCTCATGTAAAGTAACACTATTTCCCAAACTCCTGCCTTCCAAAAGGATTGAACAGGGTTGCACCCCCCTCTCCTACTCCTGAGCCTTGTTCATTTCCCCCACCAGAGTCTGTGCAGATGGCATGAAGCTACTTGTAATGTTTACCTGTCTGACAGGGCAGCTCAGGGCAGACAACTTGTGGATCTGGAAGGAAAAGAAACAAGGAAAACTGAGCCATGTGTTGCCATTCCCTCTCACAGCTTGCACAGTCAGAGTGGCAGGACAAGGTCTCTTACAAGGAACACCAAAGAATTGCCCCAAAAGGTTGGTTTGTATCTAAGGAAGGACTCTTAGTCCAGGGCTAAGGTCAGACCTCACCATGGATGACCCAGCTACTGGCCAACCTGCTGGGACACATCTCTGCCCGCTACCCTAAACCCTGCGGCTCAAAACTCCAGCTCCATACAAGGACAGGGACAGACCTGGGCAGAGCACATCCTCCATCTTGTCAATGAACTCCTCTGCCACCAAGTCTGAGAAGAGCCTCATCTTCTGGACTCGCTGGGGTTCGTTGCAGGCAATGGAGACCAGGGTCTCGCTCTGCTCTGGCTGGTCGAACATGTCTCCTATGCCAATGGTGTTGACCACCACATCTCTACCACAAAGAGCCCCAAGGTTCTTGTCATCATCCCGGGGGTCGTAACGCCCGTCTGTGATCACCACAGCGAACACTTGGGCTTTCTCTCTCCTGCTTTCCTTGATGAGCTGCTTGTAGGCAAACTGAAGGGCAGACGGTGTCCAGGTGCCTCCAGCAATCCACTCCAGGCGCTTCACCGCTTCCTTGAAACTTGACAGGGAATCGATGCGCTCGTCGTCAAGCTTGATGGCTTCAAAAGTCCCCTCGTGACTGTACTGCACCACCCCAACACGGGCACCTGCCAAGAAAGCGTCACATTACTTGGCTTTGCATCCTTGGGGAAAAGTGCAGAAAGCCAAAGAGCTGGCCAACTGGTCTGAAAAGCCATGGAAAATAATCACTGAGGTTGAAAGGATCCAAGACCCTTTTCTTTTCCCCATGCCCCACTGTGTCCCCACAGAGTCCAGACCTGTCTGTGATTTGGGGTCCTTGGCAATAGAGCCCAGCCTGCTGACCACATTGATGACAAAATTCTTCTCCAGGGTGAAGTTGGTGTAGCCAATACTCTCGGAGCTGTCTATGACAAACATGATGTCCAGGGCACCGCAACGCTTCTCACAGTCTGGGGAGAGGGGCAAGGGGAGGGAAACACAGGTGTCGGTGATGCTGGGAACCTTCTGGGAACCCCTGTCCTAATCCCTCAGATGGCTGTTCCCCTTCCCAGGGGAGAGGTGATGTCAGCTCACCACAGCATCCGCACGTCTCTCGCACATAGGTCATCACGTCGCAGTCCTGCCGGGAAAGGGGTGCAGAGTGAATGCTTCCCTCTAAGGCTCCCCTTTCCCTTCCCACCCAGCCAGCCCTCTCCCCTCTTTCCCTGGATCCCATGGGAAGCCACAGGCCACCTCCGCCAGGCAGCAGCAGGACCTGATGTCCTGTTTCATTCTTGGGCTGTGCACACAGAAGCCACGATTGCCCCAGGAAGAAGAGTAGCAGGGGTTACTTACAGTCAGACCGGGGTCTCCTGGTGGGCCAGGGGTCCCCTGTAAGAAAAGCACAGGGATTTCAGGCACAGTTTTCCTAAGAGTTCTTTTTCTGGGAACTAGATGTCAGAGCCATCAAAAATGTGGCTTTTTGCAGAAGGGGAAGTGGAAGGCCCACTGTGAGCCAGTGGACACAACTAGCAGCTGTGCCCCCTCCAAGAGCATCTGCTTAGACACAATGCCATGGGACTGTACCTCAGGGCCTGCTTCACCAGGTGGACCACGTTGTCCAGGCTCTCCTCCTGGGCCAGGATCACCCTGGGGAAGAAGTAAAGAAAGGTCAAATATTTCCTGGGCAATGTTGGTAATGCAGCCCCCGGTGCTCAGGGCTCCTCCTGATGTCCTGGCCAGCCCTGGCCCTGCTAAGCACAGTCACCAGCCTACCACAGCTGAGCTTGAGGACAGGGACCAGGCAAAGGGTGGCAGTGTCATCCCCAGAACATGTGGCAGGGGTGTGGGAGTGGGACACTGACCCTGGGGCAGTACAGAGAGTCTGCTTACCGGCTCCCCCTTCTCTCCTTTGGTCCCTTGTACTCCTTTTGGTCCAAGCTCACCTCGTCCTCCCTGCTCGATGGAAGGAGAAACAGATCCAGCATGGAGCACATCTGGATGTGCTCAGGCAGAGGCTCTACTGCATCACAAACACATGCCTGCCTGGCCTGGGAGAGCATCCTCTAAACCAGAGCAACTAAGAGCACAGGAGCACAGCAAACAGTGTTTATGCAGGCATTAACAAAAAAAAAAAAAAAATGGAGATGGGCTTGGGAGATATAACCAGGCTCCAGCTCCAGCTGCAGCAGCTGCTGGCAGGGCTGGCTCCTCAGCCATCAACCAGAGGACTGGGAGAAAACTCCTTGGCATTCCAGTCAGTACAAAAAAACAGGTGATGGAGACAAGCACACTCACCTTGGGTCCTGGCTGCCCCTTCTCACCCCTGTCACCCTGCAAAAGGAGAGGAGGGAGAGGTCAGCAGCTGTCTAGGACTGGCCCCACACTGTGCACCCATACACCCAAATATTGCAGTGAGGGGCAAGAAGCTGAAGAGCAGCTGTAGCTTCAGGCTGATGCTTGAGGGACTATCACCATGACTGGAGCTGGGGTCCCCAGCACCTGATGGACTGTGGCCAGGTTCAGTCTTGGGTGTTCAACCCCCTTTCTCCTTCACAGGCTCCACACATCTGTGACCCTGAGCATTTTTCTTCCTCCTTCCCTGTTTTCTCAGTCTGCTCAGATCCAACAGCAACATTCACTCAAACAGATTTCCTCACATGCTGGATGAGGAATACGTACCTGAGGTCCTCTGGGTCCAGGGTAGCTAAAGCCAGGCCTGCCTCTGTCACCCTTTGGTAGAAGAAAAAGACCCGTGAGATACCAAACCTGGCCCTTCTGACCTGCTCATCTGTGACAGTTACAGCCATTTTCATCTTCTCTGGGGTTGAGACACCACCAGGAGCCAAGGCTTCTGCAGCTGGCCCTGAAGCACTGGAAACAGCTTTGCAGAGCAAGGATTTGCAGGGTCTTGGGGATGTCATGCGCCAGGGATGCCCCTGAGTTTGCTCAGGGTGAGGAGTATAATCAGAGCTGCCTTGGCCAGAGCAAGACCTACATCTCTGCCCCATAGGGAGGCTCAGGTCTGATTCTGTTTTTGAGGCACACAGGTTTCTGCTGTGAAAACTGCCTATTTTTAATTTTTTTTAGATAAATAAATAAGTAAATAGGAACACAAACCTCCCTTTTCAAATACAGAGCTTTATTCATAAACTTTACCTTTGGTCCTGGTGGTCCAGCATCACCTCTTGGACCCAAGTCACCAGGGTCCCCACGTGATCCCTACAGGACAGATTTGTGGAGAAGGCAGGGAGTGAGTGAGGGTGTTCCCTGCTGTCCCCCGACACACAGGAGACCATGCTGGAGAAACCAGCTCTCGAGACAGTGCTGCAGGACCATCTCCCTTCCTGGTGAGCTTACTGTGGCAGTGACTGTCTCAGCAGTGGGATTCCCATGTCCATAGAGCCAACTGGATGTCACAGCATTACTGCCACAGTGGTATGATGGACTAACCACAAACCCAGGACAAATGAGTACTTGTGGAGTCTCATCTTCCCTCTCCCTAGTGACCCACCCGCTCCAGAGATCCCTTCCACATTGTCATGGGAAAACCCGATTTTTAGCCTCCCTGAGAGAAGGTCATGCATGTTCTCCTTGGGAGGGACAGGCAGGTTGTGTCAGCAGGGCAAGCTCTCACCACAGAAGGAGGGCATGGTCATGCACATGCCCCAATGTGACTTACTATCCTGCCTGGCTCTCCCACAGCACCCGAAGGGCCTCGAAGTCCTGGAAGTCCTTGTTCGCCCTGCACAGCAAAGAAAGACACAGGAACACACAGTGCATGAGCAGGAACGCCAGGCAAGCTGCCCTGGATAGCACCAGTGCTCCTCCTTCCTCTTGGCTGTCACCAAGCCCTGCTCCATGCTTACCCTGGCTCCTTTGTTTCCAACCTCACCGGGCAGACCACGAGTACCCTCTGGACCAGGATCTCCCTGTGAGAAGGGAAAGATATTCCTGGTCAGGATGTCTCCAATGCTGTCTCTGTGTGTGGCAGTGCTCCATTATGTCCTTCTCAAACCTGGTGTTTCTTGGTTTGAAGCAGTGTCAGGGCAGTGTGCCCTCTGAATATGTCTCTCAGCCTTGAGCTTTGCTGCCTTTGCCCCCTCTCTGGACCAAACCCTGGAGGAAGAGGCTGTAACTGGTGCCAGTGGCACAGTGGGAGCACAGCACAGTGGGATCTGCATTCCCAGCTCTGGTGCTGTATGGACACTGCATGGACACTGCATGGCTGGGCTGTAGCACACTACACACACCCCAGTCCTGTTCATTTGGGGCTCACTTGCAATAATCTGGGCAGTTGCTTTACTCACCCTTTCTCCTACGCCTCCAGGAGAGCCTTTGCTGCCTTTCGTCCCTGGATCTCCACGTCGCCCCTTGGCAGACAGAGAAGTCACATAAATGGGGTGACAGGATGGATGTCACCTGGGCAGTGACCCCTGGCTGCCCTCCCTCCTCCCTCTGGGCCCAAGAGATGTACACCTGCTCCCTAAGCAAGTGTGTTCCCAGCAGCAGGGGAGCAGGGATGCCCACGCTTCCTTTTGGGAAGCCACAGACAGACTGTTGTTTCACCACAGTGACCACAAACACGCCTAGCTCATTCCCTCAGGGTTACAGACTATGATTTTCTTCCAGATCACCCAGTGTTGCTTTCCCCACTGGATCTTGCACAAGGATACAGGCTGGCTGGGTTCTGGCCCCTTGGTGCTGGTGGAGCTGTGCCAGGGACCATCCTCTCCAACCCACTCCCCAAAATTTGCAGTGTGTGGCACCACTGATATGTGACACTGCCCTTTTCACAGAGCTCTGCTACAATGGCTGCCAGATCCTAACTCTTTGAGCTCCTGCAAGGAGCCAGAGGTTTGAGGAACTTGTCAGAGTACACCAAAGTGTCCCTGGGCATCTACAGAGGTCAGGCCTCTGTGGTTATGTGGGAACACAGGATGCTTCTCTAAGGTGAATAGTTAACATCAGGCTTAGGAATATAAGAGTTCTGCTCTGTGATGATGGGAGAGATCAGCATCTGCACATCTTTTGGGATGCACAAAGCAGAACAGGGGAGTTTCTCAGCACTCATCCATGAAACTGCCTCAGGTTCCTGCAGTGTGCCCAATGTCCAAGGATCTATTCAGCCACTTACAGCCTCTCCTTTGGGTCCAGGAGGTCCCACTTCACCTTTTCTTCCCTTGGTTCCAGCAGGTCCTTGAGCTCCAGGGTTGCCTGGAAGTCCCTTGGAGAAGAAAAAGAAATAGAGTTGGTTGGAAGAGAGGTCAAAGTGTGCACACCCCACCCTGTCCCGCCTCGCCCCCCCCCTTTTTTTTTAATCCTGTGTCAAGCGGTCCCCCTCGAGCAGAAGTGTGTATGAGCACCCAGCTTCTGCTTCCATATACCCAGGATGCCCACATAGCACTGACATGAGCAGGGGCTCCAGCCTTGGAGCAGAGTGATCCTTCGTCACCTTCCCTCCATCAGCTGACAACAGGTTTGTCAACTGCTCCTTACAGCATCCGTCCAGTCCTGCCCAAAGCCAGAGAAACTGTGTCTGCCCCAGCCCTGGACGTGTTCCAGGCCAGGCTAGGCAGGGCTTGGAGCAACCTGGGCTAGTGGAAGGTGTCCTTGTCCATGCCAGGTGGTGGGACTGGGTGAGCTTTAAGGTCCCTTGCAGCCCAAACCATTCTGGGATTTTATGAACAGACTACAGTAAAACACTGGAGACATCTGAATGCTGCATGAACCTACCGGGCTTCCTTTTTCTCCTGGGGGCCCCAGGGGTCCACTGCGACCAGGACGACCAGGATCCCCCTGAAACAGCCAGAGAGCCATTGGTCATTGCCTGCCTCACCAGCACATTGCACCACGAGTAGCCCAAGGAGCAAGGCCAGCAAGGCCCTTCCCTCAGCTCCTGTGCCTAGTGATGGGATCCAGACCCCAAAGCCTATGGGCTCCATAAGCAGTGAAGGATTAAGATATATCTATATCTATCTATCTATATCTATATCTATATCTATATCTATATCTATATCTATATCTATATCTATATCTATATCTATATCTATATCTATATCTATCTAGATATATATCTAGATCTAGATCTAGATATATAGATATATAGATCTATATCTATAAATATGGGGAATGGTGTTTAGCTGTCCCCCGTGGCTGCCTCTGCCCACACCCTGCTGTCTGACCAGAGCACTTGTACCTTTATGCCTGCATCTCCCCTTGCTCCTTGGTCTCCTGCATCTCCTGGGTAGCCATCAGCACCCTGGGAAGGGAAACGACAAAGAACCACGCACTTCACGCTGGGAATAATAAATCAAATAAATCTTTCTAATCAAATAGCATTTCTAAGACAGTGCTTATAAAGTTGCTCTAGAGGCTAAAGTAGTTTTTGCTTGTTGCTAATGTTGATGAAAGGGGCAATTCCTTCTCTCTGTGTGGAGGGGAGGGACACTAGGGGCTACCAGCTTGCTTATCCATGGAAAGGAGGCACAGAAAAAATCAAACCGTGATCCCCATTCCAGGGATCCCAGGTTTGGGATCAGATTATACAGCTAGTAGGAAAATGGGCCAGTAACCTCTCCTTGGCCATCTTTCTACATATGTACCTCACTCAGAAGCTACACAGCTGATATGCTGGTGAAAGAGTAAAGCGTTCCTACCTTGTCACCAGGGTCACCTTTGCATCCTGGTGGTCCAATTCTCCCCAGCCTGCCCTGGAGAGATTACATTCAAAAGGAAAAGACTGAGAAGTTATCAGTGGCTGATAGGAAAACACAGCTTTTCTTGCTGACAGTTAATAATGTTAGCATCATCTGCTGACCTTATCTGTCACCAGCTAGAGAAAAAATAGCAAGTGTATTCCTTTATCAGGGAGAAAAGTAGAGAAAAAGAAAGCAGACTAAAGGAAACCAGGCAGGCTCATCCCATGAGTGTACCCTGAGAGATGGGAATGTCCTTGAGGCTGGATTTGGTGGTCACTCACATCCAGGGCTGTGCTGGTCCTCTCTCATGCCTCTCCTGTCAGAGCAGCTCAGATGTGCAGCAACCACTCTGCCTGACAGACACTGTGAGAGAAGGGACTGCCTTGCTCTGTGTCCCAAAACAACTCTGCCATCAGTGATGAGCCAGCTCCAGGATAGAGGCTGGGGGGAACTGAAGGGCTTTAGTGTTTTAGAGGGAGGCGGGGACTGAAGGATGTTTTAGACCTTCAGCAGCACTTGAGGAGTGGGAAGAACTGTTATTACCCACAGATACACTAGGCTGGGTATAGGAAACTGTGCAAAACCAGGGTGTGCTGGCCAGTGGACAAAGCCAGGGACTTTGCTGTGAGGCCTTTGAATTTGGCTTTAGGACTTTAATACTAAGTACAAGCTGTGGTTTAGAGATGAAGTGACCAACTGCCCTGAACTCCAAATTTCTGTGAAGCTTTCTGTGTCCATGTCCTGCAGGACTCACTCACATGCAGGATAAGGTATCTACACCCAAATTATCTCGCCTTATCACCTTCTCAGCAAGAGCACAGACCAGGTCACATATCCAGGTCCTGCAGAGAGCTTGCTGACAGAGGGATGACATTTAAAGGCATGGAGCTGTGTGGGGAATTTAGGTTGGATACTAGGAAAAGGTTCTTCCCCCAGGGGCTGGTGGGGCACTGGACAGGCTCCCCGGGGAAGTGATCAAAGGCCCAGTCCTGCCACAGCTCAAGAAGAGTTTGGACAATGCTGTCAGGCACAGGGTGGGATTGCTGGGGCACCCTGTGTGAGTTGGACTTGATCTTTGTGGGTCCCTTCCAACTCAGCATATTCTGACATTCACTCCTGCGACCTGAATTACTTCATGCATTTCTACAGGACATGCAGAATAAAGTACAGATAAGTTCACAGGAACCTCAGCTGGAACAGAAAGCCAGCATATGGGACAGCAGAAGCTAAACAGCCTGTGGGAATGAGAGAGGGTAAAGAAATGGAACAGCAGCAGCGGCATCATGGCATGCTCCCGGTGCTCCCAGTTACCTTCTGTCCATCTGTGCCGTTCCTTCCTGCCAAGCCAGGGGCACCCTTGGATCATGGGAAATGAAAAAAAAAAAAAGAAGAGGGATCTATTAACACACAGTCCAAGAGTTTGGGAGCTGGAACAACGTGTAAGTTAGAAAACATTCTTTCTTACCCTCCGTCCGTCAGATCCAATTTCTCCCTGGGAGAAGAAGAGGACAGGAAGTCAGACGCTGCCTGCATCCCCCTCTACGCCCCACAACCTCACCTTCGGTCCCTGTTCCCCCCACCACCTCCCTCTCGCCTTCCATTTACATCCTAAACCCATTCCAGCTTCACCAGACCATGATCAAAGCCTGAAGGAGGAGACAGGCCCTGCAATCCCCTTGGAAATGCCTCCCCAGGTCTACAATTACACGTTAATAGGGTTGTTATCCTTCCCCATCACAGCTAGTATCTCCTCTGTGCATCAGAAAAGGGCGTGGCCCCTGCCAAGTGCCCAGCCAGCCATTCTGTCTCTTCTTTCTCACCTTCTCTCCTTTCAGCCCTGGGACGCCCTGGACAAAGACGGGGAAAAAAAAAAAAAAAACACAAGAAAATCGCTGTTAGTGTCTGGGCAATCAGCAGGAGCTAAGCATAGGGGTTTGAGGTGGGAAATGGGCAGGTGAAAGGGAGAAGCAAAGCTCCCCTTGCTTTACCAAAAATCAGGGAATGCGAAGAGCTCAGCCATCGGCTATGGGATTCTCACCTTGGGACCAGGGTATCCGATTGGACCTTCAATACCTGGGTCACCCTTTGGGGAGGAAGGCGCAGAGAGTTAGCTTGAGGTCATCAGAGATGTAGCAAACCGAGGGGAGGATTTTCCACAACTCACCTGTCGTCCCTTCAGCCCAGGGGAACCTGGCTCACCCATGTTCCCCTTTGCACCCTAAGGAAAGGAAAAACCCAGCATAAGTCCAGGCTTGGTGCTGACTGAGAAAATAGCAGTTTCTGGGAGATCAGAGCACACAGAACTGGAGCAGGAGAGTGGGACACCCCCTGCATATAAGAGCTCTGCTCTGAGAGTGGGGATCTCAGCGACAACTGCTGCCTCAGTCCTGATGTCCTCAGGTGCTTGGGTGTCCCTTTGCACTACTGGCAGTGCATCAGCCTCGGCACAGACATGGGCACACCAGTGCTGGCTGTGTCTCCCAGGGCCAAGACAGATGCTGGGGGTATTTCCCACCTGGGTGCTACCTGAGAAGGCAGCCGAGGTGAGGTGAGGTCTAGGGCATCCTGCAGTGGTTGTGGCAGGCAGGGGCATTATTGCCTCTCCCACAGCTTAGAGCAATTTACCTTCTGCCCTCGGTATCCCTTGGGACCAGGTGGACCTGCAATCTCCAGGCAGCTCATCTTGTAGCACTGAAATACAGGAAATTAAACTGAGGTACTGATAATGTGCATCCCAAACTCAGCTCAGCTCTGCACCCATGGCTCTTCCCATCAACTCAGGGTTAAAATCTGTTGGGTCAGGGCTGAGGCAGCAACAAGCACACAAAGAAATGCTGCCTGTAAATTAAGAGTGGAAAGTTGCCATAAGCATGTTTATTATAGCTTGACTCTGGGCCCAGACTGGAAGAACAAGACTGCCAAGTGTCAGAGGTGGTGGGAGCTTGCTCATCTGGGATCATCATGGGATTGGCATGTTCTTTGGAGCACCCCCTGCATACTCCCCCATCTGTGTGCCAAACCCTGCCCTTGTGGTACCAGCAGGGCAGGAGCTTCAGCAGGGGCAGCACCTATGGAATGTGCCTCCAAAGTGATGAAACAAGTCTATTCCACAGAGCAGAACCCACTGCAGGTGAGGGGGAGGCAGGGAGTGAGTCCAGTGTGCCATTATAATCCCTCGGTAAGACGATGCATCCCCAGACTCTGCCCTGATCCACAGGTGGGCAGAGACCCATCCCACGCAGGTCCATGCTGTTCTGGGGTGTGAGCTGGTCAGCTCTAACTGGGGCAACTTAAATCCCTGTTGTGCTGAATTGTTCAAAAACAGCATAATCACGGACAAAGACCCTCTAACTAATTAAAGTCAGGAAGTGGTATGTTTATTCACCGGCAGGTGGCGCGGAAGTCACCTCTGAAAGGCGTGAACGCCCCGAACAAGGTTCTTTGCCATCTATTTATTCCCCAAGATCTTACATGCAATACATATGCATAACCCCAGCACCTCCCATCCCCATCCGATATTAAAATGAGGCTATTATTCTGCTCTTGAATTGGGTCAATGGTCTTGAAATGGGTCAGTGGTCTCAAAGGATGAAGTCAGGAGAGTCTTCATCAGGTCTCGGTGGCCCTCTGGCACGATCCAAGGCCTCGTGCCTCGTGATTAACGGTTTACTTATTTTACTTATTTTACGTTCTTCTATACATAAGTTCATAATAGCAGATAGTTATACCAATTAGCTCTAGCCTAAGCATCTAGTAATTATTAACCTACCATTTACCTACCTAACTTACATCTTGGTCATGGAAACTACTTCTACCCTTAGCAAAAATCTTAACTCTTTAAAACCATGATTCAGTGTGGCAAAGGCATAAAGATGCTGCCCACTCACCTCACCGTAGGCTTCGTGTTTCTGCAAAGGAGAGAACAGAAGAAAGAAGATCAGTTAAGGTGCTCAATCCCACAGGGGAGACAGCAGCTCACCCTTGGAGCTTGTTAAACCAAAACAGCTGGTAAGAGGAGGTGGTAAAGGGACCCTGACTATAGAGACGCCCTCTGGAGAGCTCTTGATTAACAGCACCTCACAGCTAGGGTCTCAAAGACCATGCTTATGGTGAGCAGGTTTCATGCGGAACACACTTCCACATGTCCCTGGATGGGGAGCAGGCTGGGGTATGGCCTGGTCTTCAGCAAGAGTCAGGATTAGGGTGGCAGCCTTACCAGACACGTCGGGAAATGGAGGTACAAACTAAGGGGTCCTGGCTGAGTACCAGAAAAAAGCTCCACTTTCCCTACTAGAGGTTATCTCCAAAACCCAATAGAAGGGAAAGCATCCCCCAACCGTGAGCTGCTCCTCTTGTGCTCCCCACTCCCCTCCCTGCACCTACCATGGCCTGGATGATCCTGTCGATAGTGTTGACGTCAATCTCCAGGGTGTCCCTCTGGGTGATGGCGTAGCTGTTGCGGTACAGTTCGTGCGGCAGGTTGGCGATCTCCCGCAGGCCCTGCTCGTACACCTTCTCACTGGGGGCTACTGCAAACAGCTTGATGCCCATGTCTCGCGCCCTCTCAGCCTGCATCTTCATCCCCCCACAGGGGCTGCCCGTCACGTGGCCGTCAGTGATGACCACCGCGAAGTTCACGCCATTGGCCATCTGAGTCTGGATCTGCTGGGTCATGTTGGAGATTGCGCAGTCCGTGAAGGTGCCCCGGCCTAGGTACTTGATGGCGGACAGCCTGGGCAGGTAAATGTCTTTGCTGCTAGTCAAAGGGCTGTAAATTTCTACCACGTCTGAGTAATGGAGCCCACCAAACTGCCAGGTGATGTAGACTTGGTTCTGGTAGAGCTCGCTCTCCAGTTTATCGATGAACATGGGGATAAACCGCTTTATTTGGTCCACGAGGCTCTGGATGGGCACAGTCTGCAGAGCCACGCTTTCCGAGGTGTCAATGATGAAGTAGACATTGATGGGGCAGTTCCTCTTTTCTGCATGGGGACATTTATTCAGACCATGTCAGAGCACTTCATGCATCCCCTCTGCTATCCTCCAGACACCTGGACCAATAATGATGCCGGAAGAAGCACAAGTCCCACCTAGCTCTAGAACTGACACTTGTGTTTGGGTCAGATGGTTCCCCAGTGACCAGGACTTCTAACTTCTAAGATCCGCTATAGAATTGCAGAATAATTAAGGTTGGAAAAGACCTCTAAGATCATCGAGTCCAACCATTAATCCAGCACTGCTCAGTACTGAATCAATCTTGAAAATCTTGCTCTTTTTGGTAAGAGTCAGCCTTGGACCCCTAAATCACCTCTGCATTGTAACTGAAAAGTGAGGAAATCACCAGATTTAAAGTGAAAAATTTTCTGGCATCGGATAGAGAACTGAGTGCTGGACACTGACTGGTGTTTGCTACTGCTGGGAGAGACCACCACCAGCAGACCCCAGCTCTTCCATCTCTACCTCTCTGCACACCAAAGTGAGCCTGGAAAGGTGGGTTTGGGTGGAGGACGGTGTTTCCCACAGATGGATTGTTACCAGAGGAGTGCAAAAGGCCAGGGGAGGTGGAATGTCTCACTGTCAGTTCCTGGCAAGCAGATTCTACAACTGAGCATTGTTTTTGTTAAAACTGCTACCCACACAGGTGACCCAAATTATTTGGTTAATACCTGCACAGGAGGTAGGACTGACATCTCCAACATCGACATCAAGCTGAGCAGCGTGGAGAGGAACTAGAACCACACAAAGGAGTGTGGGAAACAAGGCTTGTGGGAACATCTCAGTGGCCCCTCAGGATATTCAGATGCCTGTGGAAAAACACAACTTACACTTTAAACATGATACACAATCTCCTGAGTCTGCTGGCATGACACAAAGCCAGCCAATGCTCCTTGTAAACCCATGGAGTGAAAGGAAAAATAAATAAGTGAGAGGAAAAATAAAAAACTCTAAAAGAAATGCACATCTTCAGTGCTCAACCCATCACCAGGCCTCCAAGGCCCAGCTGCATGTGAGAGTTTATTTCATGCAGGGTTATGACAACTTAAAGCAGCAGAAGAGTTAGAGATCTAGTCTGAAAAGTTCTTAGGAATGTATAGAAGTGTTCAAAGAAACATGGGATTTGAAAGGATATTCTCAGGCAACACTCAAGCAACACTTGTTCAACAGCACAGAATATGGAAGAAGGGGAGATGCTCACCTTTGTGTCTAGAGGACCCCAGAAACAGCCAACATGGCCCTGTGGTGGCCCAGAGATGCTTCTCTGCATGGTGGCCATCTCAACACTAACCAAAAAGGAGCATGTGGGATGTCTGTTATGAAAAAAAGACCTGAATCCAGTCCAAAAAGAGAGCTTCTTTCTTGAACGTTTTTTTTTTGGCAACTTTTGGAAGAGTCCAAGGCTTGAAGGGACTTCGAGCATGTATTTGGTGGTACTGGCAAGGCAGGGGGAGGGCAGATGAGCAATTCAGCTGGACTGCTGCCGCAGCTGCCTGACGAACTGCACTACTGAAGAATATAGGTAACTCAGCCCTCCCTGGCATCCCTTGAGACCTCTCTCATGTGGTGCCCAAGCTATTGCCTGGTGAGACATGCCCCATTCCAGTTTACAGTGCCAGCTGCAGTGCACCACAGGCTTCTGCAAACTGGTTTATGCTGGAAAGGTTGGTGTCAGTGCTGCTGAGACCCCATAACAGTGATAGCCTTCCTCCTCACTAGGGCTTGTGCTTATGAAAGAATTGAGATTGCTCAGTCTAGTAAAGAAAAGGCTCTGGGGTGACCTTACAGCACCTGCTGGTACCAAAAGGGGCAACAAGAGATCTGGAGATGGACTTTGGACAAGGGCGTGGATGATAGGACAAGTGGGAATGGCTTCCCATTGCCAGAGGGCAGGATTATGTGGTGTATTGGGAAGAAATTGTTCCCTGTGAGGGTGGGGAGGCCCTGAAACAGGGTGCCCAGAGAAGCTGTGGCTGCCCCTGGATGCCTGAAAGTGACAAAGGCCAGGCTGGATGGGGCTTGGGGAAACCTGGTCTAGTGGAAGGTCCTCCTGCCCATGGCAGGGAGTAGGACGGGATGGTCTTTCAGGTCCCTTCCAACTCAAACCATTCCATGATTCTATGGAGCCCCTGCACAAGTCAGTGTGGCTCAACTTCCATGGTGCTGCAGAGAATAAAAGTGCTATGATAAGGGTAAAACACTTTCATGCTAAAGGGGTGTTTTAGTTAAGATCGAGATTTCACCCCCTCTAAGCCTACTGCAGGCTTTCCTTGTTTTGTTTGCCCATCATAAAACAGGGCTGCAGGAGATCCTGATCTTTTGTAGGACACAACAGCTTTGAGCCTTCAGATAGCACCATTTTAGAGCCAGCCTTTAGCTGAGGAAGACAGAGACATTAACTTTTGGAGAGGTTGGGAGCACTGAGGGCTTTGGCCAAGTGTCTGACACATCATTGCATCCTGAGTTTAACCACCTCCCTCTCTCCCTCCTTCTTTCCCTCTGCGTATGTGTGTGGGAAAGCACTGTAGAGCAGAGCAGTTGGCCTGCATGGGCAACCAGGGCCAACTCTGGCACAGGATAGCTCCTGCCCACAGCCCTTGCGGCCTGGGACTGGGTCAGTGAATCCACATCCTTCGACTCCCCATGGGCAGAATGATGAGGCAGAAAAGCAACTCCTGAAAACATGAGACACAACTCACTTCCCTGGGGTCCTCTTGCACCATCTCCTCTATCTCACTCTGCACCCTGAGCTATGTTATTCTCCTGCTCTCCCAGCATCCCACCTGGCATTAACCCCCCTAGATACATGGGGGGGGGGCTGCTGGGAGCTCCAGTCCCCACCTCAGGGGCCTCCAAGGGTGGGGTAGCCAATGCTGCCCATTTTGTCATCCACAGAGCACCACCAGCTGTTGTGATGCTGTTGCAAACCCCATAACATCTGATATTTGACTTGAAGTCCCACCTGCTGCTGCAAGATGCCAAGATGTAAACCTCAGATTTCACCAGTATTTCAGAATAACTGTTTTCTGAATGTTGAAGGCAATTTTTGAACACAGTTCAAAAAACTAACTCAAAGAGCAAATTGAGAGATGAGTCATAATGCCTGAACATTTGGGTCTGCCCATCCTGTTCTTCCTTGACCTTTCTCTCTCTGCCAGAGCAGGACCTTTGTTCCTATGAAGCCTTCTCTCACTATTTGTATTTTTGAGTGCATCACCTCTTTCCCCATGAGATGCACACAAGGGAAAAGCAATAGGGAATCTCAAGCAGTGGGTCCTCTGAACATTTTTTGAGGGCACTATTTTGCACCATTCTCCCTGAATGAGGGTCTGTGCTTCTACCTCAGGTGCAGAAAAATGCATGGTCTTTGCTGCTCCCACATGGAGATCCCAGGTAACCTGGCTGTTACACACATAACTGAAAAATATATGGATTTATCTAAACAGAGCTCTGCAAAAAGAGTAGCCTTGCAGGAAGACCCAGGTTCTCTGCTTACTTCTCCTGCCAGCATGAGCAACTGAACCAGAAGTGATATTATAGCAAACAAATTACTTGCAGTGGCTTAAATGTGCAAATGGTTATTTGCACTCTTGCATCTGATTATCCCTTAGAGCAGATCCCAATGCAGTAGAAATGTCACCTCATGCACCTGGCCAGGCAGAGCCATGGTCTGCCTTACCCCATGCATTGATATTCCTGAAGTTCCCCTGGTGTACTGTGCATGTCTCCTCCAACACCAGAATACCCATTGTAACTGAGCAAACTGTTTCCAAATTTGCAAAAAATCAATATGCTCTGCTCTCTAAGCTAACACTGCCTTCAAGGAACTTATCGAAAGCCATATAAATTTAAAGCCACCAAAAATGCATTACTCTCAAGAAAGGAAAGTTACGCTGGCTGTGCTAAAATATACAGAATAAAGTTTGAAGCCTCCCTGCTGCTCAGTACCAGCATTTTCCATGGCCATGCCCAGCAGGCAGTGCCTGTGGTGCCACTCGCTTGTGCATGCAGCATTTTCTCCACTCATATGTTTCATAAATGAAACTAGAAAAGAAAATATGTCCCATTTGGAACAAAACTCTTATAAATGCACGTCCTCTTCTTTCCCTTTGTGTGCCTGTGGTTTGCACTCTGCATGAGGAGGGAGTTTCGCTGCTGGTTGCAGCTACTACCCAAACGTGCCTTGTAATTTTAATCCCTGGGCAGAGCACCCAAGGGAGAGGTTTCAGCTACAGGGACTCCAGATCTTCTCCAGGTCTCCCAATGTAATTATCCTGGGATTTTCAGCCAGGGAAAGCCTGGGCTGCAGGAACGCTGTGGGGAGCAAACCCCTGACACCAAGTGCGATGAATTCACAGGCATTCCTAAATGTGTTGCCACCACCCAAAATAGAGGAGCTTGGGCTGATGTAATTCAGCATAAATAGGAGACAAGGGCCAGAGGTGAGTCTAAATTGTATCTTCTGAAATCCCAAAACTCAAGCGGGAATCATGCAGCAGAGCAGTCTCTGCCCTGCTGCTATCACTTCACTGTAGCTGCTGAACTCAGCTCAGTTACCCCAGGGAAGATTTTGGTTCAACAAATCCACCTCCTTCGCTAAAGGGTTTGCTAGACCTATGGCCGTGGCAGTTTGTGGCCCACACTACTTACACCTGGAAAAACCCCAAAACCTCGGAAAAACGTCCAAACTAGCCAAGAGCTGAGAGTAAAGGAAAAAAATCGATATTCTCTCATAGCAGGTACTGTCTAAATGTGAAATAGGCACCTTGCTGGAAAGTCAGTAAGCAGCAGCAGGCACAGGCTGAAATTTCAGAAGGATTTCTGTTATTCCCGGCTGGAGGTCCATCAGTAAGTAACCACAGAACCCCTGTAGTCGGAGTGAAAAAGTCTGCCTACCTGGAAAATGATGTCATCAAAACTTCTCCCCCAAATCCCTCCGAAGCGTAAGGAAAAAGGACTCTGTGGAGTGGCCAGTGCCAGGAAGGCTCCTGCCTCCCCGGCTGGAGGGTGGCTCCGGGTGCTGGGATGTGCCGGATGAGAGAGCAAGAGGAGCAGCGGAGGCGGCTGCGGCTCCAGCCCAGTCCCGCTGTTCCCCGGCCGTCTGGAACTGCCCTCTGAGTTCCTCCTCCTCCAAAATCGGGCAGAGTCTCGTTTGCAGTAGCTCCGAATATCCACGCAGAGTCACTGTGGGTCTACCGAGACCTGGCAGGGTCCCTCCCCTCCACTCCCACACGGCTCGGGCTGGGCTGGGGCGAGGTTGTCCCCTCTGGAGCTGAAGGCATCTTTGTTTGACGGGAAGAAGTCTCGTTTTTCCATGAGAGGCCCCTTTTTGGGGTTGGCATTGCTGCCCCACATCTTTATACCATCAAACAGTCTTTCTCTTTCTTCCCCTCTGCTGTCCTACTCCTCTTTCCATCCTAGTAACGTGTCCTGAGTGGAACAAATGAAAACACTTTAAAAAACGCAGCTTGCACAGAATCATGGAATCATTGCCCTTGCAAATATCCAAGTCTTGCTCAGAGTCAGCCAAGTCTGAGCATTACCTGTTTCAATTAATTAACTTCTGGTCTTGGGTTCATAGAATTATGCAATCACGTACTCCATGTAATCTATGTACTTCTGAGTTGGAAACGGCTCACAAGGATCATCGAGTCTGGCTCCTGGCCTTGCACAGAACGGCACCAATAATCTGCTTCCATGTGCCTGGAAGCATTATCCAAACACTCCTTGAGCTCAAGGGCTTTGTTGTTGTAGTATTTTTTAAGTTACTTTTAAATTCATGAGCTCTGCTAAATGAAAAATAGGGGCAAAGGTCCCAACAAAAAATATGGAGAACAGCAGTGACTTTCAGGAACACAGCCTGTTGTTCCTTGAGCTATAACTTTGTTTTGAAGAGCAAAAGAAGTATTTTGTGAGGTGATTGCTTTCCAAGACCTCTCCTGCAGCTTTGAATGGGTTGGTCCTTTTTCCTCTGGAGCATCTTTAGTGGAGAGGAGGGGTCCAGCTTTTGCTGACAGTGATTTACCAGACAGCACCAGAGATGTCTGAGCAAAACATCTAGCTGCCAGTGATCCAGGGAACATGTCACATTCCAGGCCATGTGTTTTGTCTGCTTTGCTGCTGTATCCAGGCTCTGTTATGTCCAGGGGTACCCACCCATGATGCTTCTAATCCATTCAATGCAGCTGTTTCTAGGTGAACCTGCTCCTGCAGAAGCTGTTTCTCCAGCAAGAAGCCTTATCACGAACAACTGGACAGCACATCTGTCCCTTGCAGTGCTGTTGAGTGCCCAGAGTTTGGAAAGAAGCAGAGCACAGACCAACACCTCCCCATCTCCCTCTTCTCCTCCCAGACTGGCGAGTCTGGTCTTTTTTCTGCAGTTTCTTGAGCAAAGGACCTACATTTAACTTTCTCAGTGTGTTTCTTGAACTTTCTCATGTCAAATCAAAACTTTCCTTGCAGCTTGACATGACAAAATGCCTTGTCCCTGAGAGGATTCCTGTATATTTTACAGAACAGCTCCCTGCTGTACACTTTCCCTCCATAAAAAAAAGGAATCTTGGTGTTTCCCATCTGCCTAGATATCCATTTTCATGACATTTGTAGGAATATTGTCATCTTCACACTGTCATAGGATGGGCACACCTGGCAAGTTCCTGCCTTGTGTTGGGGCAGTCTGACACACAGGCACATTGAAGTGTTGGAAAATGGGACAAAAAAACCTCAAAACATCCTGCTGCTTTTTTTATTTGTTTGGTTTTTTTTTGGCTAGTTTTTTTTTTTTTTAACATATTCTTTTAGAACTGATTTTAAAGGCCTGAGCTAGTTTTCTGCAATTGAGGTTTTTTTTCTTAAGAATGAGGACATAGGAAGCTCTGAAGGAAAATGGGCATGCTCTCTTTAGCTCCTTTTTCCTAATCCTCAAATAAATTTCCTTTCTGTCTTCCTTCTTTCAGTGGAACTGCAGATTTCATGTGAAGATGTTTTGCAGAGAATGTGCATGGATATGAGTTAGTTACTCACCCTCTATATTGGACTTGGTGATCTTGGAGTTCTTTTCCAATCTTAATGATTCTATGATTCTATGTGACCTGCAAATTATTATTGCAGATCACAGAACACACTGTACTGAACAAATACTGAGTATTCCACTATATTTAAAATGGAGAGAGAGGAAATGGAGGAAGATGAAGGGTAGAAAGAAAGACAACAGCTTGATTATCTGCTCTCTAAAACTCTATAGAATTGGAAGTAAGGCACAGATGGCTCCTCTTTCATTTACATTCCCTTGTAAACTGAAATGTGTTTTATGGTTTGTTTAGTTGTTCCTTTATAAACTGTGTATCTGCTCCTTCTTCTTTTTTTTTTCTATTTTCATCTGAGTTGTAGCCCCCAGTAAAATGTGAACTCCCCATTTTAAACCACGTGTGTACATGTGAAACAGCTTTATGGAAAGCAGCTACTGTAGCGCCTCTGTGTCTGCAATTGCAACCACCTTTCATACTATTCTGATGTTATGCAGTGGTGTCTTGTTCTCTAACTGTGAGCAGAGAACCAAAAATGAGGCCAAGATTGTTAAATGCTTACTGAGAACAATGGATGCTGGTTTTCAACTCTTCTTAAGTATGCAGTTGATATTCTCAGCATTTTCACTGATGACAAACAGAAAGATGGATTTTATGCTCTTTTGTAGTTGCCATTTTCTGAAATTCTTGCTTCCTATTCACAGAACCAAGCAATGTTTTGGATTGGAAGGGACCTTAAAGCTCATCCAGTTCCACTCCCGGCCTTGGCCAGGGACACCTTCCATTAGATCAGGTAATTTCAAGGCTTGTCCAGCCTGGCCTTGGACACTTCCAGGGTTGTGACTTCCGAGCTCAATTCATGCAATGTGTTTGTATTCCTTCACCCCAACAGGCAAATCCCTGCCTCTCTGAGGCTCAGGGCTGTAATTCTGCTCTTTGCCTTGCTGATCTCTCTCACCCCCTGAAGTACCCCAGTCCCTGCAGACAGGACTGCCTCCAACCCTCTCATTTTCAGCCAGCTCTTCCCTGTGTTTGTGTAGTGGGTCCAAAAGATCATCTCTCCTGGCTGGTTCATTCATCTGCTCCATCAGGAACCTGCCTTCAAACCATTCCAGAAACCTCTGTGGTGCTCATGCCCAGCCCGTGGCTCTAAGGATTTCTCCAAGAGTCTGAAGTACACTTCATCCACCTCCTCTTCTTCATCAGGTGGTCTCCAGCACAATCCTACTACAAATCCCCTGTGCTGGGCCATCTTCCCAAAACAGACTTGTCTGACTCCAAGGCATCTCTGGCAGATCTGCCCAGGAGAAGACATCTATTAAAGGAACTTATATATATATATAGAAAAGAAAAGAAAATAAACTTATTTTTCTGGATTAGTCCAGTTCGTGCACGTGAGCAACAGCCCCCACTGAGCCTGACATTCTCAAATTGTGGTAAGATGAGGCACAAAGGGCAACCTTTCTGAAGAAAAAAAACAATTATTCATTTGATTCCATATTTTAGCAGCATTTCCTGGGATTTAGGCCATTAAAGCCAACTGCTCCAGGATGTTTAGAGAGTGCCCATGAACACACAAGTAGAATCTGAGGCTTTGCATACTTTTTCCTGTTTTAATATCCCAGTGTTAACTTTTCAGTCCCCTGTGCTCTTCCAGCTCTTATTTACTTAGCACCCAGTTTTTATACACAGCTTTTGTGTGCTTGCAAATGGTTGCTTGCTAACACATAAGGAAGGACTGTTTTGGAGTTTCTAGAATTTTATTTTAAACAGCTGCAAGGTTTTCCCAATCCTACAGCAGTTTTGAAGCTTTGCCAGGCACAGGCCTGGATCTGTAGCCTTGTGATGTTTTGCTAGAGCTCAAGATCCTTAGGTGATGAAGATATCCCAGGGACTCTGTGCTGTGTAGATATGTTGGTGAGAGAGCCTGATTCTCCGTGAGTTCTAATAATCTTCCTGAAATGGTTGTTTAGACCCCACTAGTGTGGAGGCCCTTGCTCTAATATTTACCTCCCATCTGCTCAAGATTTCCCTTCTCAAAATGGGTTTGAGGACATCAGCTTGAAGAAACAGAAGGGATGGTCCTGTGCCAAGGGTCTTTAGAGTAATTAAGGCCATAATTATGAACTTATTTTAGAAGTACCTTCAGTTCCTCAGTCCAAGCTTTTTGTCTAGAGTCAGCTTTTCCATGGTGGGTCAGCATCTTCTGGAGCTGATCCCTTCTGGAAGGGCAAAATCTCAGAGCATTTCTGGATCTGCTCACTATCATGGAGGGGGTGGCAGAGCCATCTCAGGCATTTCAATGCCAGGGAAAGGGTGGGTGCCCAGGGCTCTCCCAGAAGTGCCAGGCAGCACCAACACAAGATCATTATGTGAACACAACAAACAAATTATTTAGGTTTAGGTTGGATATCAGGAAAAGGTTCTTGCCCCAGAGCGTGGTGGGGCACTGACCAGGCTCCCCAGGAAAGTGGCCCCAAGGCTGCCAGAGCTCCAGGAGTGTTTGGACAATGCTCTCAGGGATGCAGAGGGTGGGATTGTTGGGGTGTCTGTGCAGGGCCGTGAGCTGGATTGGATAATCCCTGTGGGTCCCTTCCTGATCAGGGGATTCTTCGACTCTATGAAAAATGAGCAGACAGAGAAAAGAGACAGAGTGGGGAAAGGATGAACTGAAACCCTTTCTCCCAGAATACTTCCCCTTTTACCAGTTTCCCAATCTGTGCTTTTTGATGCTTTCGCCTCTTGCAGTACGTTTTTTTCCAGGCAGCCGGTCAGGATGGTTGAGTCCCAAAACTTGTTGACTCATGGAAAAGAACCTTTGCATAGTGAAGCAACTGCATTCCAGCCCCCTGGCAGGGCAGGACCTCAGAATTATGGCTGATGCCTCTGTGGTCTGGAGCACATGCTGGATATCCAAGATATCCAGGATATCTCTCTGGCCATCTGTAGTTTTGCAGCCCTGGGTAGGGAGGGAAAAGAGTTAAAACACACAGTGTGTGTCTTTGGGGCTTTGTGGTACAATACAGCAAGAGCAGAACGACCCAGCTGCATATGTTTTGTTTTCTTGTCACCAGAGAAACGAGAAGGAAAAACTTGCAGTGGTGTTTCCATGAAATTAAGGGAAAAAAACCCACATAGTTTATAGAGGAAACATCATCCCCCTCCCTAGTCTTTTACTGGCGATGGTTCAAAAAAAAAAGTACATTTTTTAAACTTAGTCACATCCCATCCCACTCCACCCATGGTCCTTAACGCCATGTACAAATCTAGGGAAGAAATTTCATTTTTGTTCCTATCTAAACATTTGCTGGAGCCTGNACTCTGGCTAAGGTTACAAATAAAATAGATACTTTCTATTTTAGATTTCAGCTAACTGCATGAATAATATTCCCTCAAGACACACTTGTTATATTGAACCATAAATCTGTGGGGAACACTTTCGTAATGACTAATGGGTATAAATAGAAAGGAAAGGAATTAATTGTTGCCTTATCCTGGGAAAAGAGGGGGCTGAAATGGAACAGATAGGGAAAAAAGGCTTTTTCCCCTGAATCTGGGAGTATATCAATGTGGGCTGTTGCGCTGGAAGGGAGCTGGCCGTGGTTTCAGTGACTTTCCTCAGGACGTGGCCTGGCAAGGACTCCTGGGGGCCAGTAATTGAGCTGATTTATTCGAAATGCTAATCGTGTCTTTAATCCCAGCTTTGTCTCTGCAACCACAATATTCTGCCCTGAGTGTTTCCAACATTAGCCCTTGTATGGAGCTGAATCCTTGAGGCAGATTATGTCTAATTCCCATTTCAATGGGACTTGTAAAAAGGAATTAGAAAGGAAATGTGAAAAAAACCTAACACTGAAACCAATGAGAGGTTTCGCTGGCTTTAGGGACCTGTTATTCAGGTCCTAAAAGAAAATCTATGACTTTAAGGTTGCGACTTGCTACTAAAGATATTCATCAAAAGAAAGCATTAGACTGAGGTTTTCGAAAACTCCTAATCCTCACCTCCCTTCAGGAGGAAGGGGGAGTCTCAGGAAAGAGCTCCTGCATTGGTAGGGAGCTGTGTCTGCTCACTCACTTCCATTTCCCCAAACTCTCTGGAAGACCAGTGCAGTCCTGGAGTAATGGATTCTGTTGTTACCCCTTTCATGACCTCACTACGGGGCCAAAGTTTTCAAGGTTAAATTTGCAATCATAATAATTTGCAAAATAACTTGAAACCCCAAATTTTTGCAGCAGATTCAAGTCTTGCTAACAGTGTATGTCACAGGCACATACACAGGTCCCTCAGAACCGGAGTGAGACCCCTGAAATCTGTGTCCACCTCAACCATCCACTCAGGAAGCAAAATCGCAACTTGTCTTCAACCCTCCTTGACCTGGCTTTATGTGCTGAGCCATTCAGGACTTGCTTCCCTCCACTGAGGTGGAGGCTGCTGGAAGCTGCCCCGCTCTCCAGACATCCCTGTTTGGGGAGGGTTGTGGGCAGCCTCCCAGCTGCTGTTCCTGGGGTTGCTGAGCTTTTCCACTGCTCCGTAGCTGCTGCTCCTCACGTATTTGATGTGGATCCAGGGAACCCTGTGCAGCCCTTTGGCTCAGCTCCCGGGTCATGTACAGCAGGGTGTTGCTTGTGCTTTTGGCACAACTCTTAACACCTCCCCCTTCCTTACACACATGCTGGAATTATTGCTCTAACACAAAACAAGGCCCTCGTCCCATTTGTGGCTCTCTTTATGCTAAAGAAATTTAGAATTCCGTAATGAATTGTCCTCCTGGCCAAATACAACACGGGAATAAAAAATTCCTCTCTCCCATCATGTGAACTGGGAAGGAAAACAGTATTTACACCAAATGTCATAAAAGTTTGAACAGAAGTTTCGGGCATGTAAGAAATGTGATATAATTAGATACATAATCAGTGTTAAGACAAAGATTCTTATCTGAGCTGGTTTCAATGGTGTTACAACAAAGCAACACCAAAAAAACCAACACAAACTAAACCCCCAACAAAAAATCCCCAAAGCAAAGCAAAGCAAAGCAAAACAAAACAAAACAAATTCTTTATTAAATAGGTATTCCCCTGAGACAAAGCAAGTACTTTGCAGAGTGAGTTAGGAGAGCTGTATTCTATCCTTCCTTGGATTCCTTTCTGATGGTACCTTAAATCAAGTCAAGAGGTCAGGGTCACAAGGACATTAAAATATTTTTGCCAGAAATGCAACATCCTCTTTTACCAGAGTAAGTGAAAGTCTGTGCACTTAATTGGAACATTAACGCCAGCTCAATCTCCAACACCAAATGAAATCATTTGGATCATGCACACAATAAATAATATCTTATGTTTATGCTCGTTTTCCTTAAGGCTGCTAGCTGAACTGAAATGCTTATCTGCAGTCCAAAGAGGCTTGAGATTTTCCAGCTTCAGTGTGCGATAAACAAAATGAAGAGCGAGGAGGGGAAAGTGCAGGCATGTACTCACTGGCTTCCACATACACTTCCTTTACATGCATTTTTTTTAATGAACAGTTCTTTTACCTACTGTTCCTCTTTTACCTGCAACTCTTATTTTTACATATAGTTCTTCTACCTACACTTCTTTACCCTCCCTTCTGTCCCTTCTCCATCCTGGCTCTGGCAGACTCTATCTACAAAGATAAAAATGCGAAGAGAGATACAGAAATGAGCAAGAAATAATGCATTACTCATTTTTTAAATAATTGTCTTCTTGGGCATAGAAGCTAGAGTTTTGTTTTACATTGAGATTTCCCCTGGATCACTCTAAAGAGTCCCAAAAGTGTTGGCATTACCCACCTGAGTGCCTCTTCAGACAGCAGCAAAACTGCTGTCAGTGAATTAAAAATGTGCTCTGCCATGAAGTCACGAAGTAAAAAATTTTTGCCTCTCCTAAAGCTGTGGTAGTGGTTGTGGCAGGTTCACCTGCTCACAGGAGAAGCTTCAAGGTTTAACAGCTGAATTTGTGTGAGCTCAGGCCAACATGAGGATCCCCAAGAGCAGCCCAGGTTCGCCTTTGCATACCTCACTGCCTCCGAGGCAGAGCTCATGGCCGGTCTGCTCAGCACATCTCTGTCTGAACACAAAGAGAGAAAAGGTGAGTTTGTGACTGAGATACCATCCAGCAGCCTCCACCCTCGGGGAGGCATGAGGACAAGCACAGTGAGAAAAGATACTGGAGCAGTGATGGGGGAAGAACATGGAGGAGCCACTGGAAGCCCTGTGGGGAAATCAGCCTCCCACATCCCTTCTGGGGAATCCAGATAATTGAAGGCTGTAGGAGTGCTTGATAGAAAACCCCAGGCCAGGGATGATTAAGCTCTCCAGGCCTCTCATCAAGAACACATGGATCCCATTGAGACCACAGTGGACAGACACCTCCTTGGAGGAGGACTGAGGGCTGGCAGCAGGACTTAGCAGCTGGGTTTGGTACAGCCTCTGACCTGATTTGCCTCTGGGAGCAAACAGCAAGCTTACTTTCAGTCCAAGGTTTTGCTCTTGAAATCTTTGGGAAGAGGTGTGGGAGCACAGGAGGTGCTAGGTCTATCTTTGTCCCTCAGCAGCATTGGGAGTGGATGCTGCAACCAACAAGAAAATCAATGGTTGGAGCACACCAGAAATTCCAGCAAAGATCAAATGGGTTTGCTAGCTTGGAGCTGCTGACACCTATAAGCAGCCCCAGCCCCAGTCCCAAGAGCACTGTGTGACTTAAGGGACCTTTGTCAGAACTGGGAGTTGCGTTCATGAGGCCCTAAGTCCACATTTCAGAAGAATATGTATTTAAGAGCTGCCATTCAGATATGTGTTTGTATCATTCCTTCATGACAAAGTCATTTATCATTATCATCATCATCATCGCATCTTTAACAGATACACTCCACAGGTGCTACCTTTCCTCATGGACAGTTTGAGTGGGACATGATAACTCCCTCACCCTACAAAACACCAAAAATTAAGAAGGCGTTACAAGTTTAAACACACATAGGAGACAATCTCCACTCTGTGCCCCTATGGCAGTCCTATAATAACCTCCATCTTTCCCTGTTTAGAACAGACACATCCATTACTTGAATATTCACCTATTGCAGTATTCATGCCCTGTTACTCTGTGGGACTGCCCCTCAGAAAAGCATGATTGACCCACTGCTCAACATATCCCTCAACTTGTCCCTCCAAAAGATTTTCTGCCCTGCACAGGACACTCTGTATCCCAGCAGCCTGTTCTCATGAGCCATCGGCTGCATCCCACCCACTCCCAGCTCCCCATTTCTCTGTGCTAAGTGTTGGGGTTCCCCTCTGGGTGGTAGTGGGGTCGCTCTCCTCTCTCTGAGGGCAGTTTCAGTGCTGCCTCCCAGCCAGGATTCCCCACTAGTGCCCCATCAGCAGCTCCTTGGAGCCCCTAAATCTCCAGTTGGACTTTCCATCCCTGTGAGATGGTCCCAGATCCAAGCTATCAGAAAAGCACTTGGCATAGGACCCATCCAGTGCAGCTCCTGATCCGGGGGGAGTGCTTTGGGGTCTCACTCCTTTATGAGCTCCTGTTCTTCTTCCTGTTTGGGTGGAGAAAGGACTGGGTAGGATTCATGATTCTGGAAAGGGATAAATTGGGGATTAGGGATGAGACTGAGGGATCCTACACTGTGATGGGGTGGTTTTAAGTGGCTCTGATCTTCTTTTCTTGAATCCTTGTCATAACAAGAGCTGTAGACAGGACTTCCCTCAGCAGGTCCCAGCAATAACACCGTGTTTGTTCTTCCCATGGTGACTCCCTGTTCAGAAGAGCTGAATGCTTTGATTGTGAAGGAATCAGCCCTGGCAAAGATTAGGCCTTTTGGCTGGAAAAATTGATGCTCTGTTTGCAGAAGGTTTCTCCAGAATTCCTGTGTTTCTACAGAATATCCAGAACCCAGCCAAAGGTTTGAAAGGAAACAATTCAGACATGGTGAGGTTTTCTGTAACCTGAGGAGGCTGTCAGGTCAGTGCTCCCATTTTAGCACCCTATCTGTAAAAAAAGGTAGGCAGGGAGGGGAGTCCCACTCCACTTGCAGCCACCTCTTTCACACACTAAATTTCCACAAAAATACGTGGGGCAGGAGCAAAAAGTACAGGATTTTTAGTGCCTTGCTGAAATCTGGCTTTAAATGAAAGATAAATTCTTTTTCCCATCTGGTGCCCTGGGTGAGGAAAATTATTTTGGGTTTTTTCTCAGTTGTTATCAGGCCACTGATACATGTTCTCCATGTGGGCAGGACATGGAGAATTGGCACAAGACAAGTCACAAGATGGGGTGCAGCATCCCAGTGCCGTTTCCCCCAGAGGCTCCAGCTCTAAGCACGGCAATAAGCTCACAGCAGGCACATCCCTTTTCCAGCTCGGGTCATGACTCTACTTTATCTGCCCTAAAGCTCTTCATAAGCCAGGAATGCTTTTTTCCACTGGCTTGCCGGAGCAAAGCGCAGCATAAACCTGCACATCTGTAAGGACTGGAGAGAGCCTGGATCCCACATGTTGAGTCCATGTGACCACATCCTCTCTTCCCAGAGGCCAGCAAGGAGCACTCAGAAGCTATTCAGGATGGGCACAGACCCGAGGGTCTCCAGCATCTGCTGTCATGGCCACCCCTTCGCCTGGGTCCCTGGCAGGACCAGGCATGACACCCAGCTGCTCGCAGGGACAACCAGGTCACATGGCTGCAGCTTTCTCCTTCTCAGCTTATCTGAGCCCTGGGCAAGGAAAATATTGACAACTACAATAACATCTGTGCTCCTGCCACCAGACAGGTACAGCACCCACCTCTGGCCAAGTGATCCCTTACGGAATCCCTGGAGCATCCTGGGTGGCGTGTTTCTGTGAGAGAGGCTTCAAATGTAAGGTATGAATATACACAGCTGGTTTCTCCTGATGTAAACCCACAGCTTCTCTCTTTTGGAGGCTTTCCAGCTGTGTGACCATTGGAGGCAAAGGGAAATAAAAAATCTCAGCCATAAATGGAAACGTTTGTAAGGGATGGGGTCAGACCAGCTGCCAAGTCACAGTTACTGCAAGATGACTAAGCAGCAGAGTTGGCACAAGATCCTGCACTTTCTGTAACTGCTGCTCTTTCACACAGACAAAAACCATGCAGATGCTCTCTGCCACCCCTCCGCTATTCCCAGAAACAGCTTGGTGGCCAGAAACACAAAGACACTAGGAAACAGTAAGCAAGGGGGTGCCCAGCTCCTGAAGCGTGGCTCTGGGTGCTCTGAAGCAGGGGTGGTCCCAAATCCAGCAGGATTACCTTGAGATAAGAAGTCAGGGACCATTTCTAAGCTTACAAAGATTAACCCATAGTTTCCAAGACCTTTCTGAGTCAAGGTGATGTACTCAAGAGGGGAGAAGATTCCTCTATAATTTTCATTTGCCTTGTGCAGTGCCTTGGGACTGCCGAGTGAAACCCTGAAGCTCTCTGAAACCTCGACTAAGCCAGGACTCTGCAGGGAGGACTTTCTGTTGCCTCTGGTGACATGGGGACCAGCAGAGTCACAGCTAAATGGTCGAGGCTGGCAGGCACCATTCAGTCCAAAGCCGTGGCTTGAGCAGGGTCGGCTAGAACAGGATGTCCAGAACAGTGTCCAGGGTTTTGAGCACCTCCACAGATGGAGAGCACACAACATCTCTGGGTAACCAGGTTCAGTGTCTGACCAGCCTTACTCTAAAAAAAACAGTGTTTCCTTGTGCTCAGGTGGAATTTCCTGTGTTTCAGTTCATGCCTGTTACCTCTGGTCCTGTTAAAATCACTTGATTATTAAATTTCTCTTAAGGTATCAGTAAAAGCTATCAGGCTCCGATTCGTTGAGTGATTAACATTTAAGACTACATTTCAAACATTTTAATAGAACTCAAGGGTCTTTTTGGAGGATCTTGATGCAAATTTCCTGGGAAAAAAAGTGCACTGCAATAAATCTATTTTTATTGATGCAGCACATATGTCCTATCTAGTGTTGAACAAGAAGTTTAATGCAGCAAAAACTGTGTTTGGGGGTTCAACTGAGCCCTTCAGTTTCAGTTTCAAAACTGCACAGTGAACATGTGCTTCTAATCTGGCTATCAAAGTCATGGGACTGAAAACAAACTGGAGACAAAATGGTCACAGGCTTGATTCAACTATGCAAGCTTATGAAAAATAGCATAAAAATCATAGAATCAGAGAATCTCAGAACGGTTTGGGTTGGGAGGGACTTTAAAGCTCATCTCATTTCCACCCCCTGCCATGGGCAGGGACATCTTCTACTATCCCAGAATGCTCCAAGCCCAGTCCAACCTGGCCCTGAACACTTCCAGGGATCCAGGGGCAGCCACAGCTTCTCTGGGCACCCCGTGCCAGGGCCTCCCCACCCTCTGAGTAAAGAATTCCAAATATTTCTTCCTAATACATATCACTCTGCAAGAGCTGAAGGGTGGTGTGAACTCTTGGGATCCTAAGGAACCATTCACTTCTGAAACAGCCACCAGGGCCCCCTTTAAAACTGGTGACTTGTATGGACAAGTTTGTCACCCTCGGACCTGTCTGATACAGCTCTGGACAATTTTACTCCAGACACGTTCACTTCTTGGCCCTGCTTTTACAGAATCTGTTGCATACAGGAATCAAAGGAAATAGGTTCTGATTCCATGTCTCCCACAGTCTTGGTCTTGGGTAAACTGCTAATTTCTTTGTTTTGCAGCATCCCACCAACAAAATATGTCCCAAAATATTTTTCCAGCTCTAGTCTTTACATAACAAACCACCAGACATCACAAACAAAAAGTATTACTCAAATATCTTTGTCAACTACCTCATTTAAAGTACGTGAGACAGATCCTGGGATGTGGCAATGCCTGGTTTATGCCATGGTTGACTCACCATTCAGTCATGGAGCATCTACCATCACAGTGGTTTATGGCCATGTCTTACCACATCAATAAGGGGCTTCCCAGGCCCTGCAAAAAAAACATACAATGTGAAACCAAGGAACCCTGAATTCACAGGAGATCCCAAATCCCCTAGTGACGATGAGGAGAGGAACCACTCAATTTGTGTTTGATAGAATCACAGAGTCACAGAACCACAGAATATCTTGAGCTGGAAGGAACCCACAGAGATCATTGAGTTCAGCCCCTGGCTCTGCACAGGCACCCCAACAATCCCAGCCTCTGCCTGAGAGCATTGTCCAAACACTCCTTGGACTCTGGCAGCCTTGGGGCTGTGCCCATTCCCTGGGGAGCCTGGCCAGTGCCCCAGCACCCCCTGGGAGAAGAACCTTTTCCTGATCTCCAGCCTAAACCTCTGCAGACACAGCTCCATCTGTTCCCTCAGTCCTGTCACTGATCACAGAGATGGGTGCTGTCCCTCCACTGCCCCTAATGAGGAAGCTGCAGATGCCAGCAAGGTCTCCCCTCAGTCTCCTCCAGCTGAACAAACCAAGTGACCTCAGGTGCTCCTCAGTCAGCTTCCCCTTCCCGTTCCCCATGCTGGAGTCCCTCTTTGAACATTCCCCAGCAGCTGTGAGGCCCAGGGGAATGGTGCAGAGGGAAACCTGTGCAAGGTCAGCCTGTTTCTGCCTAGCAGTAAATGTCACTTTCAGCAGGACCCTGCAGCCCCTCAAGGCGCATCCCAGGCTGCTGTGGGGATGACTGGTTTCAGGCACAGTAATCTGCCACATGTTCTCATTTCCCCTGCATGCCAGATCCGTTTTGACACACTTTTCAAAGGAGCTGTGGAGCTCCAGATGGGGCTCATCCCTCGGCTGTGTCCTGTTCAGTATGTTCCCAGTGCTTCTGGCTCTTGGAGCCAGGAAAAACTGCAGTGTGCAGCTCATGGCCTGGGTTTATCCTGGACAGGCTTGCTCCAGAAAAGCAACATGCTGGGTTTACAAGCTGCCCTGAAAAATCTCAAGGACTTCAAGCCCTGTGGAAAATACTGTGTGTAATTGTGTTCAGATGTCACGTTAACCAAAACATAATGTTGTGTGCAGGGATAATTTTACCACCGGTGGTGCTGTCAGAAATCCAGAGAAAGAATCCAGGCCAAACTTACCATTTATGCCGAAGTAAAAATTACTCAGATGAAAGAGCAAACAACGTTGTGGCTCCTGAGGGTTTGGATTCTTTGGGGGCAAGAGAGGGATTTGCAGGGATTTCAGAAGTTATAGACAAGCACTTCCATGTTTATGAAGGTTTGAACTGCTTTCTAAAGCCAAGCCAGGAATTAAACAGCAACCGGGCTGTGACACATACGCCTTCCCCCATGCTTTTGGAGCACTGCAAATGGTGGGGCGTAGGTTATTCCTGCTGATTCCTGCCCTGCTCACTTTCTCTTAAGCCATGAAAAATGCTACTTGAGGGGAATGGGATTTGGTTGTGAGGACAGAAGAAAAGAAAGACAGAGAAAAACTGAAGGGGGCAACCTTAGACTCATATTTAAGGATCTTTAGGGTCTTGTTACACCAGGCCTGTGCCACGAAGAGAAGCCTGCTTCCAAAATGGCGTCCTCAGGCCCACACTATGTGCAGCCTGTCCTGCCACTGCCTCAGGCCAGGCCCGGAGCAGTAGCAGAGGAGGCGAAGGGAGCTTCTATAGAATGCAAATAGAATATAGAATTGAAAATATAGAATGCAAAATTTTTACCTACAGGACATGTCTTGAAACCTTGGCTGCTCTCTGTGTCAAAGGCTTTGTCTGCCAGGGCTGGCCTTGAGATGCCTGGATTGCAGCATGAATCATGCAGATGGGCTGGTTTGGGTCAGTCTGACTGCCGGAGAGGCATTTCTGACATGGCAGAAGTCCCCTTCTGGTGTGTACCAGTGTTAGGAACAAGTTCCTAAGTTTGTTCTGTTGACTGTGGAAAACACGCTGTTTTCATGTTTGTTAATGTTAAATTACCAGCCTCATTCTGTTCCCGGTTCCCACTTCCTGGAATTGCCCTACCCCTGTGCTCTTTCCCTCCCATTGGGTAATGCCTTCGCTGCTCCCAAAATGGCGCCTGGCAAATAGGGGAACAGCAAGTGCTCATGGGACACAACTCGGTAATAAAAAACCCTTAAAAACAATGAGCCTATATAACATCCAAAACTAAAAATGGTACTCCCAGGTATGGAAAACAGTGAAGAAGATGAAATCACCAACCAGGGCTTTTTCACTTTATCACCATGGCCCTATAGCACCCGGTTGACATGACATCCCTAGACTATGAGCCAGCCAGTGTCTTCTTAGGGCAGAAATCCCAGCTGTGCTGCAGAGAAATTCCTCCTCCTTTGGGTTGTCTATCAGGAGCAGTGGTGGTGTATGTGATCCTTTGAGCTGCCATCCAGAGCTGATTTTTCAACAAATGTGCTAAAAAGGAGCTGGTCTCCTTGTTCTTATCTATTTCACCAGCATCTGGGATTTAATGTGACAGTAGGAGTTAATCTCCGCCACTCCTAACGCTACAAAAGCTTGTTTCTGGAAAGCAGGAAGAACATTGAAGAGCATCACCCCTTATGCAAAGGGCAAGGAGAGATTAGCAATGAAACTACCAACTTCTAGTGATTTTTGGCCTGGCAGACATCAGGGTGCATCCTCAATGAAAGGAAAAAATGAAGTAGATGCAGGGATGATCCTGGGAAAGGACTAGCTCAGAGGTTTGGATTAGAAGGGACCTTAAAGCTCATCTTGTTCCAACCCCCATGACATAAGCAGGAATACCTTCCAGTTGGAGCAGGTTGCTCCAAGCCCCATCCAACCTCTTCCAGGAAGGCCACATCTGAGGGATGTGGGCACCACGAGGTCTGGCAGGCTGTCTCTCCTTCTCAGCTTGATTCTGCAGAAGGATGCTATTTATTTCCCCTTGTCAAGCCTCTCCTGGGCTCGCCTCTGACTAAGAGCTCTGAGACTCGTATTTTCCAGGATAACGGGTCAGATTTCAGCTTCAAAAATGATTTGCTGCTGGCTGGCAGAAGCTTGAGGATAATTCCAGCTGTGTTCTACTGATCCACATGTAAAACAGAGGTTGCCTTCCTCAAAAGTTGTTTCAAAGCTGCCCGTGCACAAACAATCTGTGACTTAATCCCTTCCCAGTCTCCAGGACAACTGTGCAAAACAAATTGTCTTGGGGTTTTTCTAGCCGGAAGTCAAGTTTAGGTTTTTAATCTGCTCCATAGAATGCCTTTGCCATGTCCCAACACCACCTTTATGATGGGTAGAGGTCTCAATATCAGGGAACAAGCCTTTGGACTTTCTGCCACAGCCTGACCTTGTTGTTCTCCTGCAGGCTTCTGACACCTAACACAAGAAATGAGTGTCAGGTCATGAGAGAAAAAAGAAAGCACAAGTAAGAAACCTCAGCTGATAAGTAACTCCACAAGGGAAGGAGGAACATGACCTCTGTGTGGGGTAAAACATACCATAAAGGTAGAAAATGGGCTTAATGACCTCCTTATGCCTTATTCTTGGTGACTGAAGAAACCGGAGTTTGATGAGGCAGCATCTTTTACGTGGCCACTAGATTATGGAAAAGAAATGTTCTTAGGCAGAGGCTGAAGTCTGTGGCTGTACCAAGACTGCTACAGCTTTGTGCAGTCAAATCAGATGATGTTGTAGCAACAGATGGCCCTCGAAGTTTCTTGCATGGCTTTTCCCCTCTAGGAAATTCATCTCAAGAAACAGTTTATCTCTCAAGACCTTTAGAGGCATCCAGAACAAGGAAGAATAATTATTTACATCCCATCCCTGGAAGTGCTGAAGGGTTGTCCAGGGGCTTGGAGCAACCTGGTCTATTAGGAAGTGTCCCTGCCCGCAGCAAGGATTTGGAACAAAATAATTTCTAGGGTCCCTTCCAACCCAAACTCTCCTATGATTCTATGATTCTATAAAGTGCCATAACCAAAAGTGAAGAAAAAAGACAAAAAAAGTTCTCTAGATGTATGTGGTAAAGGGTAGGAAGGGTCTGCTTTGCCTCCAGCTTCTGCTATTTCTTTCCATTTTCCTTTTTTAATATATTACCATCAAGAAGAGACACCCTAGCTGCATTCTTGTCTGGTTCAGCAGCTTGGATGGTAAACGCCAACATTTTCACAGGGATGACAAAGCTGAGAAGTGTTTCCTGCTGGTGTGTCCAGAGATGGATGGGACCAGGAGCGCTGCTCTGCTGAGGCTGCAGGCAGGTGGAAGGGCTGCAGCAATACTTTGGTGGAATAAATCATTCCATACATTCCTGATCCTCAGTGGAAGGACATGCCACTGCCACAGTGTGCTCCTGGGAGCACCTCCGTAGTTTCCGTGTGTGACAGGGATGCCCGCACCTGTAAGAAACTAAAAGAAACAAGAAACATAAGGAAATAGAAATGAAACAGTGCCCCCTTACTGTGCTCAGAAGTACGTCTCACCTTCCTGGCGAGGCCCACCTGGCTGCAGTCCCTCTTCTGCCATACATCCTCCAGAATCTCTGCAGATACAGTATACATTTTCTGTGGAAAAGCATAGAAAACAGACACTGTGGATCCAGCCTGAACTCCCTAAAACAATGAGGAGAAAATTTGATGAGCAAGGCCCTGGTACAGCATCTGTGTTTGCCTGTGGGCTCAGCTATGGACAACCAGGGAAGGCACTGTTACGTGTAGATATAAAAAATAAATTGTTTGTCTAATTAAAGTCTTCTCAGTCTAGCCAGACCATAACAACTTATTTAGTCCCGTTATTACATAGGTTCCTAAAATCTAAGTGACCTAATTATGGATGGGAATTAGCAAAAACTAAAATCCTTACATGCAAGTCTCCCAGAGCTGCATCATGCTTTGGTGATGCTCCTTCATCCCATGCAACACTATGGGAGGCCATCATTTCTAAATCCTGGAGACAGAGAATGATGATGATGATAGTGTGTGCTGGGGACAGGGAGGGAATGGTCTTCCTCCATGGCGTTGAGTTTGCTGAGAATTAATTCTGTGTGTCAACCCCGTATTTCCTTATTTCTTAATAGGTTACAGTCTTTTCTCTACTGTTTGTCCATGGTTATTTCTCCTTATGAAATATTACTTCTTTTAAGGGGAAAAGCCATGCAATTGGACTAAATAATGCATACCCTAAACTAAAGCATGCTTGGGAATACGAGCTAAAGCAAGCCCCAAACCACAGAGGATCAGGAGGCATTTGAACACTCAGTTATTTGGCTGTCACAGCTAGGAGAGGCAAGGCAACAGATTGCTTCTTGGGAAAGTCGTAGGCACAGGAAAGGCTCTTAAACATGCAGTTCAAAATCACCCCAGAGCAGCTGGGTATATGTTTTAGGAGTCCTACCACACTGGTAAAGCAGTTTCAGTAATCCAGTCCTTCCCTAGCCATCACCTTCCCATGAAGGGCTGTGAATCAGCATTGCCTCAAACAAGGAACATTTAGTCAGAGGAAAACAGAGAAATGTGGCTCAAATTCTGCTGTTGTTACATAAACACCCTTGCTGAACATCTGGAGAACATCTGAAGTTTAACAAAGCAGACCCGCAGGCAGAGGCATTTTTGACCTTCCCTGTAATGGAAGCACAAAAATTGAGACTGAAAAGAGGGCAGTGAATATCACCAGAAATGGAAGACAAATTAAGTCCAGCATGTTGGGGCCAGCTTTGTCCCAGACATCTGACAGGGCTTCCACAGTCCTACCTGAGCAGTGCCCAAATGTCAAGAGACAGGGCAACACTGCTAAATACAAGGTGCGTAAGTACAGGGCACTTCTGAAAAATTCCTGCTGGCCCCTGTCTCCTGGGAAAGCCAGCTTGCCACCCGGTTCTGGTTAAAATTGTGTTCTTCTGGGCAAATTGGAATTTAAAGGGAACATTTAGATTTTTCTCTAAATGACATGGTGAAATGATGGGGAAAACTGACAAACACTCCAGAACTGAGGCTCAGAATCTGACATTTTTTGCTGGTTTGGGATCTTCTTTTTCTTTCTGCAGAGGGAAAATGCTAGGGCATGGTTAGGAGTGGAGGAGGAAAATTAACAGAAGCAGGAAAGATCCCTCCTGCCACCTACCTTTTTGAGCAAAAAGCTGTAAACTAGCCTGTGGTTTCGGACCTAGAGAGAGGGAAAAAAAGCAACAACACACATGGACCTTTTTAGGGAAAAAAGGCCTATTTTATTGAGCGGAGAGCTTGTATTTAAAGCATGTTACGAGAGACTAGAACAGGACAGTAGCTTATTGGTTAATTGGGATAAACAACCAAGAGACCAGGCCTCAGGATGTATCCCATGGGAAAACAACAGGTGTTAATCTTTATTATGACTAGCACTCTGTTTTTCACCAGATTCTAAGTTGTTTTTGACCATTTATCACCTTGGGAAATTTCCTTTCTGTCTGCAGCTAACATCAGCTTCTCAGCCTGGGAAGCAAGAAGGATTCAGGCTTGAGAGAAAAGATTCTCGAGCTGTAATTTTGCAGCTCCCTAGGTGTCTCTATCCACACTAGCCCAAAGACAGGGAGATCTTTCCCTGGGTGCCTTTTGCATCCCTGCATTGGATATGTCCCAGGTGGGGTGTGAGGGGAAACATACAGCAGGGAGTGTGCAGAAGCCCCCTTTCCCACCCCTTTCTGCTGGCAGCAGCCCATCCTGCAGGCTGGGCATCCTTAGCCACAAATGTGTAGCCCAAGGGCTTGTCCCTATCATGTTCCTCCATGCCTGACTCATGCCAATGACTGTGGCAAGCCATTAATAGGTACTTCTTGAGCTGTAACAAAAACCGCCTTTCTTAGGGCATATGCGAAGGCATTTTTTCTGACTTTCCACGGAGAGGAGGGAAGGAGATCTGACACAAACAGCTGCCACCCACAAAGCCGCCCCAGAGCTGCAGACTTGCCAGCTGTGACTGAGATGTCCCCAGCGCTGCAGGGAGCCCAACACGCATCTCCACAGAGGTGGAGGCAGCATGACTAAGAGGAGGACATGAGACAATGTTCTGTTGAATGTCCCCACTGTCTGGGGAACAAGTGACTTTGCTTGAATCCACAGTGAAAAGCTGTGACAAGCCCTGGAACACAGAGGCATGGGCCTAGGAGTTTCCCCAAGGATCTTTTAGACATCTCTTAGGATATAAAATCAAGACCTGGGAGGGAGGAAGTCAAGTCGGACAAACACCCAAAGAGACTGTGGAAAACAATTTATTTGACAAATTTCCAAAGTGGACAATTTTAGTAAAACACAGGCATAAAATAAAACTAACTGGTAAAATGGGGTTTTGGATACAAAGTAAAGAGTTTGAGGTGCCGATACCTGGCAGCCGCTGTTGGTTTCTCTGAAGTGCATGAATTCATAGCAAGAGCACCAATAGAAGTGCTGAAACAAAATCTCACCCAGCCAAACCACATTTTCAGTGTGGTCCTGGAAATGACTGTGTAAACACCAAGGGCCCACATCACCTACATAAGTGATAGCACCTTTGTCAATATATCTGTAGAGTGTGAGTCAAAGACCCTGGGAGATGATGGCAGCCTTTCCCTTGACTTCGCTGGGCTGAGGATGAGGCCTTAATTCAATGTATAGTGGAGTTAGTGGGTTTCCCTAGGGCCCAGGTGTCTAACTCCAAGGTGGTCCTATAGAAACAGTACTCTAAGAGAGCTCGCTGGGAAAAAGTCAGCTTCGCTCTTTTAAAATAAAAAATTAAAAAAAAAAAATCCCACTAACTGGGCTCAGAGGGATTTTCCACAATGGAGCTTGAACCATAAAACAAGTCATCAGGTTATTCATGAGGTTCCTGGTTTCACTGTAGGACCATGAGATCAGTAAGTGAAGGAGTGCAGTTATGTAGCTTCTTTTAGGGTTTCCCCCCTCCCCAAAGGCTGCTGCCCATTTTTCCTTTGGTTGTTGTCCAGACTCCCTGCCCTGAATGGTAGCATCAATGCTGAGGGATGCTCCACCACCCACCTCTACCCCAACCCTGGGAAGTGAGTATCCCGTGCCCCGGCCCTAGAGGCCAGAGATGCCTGCACACAGCTTGGGTAGTGCAGTCCAACCCTCCCTACTTCCCAGGCAAGGGAGATATGAGCCCAACTTGCCAGCTGTGACAATGATCCCCTCTTAAGCTTGCTGAGGAATGAATATTTCACTTGAAGCACAGCATTAGGTTAGGATCATCATGAGCTGGGCAAGTGCTCAACTGATGTGTGAAATCAAGAAGGAAATTAACAAAAAA
>VWZS01003085.1:644205-756208 GCA_013397075.1 Rhabdornis inornatus | reverse complement strand
AAAAAAAAAAAAACAAACACCAAAAAAACCCCCCCAAAAAACCTAACCAACAACAAAACCAAAAAAAAGGTAGCTAAAAAGAGTATAATCAACCTTAAGAGACCAGGCTAGATCTTAGTGGTACAAAAGTCCTCATCCTCATTCTTTCTTGGCAAAAAACACAGTGGGATGAGGTTGGTATTTGTGTTCTGATGGCTTATTGCTAGGTGTGCTTGTGTTTTCCTGCTGTGGGCAACGAGGGAATTTGAGGCTAAGAGATTAGAGACACAGATGATGAAGTAGAGGGAGAAGGGAGGGAACTATGTACAGCCAGGCTGTGGCACTATGGCTATCTGCATAGATGTAAATTCCTCAGGTTGGTCAAGAACACTGTTAATTTTTTTTTTTTTTTTTTTTTTTTTTTTTTTTTTTTTTGCTTTGTTGGTTTTCCTTTTTAGGCGAGACAGAAGCAGCTATGGCCTTGGCAGAAACCCACCCGGATGCTCAGTCAACAGCTATCTTCCTGGAGACAGTTTGGTAGAAGACACCACGCAGCAGAGAGGTGTAGTCAGGCACGCGGAAAAGGTGCCGTTCCCCATAAGCCACGTCATAATCCGTGCTCTTCCCTGTGACCAGGACACGGATGTTGGGCTCATTGGCTTGGCTGCCCACTGCCAGCACATAGATCTCAATGTCAGCCTTCTGTGCATCCTGCACAGCCCTCTCGATGGCCCTGGCAGTGATCCCTTGGGAGTGTCCATCAGAAAACACCAGCACCCTCTTCTTGGCTGCGGCACGGGCGGAGCGCCTGTACAGCTCCGTGATGAACTGCAGAGCGGAGTTCACGTCCGTGGCATCATTCATGAACTCCATGTTGTCGATGGCCTTGGCAATGACCGTGTAGTTGTACTGGAACTGAGCTTCCACTTTCTGCTGGTTCCGGCCGCTGTACTGCACCACTGAGATGCGCACTGAGTCATCGGCAGGCTTGCCGGCCTCCAGGAACCGCCCTGCCAGCTGCTTCACGAACTTCTTGGTGGTCTCAAAGTTCTTGCTCCCCACACTGGTGGAACTGTCCACCAGCAGCATGATGTCTGCTGGCCCGGTGAAGGTGACTGCAAGGGGAAGGTCCAGGGCTTGTTACACTTTGGACCTTCCATGGAAGCCAATGAAGTCACTGGCTGTCTCACAGGCTTCCTGCCTTGTCAGACTCAGGAAATCCCCACTTGTGCTAGCTTTCTTTCCCCTGTTCCAGTGCTGTCCTACACTTGTTCTTTCACCCATTCATTCCTTCTTTTATTTGGTTTAGATACGCTTTAGGTGTTTATTTGGCTGAGATAATCTAGTTACTCTTGTTTAAATACAGTGGCTCTCCTTCCATGTCTGGGGAACCACTTCATCCTCCTTGCCTCCCTTCTTTCCATGGAAATTCTGAGGACTGAATATGCTTCTGACTTGGAGGTGTACTCTGTTGAAACCCTCCCTGTTTCACTCACTTTCCAAGCACCTTTCTCCAATATCCCTGCTTTGGAGCTGATTTTGCTCGTGCTTCCACCACTACATAGTGGAAGCAAGTAATGAGATCAGTTGCTACCTCAGCTGCGACCTGGGAGTGTTGCAATCTTTCACAGCCTCCTCTCCAGGTTTGAGATGCCAGAGAAACAACTACCTAAGCTTTTCCCCAGCTGCTTTGAGCTGGTGTGTGTATGAGAGAGAGAGACCCAGAAAGTGTCTGACAGATCTTGCTCACCTCTCCAGCCTAAGAGCCTCTCCACTGCAAGAAGTACCCAAGCTGTGCATCCCCACAAACACAAACTCCCACTTCCCCCATCACAGCACCCACAGCCCCTCAGCATACCATGAGGAGTCAATACTCACTTGGGCAGGTGTAGTCAGGACATTTTTTCTCTGATAAGAAAATAAGAGAGATTAATGTCATCATCTCGCCCAGGAAAACCACTTATCCCACAGAGCCACAGAAGGGACAGAAGTTCACCTGCAGAAGGTGAACACCCACCTTTGCCACCTGTGCAAAGGCTATAAATGTGCATGAAAAATGGTGTGGACAAACATGTCCTACAGCAGGTGAGGACGGGGACCTGACCACGAAGTATTCTGAGACACAAGATGCCCTTGTCCCTTATTTAACTAAATTTGATGTCTGATATCTTCCCTGACACCTGCTTAAAGAGCATGACTGGGGGACACCAGGAAGGGCATCCTGCATCCTTCCATCTTTCCCACTGCCTCCAGCCACCACCTTTCACCCACCTTGGCAGACGTACGAGGTGATGTTCTGCAAGAAGGTGTCATCCAGGAGCTCGGCATAGTTGTCCCTTTGAATGGACAGTCCCGGCCTGGTTGGTCTGCTTAAACAAGCGATGTCATTCAGGTGATCTGGATTTGGAGGGTTCCGGAAAATGTCACCGATCCCAAGGGAAACCACCTGTGGGGAAGTTTGAGTCCATCACTGGATGCATTTATTATCTAATGCATTCATAACTATGTATGCCTGCCACTTTGTGAAAGTGCTTCTAGTGACACCTGTGTCCCTTGCCCTAGACTTGTGTAGCAAGGACATGGAGACGCCCAGATTGTCTGCATTGTGCTGCCCAGCTGCTGCGTGGCAGGTCCCCTGTGCCCTTACCGGGGTGACATCGCACAGGGAGTTGAGCGGAGTGGGGTCTCGCAGAGTGTCAGAGCGCCCGTCCGTGATGACGATGGCCACGCGCTTGTCGGACGTGAATCTCCGCAGCAGGTTTTCCTTGGTGAACTGCAGGGCCTCCCCAGTGTAGGTGCCCCCAGCGATCCACTGCAGGTTCTTGACCGCCCTGCAAGGACAGATACCAAGTGAGCCTGCCAGTCCTGCCATGGGTACTAGAGGAGCCAGAACACGGCTTGTGACCAGGCAGATAACCCTGCATGGGATTGGGTGGAAAATTGGCAGGCTCCTTAGTTTAGCCTCAGCACCACTTATGATGCCACCTTCCACTAAAGGATATTTAGATCATTGCAGCTGCAGGAGCTGCTGGCCTGGAAATGGAGGATGGGGGGCGTGTCCCTGGATAAGACCCCGCAGACTCACTGCTTGAGCGCCCCGATGTTGTCGATGTTGGCATCCCCCATGGCCACCAGCTCCTGCGTGTTGTCATGGCTGTACTGCACAACACCCACACGAGACTCCCCAGCTTCAAACTGTGGGACACAACAGAAACAAGTTAGCAGCAGATACCTCAGGGGAGCCCAGAGGCTCAGAATCCTGTTGATGGTTTCTCCTGAATGCCTTCCTGGCAGGCTCTGATGTTTCTCTTCTGCCTTATTCTGGGCAGGCAGAGCCCCACCAGGAGTGGATGTACAGTGGGACCAATTTGGTGAGACAGTAAGTGAAAGGAGACCCAAACCTAGATCTCACAGCTCACTGGTCTCAACAGCAGCCATTGGACTCTCAGGCACATGGTGGAATTCTTGGGATTGTCCTGTGTTCAGAGTCAGGAACTGGACTTGATCATTGGGTCTCTTCTAATGCAAGGGATTCTCTGATTCCATGAGAAGATCTGTTTTCAAGACTCCTGGCTTTCTTCCAACACGGCAGTTTTGCTACCCAGCTCTACATTTTCTGCTTGTTACTGGCTCTTTGTCATCCAAAAGAGTATGCCCACCACATAAATATTCAAGAGCAGATTATGAGCTTTAGATGTGGCTGGTTATACCTTCAGGAAAGTCTGGATTCCCAACAGCCCTTCAAATCACAGATGTAAATAAAATATACAGCAGGTTACCAGGGAGGAGTTAGGAAGGGGAGCAAGCATTTGCGTCCCTCTTCAGACTGAAAGACTCACTACGGGGACAGTATTGCTGGGTTTGGGCTGCAAGGGTAATTTTTACTAGAGTGCTTGACTGGTGACCTAAATCCAAGCATGGGAGCTGGACATCAGAAACTTCCAACACACTCCAGACACCTGAAATGCTTATCAGAACAAGGGAGAGTCTGAGACGCTGATTGATCAGGCTGATTGAATACTCGATGAGCCATCTGCTCTGGGACATGGAGGAAACAGAGTCTCTTTACCCAGAAAGACTGAAATGCCTATTTTGGGGCAACAAACTGCTGTCTAATCTCCATCACTTTATGAATTTGGGAAGACCCACCCCCACTTTGAAGCCAAGCCTGGTGGATGCTTTTTGGAGTGGAGGCACCTCCCCATTTTCCTGCTTGCAGTGAAAAATAAGCACGTTCACACAAGGATATCACAGCACTTAGTGGAAATCTCACCTTGACCCTCTCATCCTTGCTCAGGCGGTCGATGACTTTGATAATGAAGTCCTTGGCAATCTGGAAGTTCTGCAGGCCGATGCTCTCCGAGCTGTCCAACACAAATAGGAGGTCGACGGGACCACAGGTGCACTCTGGAGCAAGGTACAGGAGCGGAGGGACATGTTTTGCAGGGAGGCATTTCCAAAAGAAGCAGCTGATGCCTGCTGCAGCCCTGCCCAGCTGGGTGCCTATGCCCCATCCACCCCAAAAGCAGGGTGTAAAACAATGCAGAAAAATAGCTGCACAGGAGACTTGAGAGCCAGTTTACAAATTTTTTCATGTGCATTTTCTCCCTAATAAGATATGTGGCATTTCCAGGCTGTGAGTACCCTTAAACCACCCAGTAATTATTCCATAACCCATTTCCTCATAAGCCTTCTCACTTCTTCCATTCACCCAGCCCAGCAGGACAGAGGTGACACTGGTGGGCTGGAGGAGGCTGACTCAGCTTGCTCCCCTCTTTCTTACAGCTGAAGAACATCATGTGCCCTTGGCTCTCCCTTCAAGCTTTTGGACTGCAAACCCAACCTATCAGGGCAGCATCAGGGAATAAAGCCCAGCACATTTCTCTGCTGACCAGCACAGGATTTGGAAGGAAGAGGACAGAGCTAGATCTACAGTGTGCCCAGAACAGACATCCCAACTGGAAAAAGGGTGGAGAAAATCCACCCTGCTGGCACAGGGCACCTTGACAACTGTTTTCCAGTTGCAGGACTCAGCCACATCATCCTCTAATCCATGTGGCACCCTGAAGGATTGCTTCCTGCCCACCCCTGCATGGCTCATGCCTGGTTCTCCCTCACGGGCTCTCACTACATCTCCATAGCAGAAGACAAGGAGCAGGGAATGGGAGGGAGGCAGGGAAGGAGAAGGACTAGCAAATATTTGCAGAGCAACTTTGCCAAGTAACACTCACCGCAGCAAGCTAGAGGAAAACAGAGAGAGAGAGAGAACATTAAAATGCTTGACAAAAGGGTTTTTCACACCCTAATGCAGACTGCAGGTTTGTGTCTCTGCAAATCCACAGACACCTTGCCTGGACAATCCAAGCTCATGGAGGTTTCCCTTCCACTTGAAATACCCAGATTGTCTCCTATTTCAGGTTGTGATACCCTGACCTGGAGCACCACACACAGCAAAGCTCTGTTTCTGCACATGCTAATGTGTTCTTATTTAAATAAAAATAAAAACTAAGTAAATCACCAGAGTGTAGAGCTCAAAGTCAGTTCCCCAAGTACCCCAAGTCCTTCCAGCACTTCATTACTGGCTATGGGTCAGAAATCCTCTGTAGGACATATGTGCTGTTTTTTCCCATGGCAGGACACCCCAAGCCAGGCCTCCCTTTCCCATTAGACCATGATACTTAGAAAAAAAAAAAGAACATTGCAAAATGGGCCACTCAAGGGTTTTACACAACCTTGCTCATATTTTCCCTGTACAGAACCACAGACAAACCAGTCTGTGCCAGGTACAAGTGAGACACAGTTGTATGAGCTATTCTAGAGATGGAGTAGGAGATCCCTGGATCAAGGGGACTTAATTGTGGCTCATGAAAGGGAAAAGATGCCCATGGATGGCATTCCCCTGCTTGGGGACAGGGAAAAGTCAGCTGCCTCTTGCTTAGCAAGGCACTGAGCAAGGTGGGAAGAGAGGTACAGGATACTCACAGCACATCTTCATGATGATGTCCAAGATTTCACATTCCTGAAAACAGAGGAAAATAGATGTTTGATTAACAGCAAAAGCAATGCACAGACCAGGCCAGCAAACAGCACCCCAGTCCTGTCCCACTCACATCTGGTCCTGGAGGCCCCACAGGTCCTGGTGGTCCCTGTCAGACACAAGCACAGAGGAGTTACAGGAGCAGCCAAGTCCTATCTGTGGGGTACTCTAATGATACCTTGCCAAGAAATGCAGAGTTCTGAAAAGCCTCTTGGCTTCCCAGTTGCTGGCCTCTGCACTGGGCTTGGAGCCGGGACATCTGCTTGTTTGCATGATGTCTTGGTGCTGCACGGAAGTGGAAGGAGGAGATCCACTTCCACATGTGCCATGTACACCCAGGTGGGAAGGCAGCGAGCATACACAATGTGTGCATGGATTGGTGCTGCTCCCAGAGCACCCAGAGCATGAAGGCATGGAGGGATTGTGGGATGCGTACCACTGGGGCCAACCCTACCAGGATCCTTACTTACCAGGGGACCTTCACGTCCCCTGTGGCCCTTTGCTCCTTTGATGCCACTGGGCCCAGGGGTCAGGTTCTGGAATGAAAACAAAACCAAAACTCATAAAGCTGCGTGTGTCAGGGGGCAGCACCTTTCCCTCCAGATGTCTGCTGAGCCCTGCTGCATCACTAAAGTGTTATCTGAGGTTGCTGTACCCAACTAAATGAAAACTTAGAAGGGACACTGGGGAAATCTCTCTCCATGGGGCAGCAATAAAGCTCAGATCACCAGTGCCATCATCATCAGTGCCACCTGGAAGCGTACAAAGCCTTGCAGAAGTGATGTTCACCTCAGCCTAACAAATGTGGAGGTTTGCCAGCTGTTGGACACAAAATGAACACCTGGAGGGAGCTCCCCTTACTATCCATAAGTCACTGCTCAGAGGCAAAAGATTTACAAAGTCTGATGGGCTCTGGCCCATCATTGCCCAAGGCTCCAGCACTATGTTCATAGGAAAAGAGGATTCAGCATTGCACAGGTTACTCACATCATTGCCAGGGTCACCAGCTTCCCCTTCATCACCTTTAGGTCCAACATAGCCTTTTGTTCCCTGAAAAACAGTATGGCTGAAATTGCTGTGTGACTGGCTGCTGCTAGTGTGGTGAAGGTAGTGTTGGCATGTGGTGACCTTGTGAAAGCTGGTTTGGGACAGGGTGGAAAGCAGCACATAGGCTCCCCAGCACCAGATTTCAGTGCTCTTGATGAAGAGAACTTCTTACGTGGCTTTCACTGCTACAGAAACATGGAATCATTTAGGTTCGAAAAAGCCTCTAAGATCAAATCAAACCATTAACCTAGCACTTAATCAAGCCCCCAGCATAGCATCATCCAGCTCCCCTGGGTGACACTCCCAGCCCTAAACTCTGGCTCTGGGACTGCTTCAGAGAGCACCAAGCCCAAGATGCTGCCCTTGGGTGTTATAGCCACAGCAGGACACTTCTGCTGGAAGCATCCACTGCAGGGAGAGGTGGGCAGAGGGAAAAGAGGGTTTTGGAGGAGCAGATTGCTTCAGGGAGTCCATTCCACCATGCAGCTGATGGAGAAGCTACAAGTGCCACACCACCACCAAGGGCAAATCCTGTGTGACCGAGGAAGCAGCACACTTACATTAATGCCAGGGTTGCCTCTGTCTCCTGGCTGCCCCTAGGGATTCAGAAAAGGAAGTGTGTTAGGTTAGACAAGTAGACATAATGGTATTACAGTTTCAAGGCAGCACAAAAAACTTACTGGGACACCTGTGAATCCAATCGTGCCATTCCCAGGAGGACCATCCTCCCCCTGGAAAGGAAGGCAGATATAGATGAGATAAAGGAATGCAGACACCTCAGACAGCATGGCAGCAGGATGCTGGTCCTCGGACCGTGGATCTTCCCAGCAGTACCACTCACCCTTTCTCCCATCAGCCCAGGGTCCCCAGGCAGCCCAGGTGCTCCAGGCAATCCCTTTGGGCCCTGGAAGGGGCAGAAGAAGGAGTCAAGCATTGCATAACATCATCTGAGCTGGGAAGACAATGACTCCTGAGGCAACCAGCTACCAACATGAGTCCACCATGGAGGTGCTCTGCTTATACAAGAGCAATGTGAGGATTTAGATTAAATGTCAGAAAGAAGTTCTTTACTTAGAGGCTGGGGAGGCCCTGGCACAGGTTGCCCAGACAGGCTGTGGCTGCCCCATCCCTGGAGGTGTTCCAGGCTAGGTCGGACGAGGCTTGCAGCAACCTGGGATAGTGGAAGGTGTCCCTGCCCATGGCAGGGGGTGGAACAGGATGAGCTTTAAGGTCTGTCCCAACCCAAACTGTTCTAGGAATTCTATGAAAGCCAATAGCTGTGCTTGGCTTCCATTTGCTCCCTGACCTGGAGATCGAGCCTGCTGGTAGATTCAGGTGGCTGCCCCCAGAGAGCATTTTCCCCAGCTCCTATGATGAGAAGCTGTGTGGTTTGTGGTGCAGCTATAACCTCTCCAAGAAATGGCCTGTGGGAGGTGGGGGAAAAGGCAGCTGTGGCCTTAAGGAACCATGGAAACACCTGGATCTGTCTGCCAGGAAGCCAGTACTGTAGCCTGTGCCATTAGGTTTGATAGGGTTCCAGTATCCACAGGATTTGGGGAAAGTCCTAAGGGCGGCACCTGCTGCTCGTCCCTGCATCCCCTCTCTGCAGAAGAAGCAATTATGAAGCAGCACTGACCTCACTGCCGGGGGGACCATCATCTCCTCTGTAGCCTTTGGGTCCTGGGGGTCCAGGCTCACCCTAGGGAAACAGAGAGCTCTCTCAAAGGGGTTTCTCTGGCTGCCATTCCTGTCCTGAGGGGCTGGTCCCTTTGTTTCGTGATTTGATGGGTAGAGGTGGACATTGGTGAGTTAGCTCCACCTTGGACAGCCCCAAAAAGGACCTATAGATGAGGGTTAGTAATGATGGGGAGGTGCTTCAGGAGCTGTGCTTGACTCCTCCTTTTCCTTCTTCCTCCCTTATGTCATTTTCTCTGCAAAACCCTGTGGGAGGTAGATCCCTGCTGAGCATGAACCAAACCCAAAAGCTTTCTGGAACAAGGTGTGACACTGCAGATATGGGCTGAACATCATGTGCTTTCAGTGGCAGCCAAGGCCCCCAAAGCCATTCCTCTCCTTCAGAGCTCACCCCAGTAATGGAGGACATGGTGGGAAGAGGACCAGGGAGGATGGGTTGATGCTTTCCAGCATCAAAACACAGCTGTGTGGCACAGTGGCACCTCATCGTGACAGAGGTGCTCCTGGAGGACAGTCCTTGGTGCAAGCAGATCACCCTGAAGGTGACACAAACCTCGCCATGCCTCATGGCTTGGAAATGTCTGGGTCACAGCCAGGCTGGCTCTGGGGAGTTTCTGTCCCCAGGAGGCTGCAGAGCCCTGGCAGCACGTACTGGAACAGACCAAAGCTGTCACACTGCCACATCCCATCTGGGCAGCAGCCACTCGCTCCGCCAGCTGCAGGGCTGGCCAGAGACAGCACGAGATGGGAGAGGAGGCAGGAGGAGGGTTCTTTTCTCTGAGAGCTCCACAGATACTCAAGGGAGCCTCTCCACCTTCTGCTCAGTGCTCACAGCCCTTTGCAGGGTTTGCTTTCCAGGAGTGGGATATGACAGTGGACAGTGACTGAGTAGTGATGCTCTGACATAATATCAAATGTTCAGGCAGCATTTCATGTAGAGCTCGGTGTGCAGCCAGTCCCCAGACAATGGAGAGGACAGAGGGACGCAGAGAGAGCTGGTGCCAAACATCCATACATGCCGTACACACCCTTCTTCCAAGGAAAGGTGTCCTTGGGGGTGCAGAAATCTTAAAACTGCACAGTGCAAAGCACTGAACTGCTCTGAGACATGTGACCTTATTTCTGCACAAAAGCCCAGAAGAGAGAAATCTTGGAAGGAAGGACAGGAACTTGTGATCCTTCACGCCAGCCAAGGCTGGAACCACAGCACCCTTGGCTCATGCTGGCCATTCTTGTCCTCACTGCAGCAGCACAGCACAAATCCCTCATGGCCCCAGAGTTTACGATGGATGACACAGGATTTTGGGCGAGGAAATCTTGTCCACTACTTCTCTGGGTGCAAGAAGGACCTGACAGAAGGGATGGGTACCAAGGCTAGGAATAGAGAAGGGCCACCAAACCTGTCCATGTGGCTCAGGGAAAGAGTATGCTGGCCTTCAGCTTCTCTCAGATAGAAACAGGATGAAAGAGAGCCACAGGTTAACAGGAGCACTTTCACCCTGCCAAGAGAAACACACTCCAAGGTCCAGAGCTTGCAGATAACACAGCTTGAAAAATACTTGCGTTTGCCAAGGTCCCACTCTTACCCAAACCTAATTATGCGTTTATTTTTAATTTGGCCAAACACAAGCTTTCTTCCTCAGCTCATGGAAAAATCACTCTCACTTTACAACTGCTTTTCAAATATCCCTGGAGCCGTGGGAGCGCTGGGGCAGCCTCTGGCCTGGGGAGGCACCAGAGCTGCTTTTGTAATGCTTTCCTCTCTGACAGGGGTTTGACTCAAGTTCAGTGGTGGGGAGGGAAAACTGGTGGCCCATAGGTTCAGTGACAGCAGGGAGACCATTCTTTCTCCTCTTCCTCCCCAACAGGAAAGGCTGGCTGGAAGCGGGATCTATCCCAGCCTGGCTCCCCACAATGCTTGCATCAAATTTCTGTCTTCTGCATGGTCTTTCTGTTGCCTTGAACCTGACAGAGGAATGTGCCTCTACCACACAGAGAGCAGATCTAGTCCCAGCCTCTTTTGCTGGCAGCAGCCTGAAGCACTGATCAGTGGATCATTGCATGCACACATCCGAAGAGCTGCCTTCCCACCAGGGCCACCTCCCAAAAAGACACCTGAGCAAGCTGGACGCTGCCAGACTCTCTTTGGTTGTGGCAGGATTTCAGCTCTGCTACAGGATCTTGACAATATCAGAACACTAAGACCTGGACAATCCTCCTGTGGGGATTTGGTGCTCTTCACTGGCATGAGGCACGTTCAAAGGAAACCCAGCTCCAGGCAAGAACAAGCCTGCCACAAACAGGGCCTCTCTCCAGGATGTGGCACAGCGCAGGTGGGGGTCACTCATGCTGGGGACAATGTGAATGCAACAGCCACCCCTTAATGGCTGTTCTGCACTCCAGGTCTTCTCCCAGGGCTCTCCAACACTTGGCCAAGCAGAAGGGAGTTTAAAAGCTGTCTCACATTTGTCTGCACGCTGGCGTCCATACTTCACCTCTCATGGGAGTCCTGCTCTGCCAGTGTGGGAATGTTTATCTTGATATATTCCTCTATCTTGGGATCCATCAAAACTCTGATGGTGTGGGTAGAAGGGGAGCTGTTCTACAGAGCCCAGTCCAAGGGTGATGTCAAAGTGTGTTTGCTCAGGTGCAAAGATCCTGCTGGCCATTGCAATCAGTGCCATGGCCATGAAGGATTGACCCAGAAACACCTCCGGACCCCAAGTTATCAGCTGGGAAGAAGGAGCCTTTAACTGTGCAGGGCACAGAAGCCTTCCTCAGGCTGGAGGTGGCCAACCCTGTTCTCCAGCAAGTCCATGCGGCCTGAGATAAGTTCCTTGAGGCACACAAGGCACAGGCAGACCCCAGAGCAGGGGGGCCACACCTTGCAGTCAGCAGACTTGAGGCATGCTGGCTCTGGGAGAGGCCCTCTCTGCAGGCTGCCAAGGGTGCCAGAGGCATTGCTGGGGCCATGTAAGGATATCCTCACCGACACAAGATGTCTCACTGATACCCCTGACTGAGGTGAGCAGCTTCAGGTGACAGGCCTGAACATCTTTTGTGTGGCTGCAGCTTGCACTTGCCAGTTTCCAGTTCTGTCAGATGTGTTGACATCTGTTTCCATGGGATTGGGAAATGGTGTGCAGGTTGTTCTGCCCACAGCCCAGCAGCCAAATCTCCATTGTTTTCGTCCCTGTTCATATCCTTGGTTCTCATAGAAATCCCTGCCTTTCTTCACCAGCTTTGCTTCCTGGTCTGGAAGATGCTAAGAAGTCACCCCACGATGCTAAAGATGCTGTGGCATCAGTTAAACCCCTATCCCGCTCTCCCTGGTGTCCCAACCACTTCCATCTGGGATCCAGAAGATTAAACCAAGCTCTTACCTGGTCGCCAGGTGGTCCAAGGGGTCCTTCCCGCCCTTGGTCACCAGGTGGTCCAGGCTCTCCCTGAAAACACACACAGAGGGCATGAGAAGCACAATGAGGAGCAGGTGTGGGTACAAAGGGACCTGTGTGCAATGAGGAGCAGGGTTGCAGCACCCACAGTGGGATGGAAATGCAGTCATCCAAACAGGCGGGGGTTTGAGGCAGACTCAGGAATTGAGTAGGGAACTGCCAGAGATGGAGAGAGATAAAGACAAGCTAGTGTGGCCACCTTGAATCCAAAAGATATCCCTAACAGGAAGGCCTTGTGAAGGCCTTGCATCTAGGGAACATTTTTCAGCCCATTTTGTGCCAGAAAAGCGAAAGTGTGGAGAGATTAATCTGCAGATACACAGGCCTGGCTCTGGACCCAAACCAGCCGCACTCTGTACCCATGGCTGCTGTTCTAGAGCAGCTCCTGCCCTGGGGAGTCTGCATGGAGAGGAGAACAGCTTCCAGGATAGCTGCATCCTTCCTCCAGCCTGCTATCCCTATGGAGCTAAGGGGATTTCCATGGGAATAAGCCACAGATGGAGAGAGAGACATACTCACCTGTCACTGCCAATGTTCTCCCCTCTGCTTTGCTAACACTCAGAACTATGAGCCAGGACTGTTTGCAGAGAACTGACAACCCAGGAGGGCACAGAAAGCCTGAGTCTCAGTGGTTTTGCACCCCAACAGTTCCAGCGGAAGGAAATACCCTATGGACATGGCTCAGTTCCCTTTCACTGAACAGCCTTCCACCAACCCAGCAGAGCCACATCCCAACAGGGCAGTGTGCCTGCCAAACCCAGGCTGGCTCTGCAGCACCTTCCCTATCCAGATCCACGGCCAGGAACGAGCAAGAAAGGGAGGCAGAGGAGAGGGGAATTTGAGGGAACCGGTCGAGAGGTTGGTGACCTAAAGCTGTTGTTTGCAACCTAGAAGTGTCCAGATGCATGAGCCAAACAGCAAATATGAAACATAATTTCCAAATGGCCCCGAGACGTTTCTGGTGAGGTTACACAGCCTCATACTTGGACTAAAAGTTGGAAGGAAGCAGACCATCATCTGCTGAACAATTTAGCTGCAGGACACTGGTGCACTTTCGTCTCCTGCACATCTGCCCTGCACACCCCATGCGGCAGCACTGATGCTCCCTGAGCAGTAAACAGGAGGGGGGAGGCTGCCAGAAGCCNCCTTGCTGCAGGGACAGGATGGTGCAACGGTGGATGGAGATATGGAATGCTGCTGGGGAATGCCCTGGTTCCTACCACCTCCACCCTGCATAGAGCATCCCTTGCCCCTCCCTGTAACGTGTGGCATGGCTGTCACTTGCCACATGTTTGTCCTGGTCTGCTGAGGGTTCCTGCCTGTCCCTCCCAGGCTCACGCTTCATGACTCATCCCAGTAGGCTGGAAACATACTTTCCTGGTGACTCCCACTCAAAAGGAGAGGGAAGAGTGTTCCCTCTTCCAATCCACACCCACTCATGCTGCCCTGCTGCTGATAGTACCTGTGCCCTCCTGCCTGAGCCACAGGTAGTCAGCACAGCCCCTGAACCCACAGAAGAGGACACTTTGATTCTTTCCTCTCCATTAACTAGTTTTCCAGCTGTGCGGAAGAAATTGACAGCTGTTCACCTGGTCTTGGCTTGCTGGGCATGCTCTCCTCTGGGTTTTGACTGTTTGGTGATTATCTGCCAGCAATAAAGGGGCGATTTCTGGGGGACAACAGCAGGTCCCTTCCAGACTGGCAGGTCAAGGTACTGAGCTTGCCTACTGGCCCACAGGCTGGTGGAGTTAGCCACTGGACACCTATTCCCAGCCCCTGGCTTCCAAGCATCACTCCGCTTGCAAGCAGATGCTGAAGGCTGCCCTGTGGGTACAGTTACCAGCTGTCCTCTTGGTCCGCGGTCACCTGGCGAACCTGGGGGTCCCCTCTCTCCATTGCTGCCCTGCAAAGAGAGGGTGCCATCACAAAGTCAGGACCTGCTCCCAGCAGGGCAAACCCCTCACTCACTGCCCACCTCTGAGCAGGCTCAGCTTCGGGCCCCCTCCACCTCTTCCAGAGGGCACCAGCCCCTGCTCTGGGCAGAGGTGCTCTCACTTACCCGCTCTCCAGGAGGACCATCTTCACCTAGAGCACCCTGTGGATAAACAAGAGGGGTGGTCAGAGGGTGGGGATGTCCAGCAAACACTCAGGGGCATCACAGGTAGAGAACTCACCTCGTCACCAGTCTCTCCTGCTGGTCCAGGCTCACCCCGGTTCCCAGAAGCACCCTGCAAGGCACAGGGATGCAAACGAGAGGTCAGTTTTGGAGCAAAGCCCTGCACACTTGAAGAGCTTTGGGCAAGCTCAGCTTCAAAGCCCAGGCTGGAGTAGGGGTTCTCCCACAGAGAGCAAAGGATGTTCACACAAGGGTGCTTCTTCACCCACCTTCTCTCCAGGGTTGCCAGGGATCCCCTGTCGGCCAGGCTTTCCGTCATTCCCAGGCTCCCCCTTCACAAGAACACAAGGCACCATCAAGACTGCATACAGCAGAGGATTTCAGCTCCCAGAGCACTGAGGCTGTCAGGAGCCACAGTGCACCCCAAGCCTCTTTTAGGGTTGTGGTGTCTCCCCATCCCAGCAGATCCCCCCCTACTCCACTCCCAGTGAAAGCTGCCTTTTCACGGCACTCCCCTGATATCCCAGGGATGCTTTGTGCCAAGCTTGTGGGCACCCACTAACCTTTGGCACACTGTGGGTGATGGGGGCCATCCTCTAGTGAAGAGGCCAGGTTGGACAGGGCTTGGAGCAACCTGGTCTAGTGGGTGTCCCTGCCCATGGCAGGGGGTGGAATGAGGTGGACTTTAGGTCCCTTCCCATCCAAACAATTCTGATTCTGTGATAGCCTTGCCCCAGGCAGTGCAAGGAATTTCTACCTCTCCTTCCTGCAGAAGAGGGCTCCCAGCATCCCAACTCCGCATGAGGCTGGGCAGAGCAACTCACTTTGGCTCCCTTGGGTCCGAAAGCACCAGGATCTCCCTTCGGTCCGGGTGGGCCTTGAGATCCCTGTTGAAATTAAAGGTAGCATCACTGAAACCTGAACTGGTGACACCATCTGCAGGAAACTGGGCATGGACTGAGCATCCCAGCAGCCTAGCAGGTGGCTCCCAGCTGGGATGGGCAAGGAAGGACATGGCCAGAAAGGACCCCTGCACCATGGAGCCGTGCAAGCAATGCCACACCCACATTGTTGAAACACTTCTGAAGCTCAGAGGAAAATGGCAGAAAAAGTTTTTGGGCTGCTGTAGCTGGACCACAGTGACACTGGTGCCACCACAAATGTGTCATCCTGGGAGTATGGAAAAAGCAGAGAAACTGGGGAAATGCAATGTCAATGTTTTCCAAGCTCCATCCCAGGGCAACTGGGGACAGCTTCCAGGCAAGGACAAGGCAGACTCCCTCAGGGTCAGCCCCGAAGTGCCATGCCTGGATAAGCATCGCACATTTCTAAGCAATTCCCTATTTCCACACACCATCATGGCAGAGCTGTTTGCTTGCATGCAAGGGGCACCCACAGGGTACCTACATCAAATCCAGGTGAGCCTTTGCAGCCAGGTAATCCGGGGTATCCAGCTTCACCCTATCAGGCAGCCAAAGCAGGGGTCCCAATGAGTGACACTCATGGGAAGACCCCATCCATCATCCCAGACCCATGGAATGGACATTCCAGCCCCATCTCTGGCTGGCAGATGGATGGCCCTGCAGGGAGGGAACTCCACTGCCCCATAGGCTTCATCCCCAGACCCCACAGTGGTTTTGGAGGGGCAAAAGCCCAGGGTGCTCAGACCGAGCAAAGTGCCCTGGAGCAGAAATTTACCTTCATGCCATCAATGCCATCGATTCCGCGCCTGCCTTTCTCACCCTGAAACAGAACACAAGGACCATAAAGTGATTTCCAAATTCCCAATGCCTCCCAAACATCAAACAGAGAAAAATGGTGCAAAAGCAGAGTCTAACCTTGGCTCCTTTGGCTCCTCTTGAGCCCTGTGGAGGGAAGGAGAGAGGTGTCAGATGCCCAAGCAGAGCAGGTCCATCCCCCCCTACAGTGCAGTCCCCACACCAGCTCAGTCTGAGGGTGCATGCATTCACCACTGGGTCCCACTGGATCCCCACTCCTGGCTCAGGCAGTGCCAGCAGGAGGGGTGGATGTGGGGGCACACAGCAGACCCCAACACCATGCAGCTGCAGGGCCAGCCCAGGATAACCACACATGGGGACAAGGGATCTCCCCCAAACATCCCTGCTGTCCTCACCTTTTCTCCTCGGCTTCCTTTGTCACCCTAGAGGGGAAAGGAGAAAGGGAAATAGGAGAATGAGAACACTTGCAGCACAAAGCTTATGGCCCACCTCTGAAACACCTCTGAGAGCCTGCAGCCCCACATACCTTCATTCCCTGGTAGCCGACAGGTCCCATGTCTCCTGGCCTGCCCTAGGGGACAGGAACACGGTGTTACAGAGGCAGATACAGTCACCACCATGGGACAGCATCCCCCAAGACTCTTGATACAGGGCTCAACTGCCATTCTCTCACACAGGAAATAACTCTCCCATAACTCTGCTCCTTGTTTTCCTAGTCTGGGAGCATGGGATCGTTGTGGAAGGCCAAGAGGACTTGCCTTCACCTCCACCATCTCCAGCTCTTCATGGAGATGAGAGAAACTGGGTGCTTGGGGACATATCATTTGGGATGAATGGGAAGGGCAGAAAACCCTTGGGAAGTAAAAATGCAGGGCATGGCGTTTCCAGTTTGGGAACACACAAGATGGTAACTGCATGCTCATGTGTGTGGGAGAAATGTGCCTCTCAAAAATAAGTGTGCCTAGTAAAACAAAAGAGGGAGGAGGAGGGAAATAGTTTCCTTATGCTCTCAGGTTATTTACCAAAGGTTTCCCTGTAACACTGCTGTACTTGTTGTGTCAGAGGACACGGGAGGGAGCCCAAAGTCCACCCCTGGGCTGGCACACATGAGTCAGAGATGTGTCCTGCAGGAGGGACGGCTATTTTGGGTGAGGAACAAGGAAGCCTTGTAGCAAGAGGCGGAGCCACCCCACTACACAGCATGACTGCACACCCCATGGAAACAGGGTGATGCTGGTGAGGATGTGCCTGAGAGGTCTGGCCAGCAGCAGCCAAAAACCAGCTCCTGTGCAGAGTCACCAGGGCTGGTCCTTCACTTACTGGGTCTCCAGCCTCTCCTTTCTGGCCTGGAAGACCTGGCTTGCCTCGTTCTCCCTGCAATACAGGACAGAAACACAGTTAGGTCATCATCCCCAGGAATAGAACAATGACCTGTTGAAAGAAGAGCAGGAAGGATGGGAGCAGAAACACTCCATGGATACAGGGAGCGGATGATGCTGGCCACATGGGAGCATGGTGTGGGTCCATGCCCCACAGGTGACCTTAGAGGCCTTTTCCAATCTTCATAGTTCTATGTAATGCTTCCAGGTCTCTGAGGATCCCCAGTGAGACCGTCCCACTGCCCCAGTCCCACAGCACAGCCACAAACAGTCCCTCACCTCATGGCCAGGGTCACCGGGAGGTCCGGGGGGCCCTCGGGGAGGCTGCAGGAGAGAAGTGTGGATTAGACCAGCCTGAGGCACAGCCTGGGACCACAGGGATAAGAGAGAAGGGGACAGGGCTCTCAAAAGCCTGACTCACCTGGCACTCGAAGGAGCAGCACTGCACAGAGGGAAGGAGGAAACAGCATTAGAGGAGGGGGCAGCAACAGGGTCAGGCTGCACCCTGCTGGGCTTCCCAGGCTGACAGGGGTTTTCTGCAGGGCAGGGCTGTGCCACCAAGCCCCCCTTAGCCACAGGTCACCCACAGGGGACGGGTTCAGTCACAGGGGGACACTCACCGATTGCTCCGTGTTGAGTTTCTGCAAGACAAGAAAGCAAGGAGAAGGGGTTTGAGAGGGACAGCGGGGCCTGGGGAGGGGGCAGGCTGGGGAGGGGGCAGGCAGTGCTCACAATCATGTCGATGATAGTGTTGATGGTCTCCTCCACGTCGATCTCCCGGGTGGGCTTCAGGCTGGTGGCGGTGAAGTTGCGGCGGTAGGCATGGTCCGTGGCGATGATGTTCAGCCGCTGGTCCTGGGGGCGGGGAGGGCAAAGTGAGACCTGCAGGCATCTGTGCAGGCTCTGAGTGTCCCTCCTTTGTCACACCAGGGGTCCCATGGTCCCACTGGGGACCACTTGCTGGGAGCATCCCTGCTATGTGGTCCCTACCAAGTGGTTGGGTGAGATGGCAACAGAGAACACTTTGATCCCCAGGAGTTTGGCTTCATTGGCAGCATCATCCAGGCCTCCGCAGGGCTCCTTGTAACCTTCCAAGGGATGTCCATCAGTCACCACAATCAAGTATTTATTCTCCTTGTGATGGGAACCACTGGAAGGGTTTAAACACAGGATTTAATGTTGAAAGGATTTAGCTGGAGAGGAGTGGTTTGGACACCTGGGGACACTCACTCCAGACATTGCCCCAGCCTGTGGTCAGGGCGTGCCTCATCCCAGCAAAGCTGGAGCAACTTGTGACTTCTTTTCCCTGCTGGGGACAGCTCCACACAACGCACAGGGATGTCCCAATGAAGAAGCTCTCACCCCACACCCACCAGAGCCACACCACCCCTCTGTGCCCGCCGCGGCCTCACTGCCTGACCCAATGAGCAGCTCCTCGATGCCGCGCTTGATGGCACAGTCAGTGTAGGTGCCCTTCCCAATGTAGTTGACGGCTGACACGCGGTTCTTCAGCTCGCTCTGCCCACTGGGCATTGGCGTAAGGCTCTTGATGAGCACCACCTCGTCACTGTAGTGCAGCGCTCCCGCGTTCCACACCAGATTGCGGTCGCAGCGGTAGTACCTGCATGGACACACCAGGACATGGGGTTCACTTTGCTCACCAGCATAGAAAATGCAAATCTCCAGATCAGGAATTTGCCAGGGCTCCCTGCTCTCCTGCAAAGCTAGGACAAGCTTCCCTGCAAAGCACAGCATGGGACCCTGGGGCAGCTTGGCCCCCTGGGTAGAAGGGCAAAGCAATACCATGGGTGGGCATCTGCAGGGATCAAACAGCTTGGCAGACGGGCTTCTGGAAGAGGTGCCAGGGGCTGGAGCTGGGCAGGAGGGGCTGAGCCAGACAGCCAGGTGTGTATGTGTGCAAGGCAGGTAACCACTGAAACACCCCACAAAGAGGTTTTCCACTGCTGGATGTGTTAAAATCAGAGAGGGATGCCTCCCTTGGAAGGATGCTGTGAACTTGGGGAGGGATGAGTGTGCGTGTTGCAGCCCTGTCCTGTGCACTGACACATCCAGCACCTGTGACTCCTAGGACAGAGGCATCACCTGTCCTTTGGCCGCTGACCCAGAAAGAGTCTTTTCAGGATGTGGGGACCAATCCCAAAGGGATATGATTTCTTTTTTCAGTAAGCGGGAGCCAGTCCCAAAGGAGTGGTGTTGTACATCTCTCTGCCCAGAAGGAGCTGTCCCAAAGCCACCTGAGCCTTGTCCACTGCTGTTCTGTCCGTTCTACTGCAGGACAGAGCCCAGAGCCTTGCAAAGGGGAGAGTGATGCTGCTGTGGTGGAGGCCTGGCAAGTTGTTCCCAAGCACAAAGCTCCTGGTCACTCAAAGCCTGGGTAGACAAGGTGGGGCAATGGACAGATGAGCCGCTAACTCCCTCCTACCCATCCTGAGATAGGGCATTGCCCTTCCTGCTGGTGGAGCACTGGGACATCCCCACAGTGCCCCTCTGGGCACCAGCACACATCTCCTGCTGCCCTGAGGAGCTCAGCAAAACACATGTGCCTCCAGGACTTGTGGTGCTTCTGTGCATCCCTGGATCTCCTGCCCGCAGCCAAGCCCAGCACCACCCTTTTTGGGATCTGGGAGCTTTGGTGCTCTTGGGCATCCCTGGGTGGCCTCCCCTTGGTCAGACCTGGGTTGGTGGCTGCAGAGGTGAGTTTAACCCCAGAGGTTAGACCCAGAGGCTGCCACTCACATACCCGGGTGGTTCTGGGCCTCAGCACAGGGACCAGCATCGCTTTGGCACTGCATGATAGCCACACAGCCACCCGGAGGTGGTGGGATTGAGCTGCCGTGTCTGCCGCTTCAGCAGTTCCTGTCCTTCCCGAGGGTGAGTGCAAGCAGCCCTGCTAAAAGCCACGCTGCTGCTGTCAGCACAGACAGAGCCAAAACAGAGCAGCCGAGGACCGAGAGAGGGAGGAGAGTCTCCCATCTCCCTCCCCAGCATTCCTGCTTTCCTTCTTTCCTTCTGTGGACAGACACACAGGGGTTCTCAGCATCCCACCCGGCAGCAGGCTCCATCCCCCAAGCAGCCTAGATAAATCCCCGGGGGACGTACCTCCTGGTCAGTTTATCAATGAACCGGTTGGTGAAATCTTTTACTTGGGTAACCAGATCCCCGAAGGGTTTCACCCTCAGGGCAACGCTCTCTGAGGTGTCCAGGACGAAGAACAGGTCCACAGGGCAGTCTGGGAAGAAGTGGAGAGGCAGAAGTTGGCCGGCGGTCCTGCTGCATCATCTCCCCCTCCCAGGCTTCCCGCACTGCCCACCCCGTTTCTCTCCTAGCAGGCTCCCAGGATCTGGGCTAAGGGGAATGCTCTCACATCCTAACCCCCTTGGCATCAAGATCAGAAAACACAATTTTGTTGCATTTAACACTTTCCTGTACTTTCTTTCCTGTTTCCATTCAGAGGATATCTTTTCAAGACCTCTACTACTTGTTATACGAAATAACATGCAGCTGCAGGAACCACTCAAACAAATGAAACCCTTTTAGCAATCAATGCCATAAGAAAGTAGACATTTTCTGACACATCCTGCCAAAAATATTATTGTAAGAAAGAGCAATAATATAAATTTCCCTTAAGAGCCAGCATCCAGCCCAGAATAGTTCAGAAAGCTGGACTGGTGGTGTATGCTGTTATCCCCCTCTCCTGCATCCTACTGCTACTGGTAACTCCGGACCAGACAGAGCCAAGGAAAAAGAGCCAAAAACCACGAAAGTGGGTACTTCTTGTAGATCCTCTCTAATCCTACACCTCTCTCCTCAGCAAGCCCGAACATCCCGACAAATCTGTTTCGTGACAGCAGCAGAGGCATCTGTCCTGGAGGGAAACAGCAGACAGGCTTCTCTGCTTATCCCGGGAACGAAAAGCATTCCAGGCTTACCTTCTGCACTTGAGACTTGGGTGATGATTTCTGGGCGCTGAGCACATGAGTCTCCCCACAGGAAGCCAGCCGGCAGCAGTAGAGTGAGCAGAAAGTCTTGCAGCTTCATGTTTCTCGGTTCAGATTACCATCGAGCTGAATCCAAGGGAAAAAGCAGAGAAGGAGAACCCAGGAGCTAAGCGAGGCCACGGCCCGAAGGCAGGAGTCGCTGAAGATTCTTTTTTTTACTGCTTTCCCCTTGGTTTCTGTGGGAGGAAGAGAAGGCAGGAGGGTAAGGGTGAGGAGGAGACTTCTTCAGCCTGAGGACGGAGGGAGGGATCAGGGGGTGTCAGCTATGAGTCAAACTTAGGAAGCATTTCTCCTTACCCTTTTTATGGATGTCACTGTACCTGTGATGGCAGCCTGGCCACTGTTGACTGGGAGCTCCGCAAGGCTCGCAGAGAGTCCTGGAGCAGGCAGTGCCCAGCAGTGGGGCTCAGCCTGCTCTCTGGGGCAGGGAGGCTTGGGGCACCTGCCAGCACTTCGTCTCAGCTCCCTGGCCAAGAAAGCTGCTCCAGGGGGACAGGCATACCCATCACACCCCAACCTGCATGAGAGCTGGTCTGGGTTCTGCCAGGGCAGTCCCCACCACACAGCACAGCTGAAGCTGTCCCAGGCATGGGGGCACCATGGAGGCACAACATTTTTGGAGAAGAACTTTCTTCCCTGACTTTCAGGGCTTTCTTCTCAAACCACTCAGGAACAGGAAAGACTTGTTCCTGAGGAGAAACCCGTAGGGTCACCCCAGAGTAGGAACAGCCCTTCTCCCTGGGGCCATGCTCAGGGCAGGGAGTTGGGAACAGGGTCAAACCTGTCAAGGCCAGGAAGTAGAAGCAGGAGCACAAGTCCTTAGGGATATCTGGAGATGAGCATCTTCCCACTCTGTAAGATGGCAGGAGAGCCTGAGGACTTCTACAGCAAGGCACCCCAAGGTGGTATTGACCATCTGCTCTTTATGGCCAGAACTGGAGACAGTCCTGGCGAAGTCCCAGGTCCTGACAAAGTCCCCATCACAGTGGGAGCATTGCTATGGAGGGGTGGGGGGAGAGGTGAAAGACCTGAGGGCTGACCCCGGTACAGCTGCAGGCTGTAGCTTGCTCCCAAAAGCACAGGAGGGCAGCAAAAACTGTCACTAAATAAAACGTTGATGGCTTCAAAGAGCAAAGAGTCAACAGCACAAACCCAGCAGGCACAAATTGTTTGCACCCAGGCTGGTGGCACAGAGGCAGCAGGAGACCTGCCACACTGGGGGACCATGCAGGGCTGCCACCACCTCTGTCACCCTGCTTGTCATCTGACAGCTTCTTTGTGGGAATGGTCAGGAGGAAATGTTGCAGGTTTGGCTCATGGAGGTGTCCCAAGTTGAGACAGCTCAGAAGAGCCCAGAAGCTTCACTGATTACAAGTTAGAACACTGGAGGAGCCCGTCCACTCTACACAGGCAGACACATCAGATAATGACTCTTTGGATAAACAGCATCCAAAACCAGCAGAATATAATCTGCAGACTGTGCCAAACTGAAACCTCATGAACCCAAAAAACTTCAGGCACCCTTTTTCACTCCAACAGGAATTTACAGCCACAGAATAAGTGGAGTTGGAAGGGTCAAGGACCATTGAGTCCAACCAACTGCCCAGGCACTGAGGTGTGTGAGCTTGGCTGGGCTGCACAGGCAGCAGCAGGAGATGAGGGCACTGCAAGGCAAATTTTCACAACATCTCAAACCTATTGAAGATGCTCTCCCAGAGAGCAAGCACGCCCAGAGACAAGTCCTGCTGCCTGATACTTCATGGGGATCAGACCTGATCTGGCCCTTCAACACACCCCCTCAGGCTCTCACAAGGAAATTCTCCTGGGATTTTGAAAACCAGACAGAAGCTCCCAGAAAGGGGTTGCTGGGATGGGACATGTCTTCATGCATCAGCTCAGCAGAGTAATTTCCTCTTAGCTTTCTCAATTCCTTTCTCCCCTTCCGTCACAGGGATTATCCCAAGCAGAAGAAGAGCTGACCTCCCCCTCCCTGTGAGTAGGGAAGAGCAAACCCCTCTCGGGAGCAGCTCTGCAGAGCTGGAGCAACCTGGAGGCCAGCTGGCCGTGTCAGCAAAGACTTAATGATCATGGTATGGCCTGTGCAAGGCACCTGTGCACTGTACAATGTCCCAAGCAGCCACAGCCTGTCAGACCCTGTGTGCCCAGGGAGCTCCTCCCACCCCGCTGAGGACCCCAGGCCCTGCCTGGAACCCAGCCTGGCCCCCCAGGGCTATCATCAGGCACGATGTCCCAGGAGCATCTGACTGGATAGCTGGACGTGAGCAGTGTCCACCTTCCAAAGCATTTTAGATCATTGTCTTTTCCAGGTCTGTGGTGCTAAACCACAGCCAACAGCCAAGAATATCCTCCGGACACTGAATAGCCATTTCCTTGGAAGAGCGTGGGCTAGCTCTGCAGGAAAAAAGTCTGCTCCCAAGTCACTGGGACTAGCAGCACGCCATCGTGTCTCAAAATCCAACATATGCTTGTGAAGGATGTCCTCCTTCCTTCCTCTTCAGATGAGGCCAGGGAAATTGAGCCCTATGGCTCTGTCTCCCCTGATTGGAGCAGAGGACCTCCTCCATCTGTCAGCCTCCCTCTGGGGTGCCATGAAGACGGGTAAGGGAAGCCCCTCTAGGGTGCCTAAATGCCCCAGGGAATGGGTGTTCCCCTTCCCCAGTCCCAGACCACAGCACTGCAGTAAACTTTCAGTCCAACTCCAGACCAAGCTGGATGCTGAAATAAAAAAGTGGACTTGGGACAGAATTTTTGATTTTTCTCCTCCCAGAGATTGAGAAAAGAATGAATTTGCTCTGTTTTTCTGATATTAACTCTTCCATGTAACCTTTTCTTCCCTTTAATCAAGTCCACTTGGAAATGGAAAATTGTGCTTCCATAGGAAATGTGGAAAGGAGCTGAACTTAATTCCCATGGGAAAAGCCAGGATTGAACCCATCAGTACATATAGAACCAAAGGGTGATTTGGAAAGCAGGGAAGGACCAAGCGCCAGGTTGCAGCTGGGGCTACTTTGTCCCCTCAGATGGTGCTGGGAGATGCCTCAGCTAGGGAACACTGGAATTTCCCTGGTTGTAAATCACACAAAACACACCAGTGCCCTGCCTGAGTCATCTTTGTCACCTTCCCCCCACTGCTGGGGACATGAGCACCCAGTGATGGAAATGTTTGGGATGACAGATGTTTCCATGAGTCTGGTTACCAGAGGCTGCACCTCCCCAGACTGGCTGTGGGACCCCAAGGTGTCTGTCCCAGCTTCCATCCCAGCGCCCTCCCCATCCCTGTGTTCAGCCCTGCACCAAGGAGCAGCCATGCTGCAAGCCCAGTGCTGCACCAACCACAAACCCTGCTGGAAAGAATGTGGCTTCTGGTGTTTCTGCACATGATAATTTAGCTTCCCACAGTGGATCTTTGCAAGAGGAGACAGTGGAAGAACCCCTCTGAGCAGGAAAACATCACCTCACCCAGAGGTGCCTTGGGAGAATCTCACCACAGCAGAGTGGGCCTAGGCAGCACCACAGGGGGGTCTGGCATCCACCCACCTGCAAAAACACACAATGGAAGGGACAACCCATCTACCAAATCCCTTGATAGTCCTACGAAGCGGCCCCTTGGCACCCTTTCCTTGCCAAGGGCTCGAAGCCACCCCGGAGACACAGCCCAGCTGGGACGTGGTGCTTCTCTGAACCGCGGACCTGGCACGAACTTCCCTGCTGTGCTGTTTGCAGCTGCGTGCAAGCTGGCTGGGGGGAGCTTTCCCTCCCTTCCAGAACCGTTTGGGGCTACACTCTTCCCTTCCCAAACCACCTCAGGGGGTCATCACCACTCCGGCAGGGATTTCCAGCTCCCATCCCTCCAGCCATGTACAGGGTGTGTGTCCCCCTCCAGCCCACCCTGCAGACCCCTTCCATGCTGGCACAGCCAGGACACAGCACGGCTCCAGCAGCAAACCCATGTCAACACACCCAGGATGGTGTGTGCTGGGTTAATGATTTCCCCATTACTTCACTCTGGCCTCTGTTCTTACGGAAAAAACCAAACCATCTGGTAATAATATTTCCCTAATAGCTGTCTGAGTCTGTGGGAAAGCTTGGCTCAGCTTCTTAGGGAAGATGAGAGGGTCGAATGAGAGGGGAGATTGCGGATGTGGGAGCTGGAGGAGAGGAGATAACGCTTTCAGAATCCTTCTTCTGGGCCACCCCAGTACTTGCAGGGATCCTCAACTCGCAGGGGAGCCATGGGATGCCAGGACGTCACGTATTTGGGATACCCCACGGTGAAAGAGTCCCACTCTCTTCCTCTGTCCCACAGTGGGGGCTTGAAGGTGGGCAGCAAAATTCACTTCCAGGGCTTCCTCCCTGCCTCCATTTTACACTCAGGAAATAGAAACAGCCCAAAGCGTGGGGTCTGGGGAGTTTGGAGCATCATTGTTGGGGAACAAAACTGTCTCAAACCAGAAAGATCAGCAGCATCTGCATTGTCTTCCTGTTCCTGGAGAACAGGCAGCACCCTGGGACATACCATGTCAGCCCTGGGGAGATTACTGGAGCAAGAGGGGACAAAGGAACCCCCTCTTGTGGAGCACATCCAGGAAAAATGGGTGGAAAAACACTCACTAACCCCACCAGCAGCTGAGCAGGGAATATTTTCCATTCTTCTGCGATAAAAGGCATGGCTTGGGCGATTCTCAGGCAGTGGAGTGTGCCTGCCAGGCTGGGCAGATGTTCCCTGGGGAAGGCAGGCCCCAGGTGCTTGAGGAGCAGCTGAGTAGCCACCAGACACGGCCCTGCCTGCAGCTGGGGGGATGGCAAGCGCTGGTTCCACCCAGCCCCACACTCCCAGAGACCAGCCCGCATCACTGAACTATGAAGGGATGAGCTACATGGGTTGAAAACCTGCTTTTCCTCTGCTGTGCATTGCAGCCCCTCTCTCTGCACCTGAGTGGACACAGGCATCAAACTCCAAAGCCTTGGGAAGGCCAGAGAAAGCATCTTCCTTGCTGGCTTCCCTCTACATATCTCAGCTGGCTTCCTGGCACAGTGCAGCATGGAGCCAGCCCGATCCCTTTCCATAGTTTTCCACAGGAATGATCCACTCCAACCCAGGAGCTCTTGTACATGTTTTCCAAACTCCCAGAGGTTTCCAGTAACCCCTTCCCAGGCTGTTTCTGCTCCCATTTTTATTCAGCATGCATGTTCACACACATTATTTTTACCACCCCAGCAGCCATCCAGGCTCCAGGTGTGGCTGTACCCTTCCAGAGCAGTTCTGGGATGCAGCAAGGCATGCAGTCCAGCTCCCTCCACACCAAAGCCAGATCCAGCTGCAGCCTTTTCGTAGAAGGATGAAAAAAGTCAGCCACCCTTCCTGGCAAGAATGCCTTCCCAGCCCACTCCAAGCAGTGCTGAGCATCTTCCTTGGTTCTTTCACAGACAATGAGGAGCAAATGCAAATCATCCAGACATGGAGAAGGAAGAATGGCTTTAAACTGAAAGTAGGTTTTGGTCAGATAGGTGGAAGGAATCCTTCCCTGTGAGGGTGGGGAGGCTCTGGCACAGGATGCCCAGAGAAGCTGTGGCTGCCCCTGGATCCCCAGAAGTATCCAAGGCCAGGTTGGACACTGGGGCTTGGAGCAACCTGGGATAGTGGAAAGTGTCCCTGCCCACGGCAGGGGGTGGAATGTGATGGTCTTTAAGGTCCATTATAACACAGAACATTATGTGGTCCTAGGATTGCTCTCCTCAAGCCTTTTTCCCCTGCTCCATGCAGCAGATCCCAGCACAAGCTTCAGCCAGAGGAGTCTCAGCAGGCTGTAAAGATAAGCATCTCTCCCCTGGAACTTTATTATTTTTTAGAGGCACAACCAAAGGTAAACAGGCTGCTTTAATCTCCAAACATTCACCCCCTCAGCAGGAAGCCATGGAGCTGGAGCCAGCACAAAGGGGTGGATGCAATGGACAGGGCTGTGGGGCCTCTGCACCCTTAAATGCCATCAGTGGGGCACAGAAGCTTCCTCCTACAGAGGTTAAGCCAGTGCATGCAGGTGGTTCACATCCCTCTGCACCCCACCTCTCCAGCCTGGGCAGGGATTCAAGCCCTCTGCTGGGGTGGGTGGACACAGTAACCTTTGGGGGTGTTTGCACACACAGCTTCACTGACTCCTTCCCCAGGGCTGCGCTCATTTGGGCTGGCTCTGGCTCTGGCTCTGGCTCTGGGAAAGCCTCCCAACTCAGCAAAGGCCATGGAAGGTGCTTCATGGATGGCCCAGGGCTTGCAGGGAGGTGGGAAAGGAGCCCTGAGCCACATTTCCCAGAGCATTGCTCTCAGTTGGTGACACCTCACTTTGGGGGGATCTCCATGGCACTGCTGCTCTGGGAATGGGATGGAAAGAGTCACAGGGGCTTTTCTCCATGTGAAAGCATACAATCAATTCCTGGGCAGGAGAAACCCAGAAAACCTGGGTTTTAGTCAAAAGTGGGTGCCAGGCCTGGAGTTGTACGTTGTGGTTGACTTTGCGGCTTGTCAGGGAGCAGGGCTGGGCACCCCAGCCAGGGGCATGCCAGGGGTGGCACAAACAAGGGGAGGATGACTTCCAGGTTGCACAGAGGTTTGGGGCTGCTGCTCCCTGGAGTTGAACAAGGGTTTAGAGAAGGGTGAACTGCCCTGCCTGTCTGCCCACAGCCCCTTCGCCGGGCCAAACAGGAGCAGGAGTGATGTGCACTTGGAAAACATAATTCCAGATGGAGAAAAAAGGTTAGTATAGCTTTTTTTGTCTGTTTCCACATAAGGCAGAGGTCTGGGCAGGCAGTGCTGGCCTCTCTTGGATGTGCTGGCCTCCCCTGGCTGGATGTGCTGGAGATGGAGACCTTCATTGCACCAGGGCAACATGCAGAACCGGGGCAGTGCCCTGGCTTCTCTTCTTGAGTAGAAAGGAAGTGTCCCAGAGAAAAACTATGCCACAATGTGTCCAAAAATAGCACCAGAGCTGGCATGTGGTGGGCTGGTGCGGTGTGTGTGAGAGCTGCCCCTGTGTGGGGCTGGATGGGGACCCTGTATCCCATCCGGATCACTGGCAGCCCCCGGATTGCTGGGCCACTCCCAGAGCCCAGCAGTGACTCACACTTGCTATAAACACATCTCCTGATGGATGATGAATCCCGGTCCTTGCTGCCTTTTGGGAACACTCTGGATTCTCTTTGCATTGCTCCCCCTGTCCCGTTCCCCCTCCCTCCTGGCAGCCCTGCTCCCATGTGGGATCATTTCCTGATGCTGAGTGGAGCCAGCGCTCTGAGGCCCATTTTCCAAACCATAGTTTGCTTCATGGGCTGAGTTTCCCCATTAACCATTCTGGGGGCACTGAGGCTTTTGTGCTATGGGGACAACCCCAGCACCCCCAGCACCCTCTCACTGTGGGGGCCCCACCGCCCAAACCACGGCTCCCCAGCCTCATCGCATTCACCACAGAAGCAGCAACAAAAGCTTTATTGCAATGACACAGATAAGCCACGAAAGACATCGCAAAGCAGCAGGGGCATGAGGGATGATGAGGAAGCACAGAGAGGGGCGGTGGGAAGCACTGGCTCGAAGTGGGTACTGCCACAGCTGGCTGCAAGCTGCTGTCCTCCTAAGACCTGCTGCCCCAGGCCCCTGAGCCCACTGCTGGCCCGTGCCCCAGCCCAGGGAGCAGGGTCTGGGCAGCCTGGGTGGGGGGTTTGGCCACGAAGGAGCACGAGAAGCTCACGGGAAGCTGGCAGCATCTTCAGAGGGGGCTCAAGCATCAGCCACTGACAGCAGGTCAGATGTGGCGCTCTGGTCAGGCGGTGAAGGTGTTCCTCCCATGGGGGTCAGGGTCTGCAGAGCTGGGGGGCAAGCAAGGAAGATGGTCAGGGCTCAGCCAATGCTCCGGTACTGGAGCCTCCTGGCTCTCAGGCTACATGAATGTGAGGCTGCTTCAACACCCTGAGTAACTCTCCAGCATGATGCTGAAAACACCCACACCCCAAACAGCCAAGCTGGAGGAGCCATGCCCACATAGAGCTCTGCCACACCACAACAAACCTCCCTTTCTTTTTCCATGGGGGCTCACACCAAACACATCCAGTCATCCAGTGTGAGCTGGGCTGCCAGGTGAGCCTGGGTGGTTGCCTGGCCTGCTGCATTTGCCTCACAGGCTATCACTGAGGGCTGAGAGCAGCTTTTTGGGAGCTTCAGAGAAGCCATCTGAACACATTCAGCCTGTTGCCGGGCTGAGGATCTGCTCTTTCTCTGCCCCACAAACCCATGGCTGCAGGGATGGTGACTGTCGAGAGCTGGTTCTGCTGGACTCCATCATCAAGATTTCAGGGTGACAGGCAAGGACACTGCTGTACTGGGGGTGATGGGCAGCTGAGAGAGGAGCACTGGAGAAGGGCACACATCCCTCACAACATCTGTCTGGTGCTGCACTGCACCACCCTGTGCCTCTGGAAATCACATTTCAGCCCAAAATATGTGGAAGGCAGGCCTACTTTTGGCAAGAATCAATTTTAGTCTGCAACTGAAAATTTGTTTTAAGCACAGAGATGGCAGTTTCTCCGGGTTTGCATTTTTAACTGACTTTTTACTGACACTTCCTCTGCAGCGCTCCTGCAAGAGATTCGGGAGCACGGCTGCGTGCTTGTAGCACAGAACAGCATCCTTCGGGAAAACCACATCGCCAGCTGCAGCAGCAGCCTCAGGTTACATCACTGAAATGTCCTCCCACCGAAAACCCTCCACACCGCTAATGGACTGCTTTTGGGTGAGCACATCACAGCCTGCTCCCCTTTGCACTGGGAAATCATGTTGGATATCTGTTGTGGTTTGATCCCAAGCTGTGCATGCAGTCCTGAGTTCTGGAGCCATACTGCCCCATCCCTTGGTGCTCTGTGTGTCTGGTCATGCTGCCAGCTGGCTGCTGGCCCATCACCACTGTGCCCATGCTTCCACAGAACATCTCCCACCTCCACTGTGCCCATGCTCCCGTGGGGCATCCTGTGCTACCCATTCCCATAAGATACAACAAAACCCAGAGAAGCTCCAGAGCCAACTGCCACTCATCCCGTTTGGTCCAGACACAAATGCTCTCAGACACAGCTTTCTCCAGGGACAAATAGTGACACTGCCTGCAGGGACCAGGACACAGCGCTCCAAGTGTGCTTCAAACATTCCAGTCCTCACACACCTCCTTTCGGGATCAAAGCAGTTCCTTCTGGAAAAAGCACGTGTGTCCTGAAGCAGCCACAGGCCACAGTTCGGCGTGGGGCTCACACCCAAAGCCTCCTCCCGCTGCTCCATCCTCATCCCCATCTCCTGGCTGGTTTTGTTCCCCATGTGCAGAGTGGACTTGATAATCATTTCTGGGAAGAGACATCGCTGTGGTTAAACTGCCTAAACACGAGAGTGGGAATCCAGAGTCAGTTGGCTTTGCACTTGGCTGTATTTGGTCTGTGGGATGCTTTTGGAGCAATCTGTAGTCTGATCTTCCTCTTTGCAGGACAAGGGCACTGCAACAGAGTGGGAGGGGGGCCGCACATCTGGAGTGGAAGGAGTTGCACATCTGGTACATTCAGTACTTCCTAAAAGTCACTGCCACGTTACCCTTTGGATGGGGGCCTGGGATTCACTGCATAGCACAGCAGATCAGCATCTGCAGCTGCATTCCTTTTGAAGGGAAAGCAAAAATATCCCTTTCAGCAGAGTCCCAGCTCCCTGTAACATCCAGCATGGGAGCAGGGGGACTGCACGGAGACTGTGACATTTCTGCAAGTCATTCTGGCAGCTGCAGAGGCTCCTGCTGCCAGCCAAGGCACAGAGCAGCCAGTTCGGGAATGTCTCCCTGGGGACCACAGGGATGGACACTCCTGGGACCTCTGCAGCAAAACCTTCTCCTTCTGCCAGCCCAAGTGGGCTCGGCCAGCATAAGGGGGTGGCTTGTGCCACCCATGGCCAAGGAGATGCTCGCTATGCATCTTTGCCCATGTGGGCTGGCTCCGTGAAGGTCCCAGCACCGATGGGACCGTTCCTGCAGAGGGACACGGTGCCAGTGACCCGCTCGCGGACTGTCACTGCCCGTCACCAGTGTCAGGGACACACACACAACAGCCCGCTCCCTTTCCAGCAGCGCGGGATATCCTCTGCACGCATGGGAGCACCGGCTGAAGGCACCGGACACGCCAGTGCCGTCCACGTCCCGGCGTGGCTGTGGATGCATCCATGAAAAGCTGGGCAATGGGGACATCTAGTGACCAGCCCGAGGCAGCCAGGGATGGGGACCGGGTGTCCCCCGGGGCGGGGAGCTTCAGCCAGGCAGCGCTGGGGAGATGCCTTCCATCCCTGTGGCCAAGGAGAAAATGGGAGTGGTCATTCATCCCTGCCACATCACGCAGAGATCTCCCAGAAACTCTACCTCTGCCTGCACCGGAGGCAGGAAATTACCCTTGCTAATGGAGCATAAACTGGTAATTAGCATAATTAAAAGTGACTAGCATGGCTACAATAACAAACGCCAGAATAACAGCTCAAAGAGAGTATGAAATTTAAAGAGTCTCCCCGGTGAAAGTCACTTTCCCTTAGGGGAAACGGTCTATTTTTTCCCAGCCTTATTTTGTACTAGATTTGCAAATACAGTGGGGGGGGGGGGAAGCACAAAACAATACTCTAAACAATTTTGGGACCACAACAAGGATATGCAGGGGGAGTGGGGACTTTCAGCAGAGGCCAAGGGGCTGAGCACAGACCTTAACTGGCCCCTCTCTGATGAAGACCCCCACATTCCAAGGGCAGGGGGAGGCATTGGACCAATACTTTCCAGTCAAAGTCAAAATACCTCCCTAAATAACTCATTCCTAAAGAGTTTGACTGAGTTGGTTGCTTCCAGAAATGTCAAATCATTCTGGCTGGATAACAATGCATTGTTTTGGGAGAGAAATGCAATGTATTAAAGCTATTCTGTTGATTAACTGGGACGTTCACCTTGCACTGAATATTCACTCCAATAATAGCGATTTTTCCTGGTGGCGTGGCTGTGGATGCATTCTCACAGTATTTTAAGTTCATCCAAATGGAAACCCGAGACTTTTCACAAATCAAAGCAAAACACCGAGGCTCCTTCCAAAGAAAATAGCAAATCTCCTTTTGAATCATCCCAAAGAAATCAAAGCTGAGTTTGATACATTCCTTGTGATTTTGTTGTTATCCTTGTTGTGATCAACATGCTCCCAGGAGATGCTGCATTGGTTTCAATGCCTTTCTTCAAACCTCACTCAAGCCCAGATGATGATGGATAAGCTGACTCCCACATAACACTGCAGTTTCATCTTTTTTTGTTTCCTTTTTAAATTTGCAAAATAACCTTGGCAGCATGACCCTCAAAGAAAAGTTGTGAAGTCAATGGAAATGCCAGAAGGAGGGATGCTTCAGGGTGTCCTGTGCAGGATCAGGAGCTGGATTCCATGAACCTTGTGGATCCCTCCCAGCTGAGGATATTCTGTGATTCTACGAATGTGCAGTGCTCCTGTGAGGTGGCCCAGGTGACTGCTACTGCTTGGACCATCCCTTGTCCCCCTGTGGCCGCATCCAGCATTCCCTGGAGCACTCCCATGAGCACAGATCCTTGTGGCAGCACAAGCCTTGACACGACATCTCGGACACCTGCCTGATGCCAAGCAATGCTCCTATCCAGGCTCTTCTCCCTCACCACTGATTCCCGGGTGGCTTTTCCACAGCCTGGCTGGGTGATGGTTACCTGGCAGCGGGCTGAGATGGGGATGGTACCCAGAGGGGGGTTATCCATGGGTTTGCTGGCATGGGGATGGGTGCAGAGGTATTGCTGCAGTCTGCTCCTCCTCTCCAGCAGCCTCTGAGCTCAGCTGCATCTAGCAGACATAATCTGGCATCTGCTATTTTGGGCAGCGCCGTCTCAGTGGAGGTGGGGAATGGCACAGGGACCACATGCAGAGAGCAGAGGAATTCAGGGCAGCCATGATCTGCAGGTACTGTGCAAAGCCATTTCTGTGTCCAGGACGCTGTCATGCTCCCTGGCCTTCCCCAGGTGTCTGAATTCCACAGCCCTGTTGGCCTGGGATGGATTCCTCAGTTTTGGTCAGCATGATTCTGCTGCTGCTGTGCCTCCATCACCTCGTGAAGAAGCTCTCCTCGTGCTTCAGCTTGTCCTACAGCCCCACGGAGGAGCTGAGAACAGCAGGATGGGCTGACTCCCTCCATGCACCATCCCTCTCCGAGGGGACAGCACCCCAGGCTACCATACAGGGTGGTGGCAGTGGGATGTGGAGCTTTTGTCGTGGCTCATCCCCCAGGCCACTGGGTGGTTATTTTCACTGGCTGTCACACACAGATATTTCATTCTTCCAGAAGGAAAAACACTTGGTCTAAAGCAGAGCAAGGAACAGAAGATGAGGAGTGCCCACAGCTGACTCGCCACCTTGACAGGTGGTTCTGTGCTTTGCTGGCCAGTCAGTGACTTGGAGGAGGCCCAGTTTGGTGCCTGCCTCCCTCCATCCTCAGCATCAGCACAGATACATGGGGGAGGTGCCAGCAAAGGCTGCCAGCTCCACCTGAGCCCCTCAGCACTCCCCACAGCACCCGTGCTCCCCTGGATGGAGAACCAGTTGATGGTCTCAAGCCTGTGTGGCTGCTGGGCCACCCAAAAAGCACAGCTGTACCCAAAGTGCCAGGGAGAGCAGGGCAGGGGGTTGGAGACAGGCAGCAAAACACCTTATGAAGGATCTAGGAGCAACTTTAACCATAGAAACTTGGAATGCTCTGGAGAGCTGAGCATGCACATGTTTTGAGACACCTGGACAGAGCAAACCCTGATGCTCAGCCACACCACCTTCACCTTTCTGGGCTCCTGAGCTGTGCTCTCATCCCTACCAGCTCCCTGCTGGAGCCCGCAACGCCCTGCCCATCCTTGACTCCACTGATGCAGTGGCATTGCCTGGGATCCCTGACACAGCCTGTGTGAGTGCTGAGCAGGCAGTGCTGGAGACAGGAGGAGAAGTGGCCCAGCATCCTGGCAGGAGAAGGGTGGGAAGCTGCCAGTGGTGCCTGCTGGTACTGAGGGTCAAAGAGAGGGAAAGGCCAGGAAATCTTGGGGCTCACCTGGAAAAACAGTGTATTTCCCACGTGATACAGTGCAAAAATGTACTGTGTGGTTGCTTCAGCTGTTTGGGGACATGGTATATCATGGTCCCTTCATTCGCAATCCAGGAAAAGGGACAGTCAGGAATTAACAGATGGAAAACGTACGTTTCCCTGTTGGAGAGGTAGGAGAGAGAAGAAAAGCCTGGAAGTAGAAGGCAGGGCTAGGCAGAGAGGGTCTTGGGGAAGGATGTGGGACACACACATGGCAGATCTGTCCAGACAAGGGGGCACTGAGAGATGATGGTAGTCACACCATAACTTATAAAATAATCTGAAGGAAAACCAAAAGATTATGCAAACCAATAACTCTCCTTTTGGAAAAAAAAAAACAAACCACAAACCAGAAAGCATGGAATCACTCAGGAAGTGCATTGGTCACGGGGACCTTCTCTAAAAAAATGAAACAAAAAAAAATTATGATGGTGATGATAAATAATAATAGTAATAATAATGATAATAATAAAAAAATTGAGAACTCTTGCATACAACCCCCACCTTCCCTCCAAGCAGCTAAAAAGTTGTGGAAGGATGCAGAGGGAAGGATGGGGCTGGCATTGTCGGGGAAACCCAGGAGAAGAACAGTCGGAGCCCATGGGTACCAGAGCTGCACAGACATTTATTGAACACAAACAACGACAAACACAGCCGGCTCACAGAGCTTCCTGAGCTATCGTCCAAAGGTTTTGCTTGTGGGGGATTGCCAAAAGAGTGCTTTCAAAGGCCCCTGGGGGTATGAATCCCATATAGCTGAGTTTTTCCCACTTCCAGGTGCTCATTAGTTAAAAAAACATGAGCATTTGTGTGTATATGTGTGTGTGTGTGATTCCCTTAGTTTAGTGGGGAAAAGGGCTTGTCTGGACCATGCCATGTTCCAAGAGAGAAGCCTGTGAGTTGAACCTGCACTTGGCTTCTGCTTCCCAAATAACACAGGGTGAAAAGCATGCCCTTACCCAGAGGGCAGGGGCGTGAGGTGGCTAAGGTGAGCCAGGACAAGCAAGGGGGAAGCACCAAAGGAAGGAGGGTGAGAAAAGTTAAGTCATCTGAAGCAGGCACAGCTCTGGGTGGCATCACATATGTCCACAGGCTACAGAAAGTACCGCCAATGTCAACTCAAATGTGTAGGTAGTTACGCTAGACTGACACTAGAGATCCCACCAGCTCCTGAAGTCTCGCCAGTGAGAGAAAAAAAAACAACACCCCCCTCCCCCCTCCCTTGTCCCCAAAAAGCAGATGAAGAATTAACACTGCAACGCTGAAAACAAGGACCATAACCAAAGAGTTTGGGACCAGCCTCGGGAGCACAGAGTAAAGAGCTCGTAAAGAAACGTTCCAGTGTGCGCATATGCGCATGTGTGTTTATATATGTATATATATATATATTAGTTAGTAAAGAAAAGAGTATCTGTGGAGGCAAAGGGAAGACAGTAAATGTACAGGCAGTACAGACTGGGTGGAGTGCCGGTGGCTGGAGAGGGTCGGGTGGTGCGGAGTGGAGGATGGTGGGTGGAAATTAGAGTGCGCCCATTCCAGTGACTTCAGACGTCAGCCTAGAATAGACAGGGGCAGAGAGAGGGGTTGGGGGAGACAAAAAACAAGTGCTTAATCACCAGAGCAGAAAAGAAAACGAAGACCCTGTGGGGCAGTGCTCCTCCTCTTGCCCAGACCCCATATAGATAGAATGGGCAGAGCATCACTGGGTGGCCTGTGGTCCCCCGAGGAGAGCACAAGGGACTGGAGCACAGAGCCAGTGCAATGGCTGGCTGCCTTCCCCTCTCCTTGCTGCGGCCCTTTACTGTCACTGTGTTGTGGCAGGGGTGTCACCCACCAGAGCTGCTGGCAGGAGTCATCCCAGAGCACAGCTTCACTTCCTGCAGCATCTCTCCTATGGGGGACAGGCAGCTGTGCCAGCTCCCCTGCTGCTTACTTTTGCTCTGGTTTGGAAACTATGGGAGAGGCTGAGCCCCATCCTGCCACCCCACCAGGTCACCTCTGCACAGGGGCAGCTCAGCCAGCCCTTCCCAGCAACTAAGAGCCACTTCTTTTTCTTTTCTTTCTCTCTCTGTTTCAGGGAGTGGGGGGGAATTGGCAAGGATCTGTGGGGAAACCACTCAGCCATGCCCATGGGCAGGGGACTGGCCCCGTTCCTCACCCAAGCAGGGGGAGAGGTGCCAAGGGCATGGGCAGCAGGTAGCAGGGCGGGATGGGATGGCAGGGGTCTACTGCAGGTTGGGGCTTGGGTGGGTTGGGTGCAAGGAGGAGAAAGCACATACAGACCTCACTGGTGTTCCCAGCCCACAACCCAACAAGTTTCAGAGTCGCCGCCAGCAGCCCCCCGTCCTTGGGGCCCTGCCAACAGCCTCCCTCCTGAGTGCATCCAGGGCTGGCGGAGGGTTGGTACAGCATCAATCCTGCCCAAGAGGATGGGCCCATCTGAATGGCTAAGCCAGGCAGATGCAAAGCTACCAGGGAAGTCCCTTATCCCCTTGAACTCACTCTCCACAAGTCCACAGACACAGGCAAACAGGTCTGAGTGAGCAGCCTGGACAAAGCTCGCTGCCTGCATGGAGCAGGTCTCCAGCTCTGCAGCTACACCTCCCCTGCATTCTCCCCTCACTGGACCCCAGCCCCCATGGCACGGGCTGTGTCTCCCCCCAGCCAGCAGCAGTGCTGAGATCCCTTGGCCCCTGTGAAGTCTTGCAGTGCCAAGCTTTTCATGATGAAAAGGAAGCAGTCAGACCGTTCCCATGTCTTGCATTTATTGGACTGGTTGTTTTCACTGAATGAAGGAAAGCCTTTGAGAGGCCTGGAAGCACCAGGAAGAGGCAGTAAGCGATGCTGGAATCCCAGCAAGCAGGTTCCAAGTGATGCCTCCCTGCCACCAGCTCAGCTCTATTTCTGTCCTTGTCCCCTGCCTCCTCCATAGGCAAAGATGGTGGCAACTTTGCCCACTCACAAGCAAAATCCTTGAGCAAGGGTGGCAGGAGGGCAGGTGCCCGGTGCAACCCTTGGCCACTCTGCCAGCAGCATGGTGGCTCCCGGTCCCAGCCAAAGTGCCAGCCGGGGAAGATGTCTTGCTGGTGATGTCTGGTCCCTGCTCAGAGGTCTCAGCAAGACACCATCCATCCCAGCCGGTCTTGCGAAGCCCCTGCTGGCCCACGGCACCGGGAGCGCAGGTTGCTCCCAGCGCGCCAGTGGGATGGGATTGGCCGTGGTGGGATGGGGTCAGCCGTGGTGGGAGGCGGTGGAGGTCGGCAGGGGTCTCACCTGGCGTTGATGAGGTACTGTGCAAGGCTGATGTTTGCAGGGGTTCCTGTGATGGTGATTTGGCGCTCCGATGACCCTTCTGTGGCGTTGGCAATTTTGATCTGCGCTCCCGACATCTGCCGAATTTCATTGATTTTGGTCCCTTGGCGTCCAATTATGCAGCCTATTAGCTAGGAAAGAAAGCACGGAGGGAACGTCTGAGAAGCGGCAGCTCTGGCAGTCACCGGCGGGACGCGAGCACACCTGAGACAAGAGTGACCTTAATGCTCATGAAAACAGGAGAGGGACAGCCCGGGGTGAATCCTACCAGTGTGTGAGCATGGTCCTCCAAGGACACCTGCCCTGCTCTGCTCCTTGTGGGGAAGAATCTCCATTATCTGCACATGGTGCCCAGCACCTCAGAGGGCTTCAAGGAGGGCTCATTTCAGTAATAATAATTTTCATGGTTTAATGAATGGTCAGTGTTTTGCAAGTACTTATCCCCTTGCCAGTCATAGCAAACCCAAAGGTGGTTTGGACACGTTACTAGAAGGAAACAAGCCTGCTGCCTTTCCTGGAGACAGGCCAACCCCAGGAGCCCCCACATCAGCTGGTGCAGTGACCCCCTCTCACATATCTTCTATCCCACTGGGAAACCCTCAGTGCCTCTGCTACCCACTCTAGTTCTCTTGGTGCAATCCAGATCTGGCAACCTTCTTGCCAGTGGACACGGAAGAGCGCCACACAGCTGTGGCACCCAGAGAATAGGTGGACTCTATGTAAAAACATGTCTTTCATGCTCTTGTGAAAAAATCAGAGTCAGATGGAGGCTTGAATTTCCTCAACTGTTCATCCCTTGAATTTCCTCAATGGTCCTCAGCAGCTTGAATTTCTTCAATGGTCTTTGCTCATTTGTGCAACTCCCTCAAAGCATCTCCAAAGGTTGGTAACACATATGGGGATGTTCAGCTTGACCAACACGGGCATGAAGTACTCTGCGTGCCCTTTTTGGCCGTTTGAGCTCTTTTCCAAGGGCATTTTATACACGGGATGTTCATCTTGGCAGCTGCTGGATTTCTGTGCAGTGCAAGCAGAGACAATTACTCCTCCAAATATTCCCTGATCCTACGGTCAGACCATGGGGCTGCCATGGTGGTTTATCCCATATGGACCTGAATATACACTGGAAGGGTATCCACTGTCCCAGGGTCTGTGGGATGATGTTCAGCCCATCCTGGTCTTCACAGCACAGAAGTAACTCTGAGATGCTTAAACAAATGAAAATCTGCTGGAGAGACCTGAGGAGCCAAACTATTTTGGCAGATGCTCAGCTAGACACAAGATGAACAGCGTTCAAGTCTCTCCTGACAGTCAGAGAAGCAGCAAGATGGGTATAAACAGATTTCCTTCCACTGCAGCACAACTCCAAGCTACACCACTAAAATATGCCTGGTGACTCTTAAAGGAACCCAAACCTGTCCTCTGCTTCCTGAGAGGGTGGCAGTGGGCGTTTAAAAGCCTTTGAAACAGCCTTTGAAAGTGAGGAGAGCTAAGGAAGAGTTTTTCAATATACAGGTGATGACATCTAATGTCTCCCAGGTCTGGTGTGAGCTGGGTCTCTGGCGAGTGAATACCCCGAGTGCTCCTGAGTTCTCAGAGGTCTCTTGGCATCCTTTCCTCTCACATGAGTCCTTTTGCAAGGAGTCTCTTTGTATTCCTGGAGATGCCTTCATTGCTATGGTCCTCCATGCTCAGCAGACGTGGCTGTTGGAACCTCAGGAATGCTTGCAGAGCTCCCTGCAGCCTCCTGGAGAGGGGTCCCTGCTGGGTGGACAGAAGCACATCTGGGGTCAGCCCCCACTGGCTCCTCTGCAGATCCCTCCTGTGGTGATTCGGCCCAGCGTGAAGCATCTCCAAGGCAGCAGGTGCTCACAGGCTCTTGCACTGTCTCTCGGGTGGACAGAGGTGTTGGTAGAGGTGCCCGGCAGCTGCCACCAGGATCGCTGTCCTTCCCTGGCACCGATGTTTGCTGGTGAACAGCAGGAAGAAGGAGCAACAGCTACCAGACTCCATCCTGATGAGGATGGGCTAAAGGTGCTTGTCAGTGACGGAGATGGGAATAGACTGGATGTCATCCCTCCACTTGCCCTCATCCTGATTTGAGCACAGACTGGGTCTTAATCCAGAGAAACCAACCCAGAAGCAAGTGAGGCTCATGGATCCAGGTGCTGGCTGTGTCATGCTCTCCACCCCATGTCCTCCCTGCTGAGCACGGCTCCAGCCTCCTCCCAGCAAATATCCTAGTCCAGCACCCACATTACCACAAAGCTTCCACCTATCAGACCCCACAGCTGCCTGCCAGCAGTACTGAGCTGAGACACACTGTCCTTCAGACACTCATGTGGCACTTTGTGGCATCAGAAATACCACTTACTTACCTCCTCTTCCCCACCACCCCACCCATCACTACCCTTGAGCTGGAACATCATCTCAGACCCGCCTGATCAAACAATTAAGAGTTTAATCAGGGCTGGCATGGGAGCTCTCTCCCTTACCCAGTGTTTTCAACTGGACATGTTTCATGAGCACTGAGTTCACTTGGAAAGAGAAATGGAGCACTAAGGATTGTATCTAGAGAAGCTACTGATGGGGTAAAATCCAATGGGCAGTCTGTGCTGCAGGTTGATCCCCAACAGACTGCACATGGATGAGGGAACATGGGGAAGGGGCATCTCTAAATATATTTAACAAAGCCAAATGGCTGCAGCTTATATATAAATATATGTATGTATATATAAACATATATGTGTACACACACACGCACACATGGACATGCCAAGGAAGCATTTGGATTTACTTACATCATTGGGAATGGTGAGTTCATGAGTACTGGCCGGGGGACTGGCATCCAAACCTGGGCAGGTGCAAGGGAACATGGTTAGAGCTGGCAGAGGCAACGCGACGGAGCTCCGCTGCTTTCCCGCAACACTGCCAAGGCTGCGTCCTGCTCCGGGCTGGGAGGGGAAGGGGATCACACACTCCGGGACAAGGAGGAGGAAGACGGTTGCTACCTGACTCTACTGGAGCTGGGTGTCACCCTCCCTGCATCCCACAGTGCCTCACTTCCCACCCTTCATCCTCCCACTGGGAATAGCTTCAGAGGAGGATGCAAGGTTCCAGCATCAGCAAAGAGAGGTGGGTGAAACACCTTCCCACACAGCAGCAGAGAACATGCTGGCTGGGACACCCACCAGCACCACAGGAATGCTGTCAATGCACCCTCCAGCCCTCTCTGGATGCAGCAGCATTGAGCTGCTGGGGTGTGACAGCAGCTTGGTGCCCCAAAACCAGTGTCCCCACGGGATCCGGCAGCACAAGTCCTCTGCAAGTTAAGCCCCACAGACTCTCATGCTGAATTTGAGCAAGACTGCTAAGACATGCAACCTAGCTGGACCCAGGATCCTCTTATTTCCAAGGGAAAGCAAGATGAACAGTATGGACATTTAGATCCTGCCTCCCTCCAGAATTACACAGCGAGGAGCGAAGGCAGAGGCATGCTTCCTCCCACCCTCTCCTGGATCAGGGAGAGCTCTCTGCTCCATAGTGGGAATGGCTGGAGCCAGCAGGATACTCTGTGAATGCAGCTCCAGAGGTAAGAGGACACCATGTCATAGTGGTCTAGGTCAAAGCCTGCCTCTCCCATGGTTTCCCATATTAAATCACCTTAGTGCTGAAGCAGGGACGTCCTATGTCAAATCTGCAAGAAAGAAGCTGTCTGGTGCCTGACAGGAATTTGCAGTAACTGGAAAAAAAAACCCTTATCCTTATGATATAAACCACTGATGAAGGCTTCTAAGAGCAGAAGAGACTGCCAGATCTGTATCCATGGAAGGAGGGTGGTTAAGGAGGTGCAGAATGAAGAAGTGCAAGGAGACTGGAAGTGCAGAGGTCCTGCAAAACAAGACAGCAGCAGCACCCAATTCCTCACATATTTCCATGGAGGGCCTCAGCATAGAGGAGGAGGAGCTCTGGGTATCTCTGATGTGCTCATGCGTGATCTCAGGATGTTGGGAAATGAAGGTGAGGAGGCCCTGGCACTGGCTGTCCAGAGAAGCTGTGGCTGTCCCATCCCTGGAAGTGTTCAGGGTCAGAGTAGATGGGATTTAGAGTAACCTGGTCTAGTGAAAGGTGTCCCTGCCCATGGCAGGGGGGAGGAACAAGATGAGCTGTAAGGGCCTTTCCGACCCAAACCATTCCATGATTATGTGATACTGTACTTCCTGTGCTTTCCTGAATGCAGCTTCCCAGATGCATCTTGCTGACATCTGCCTGCAGGAGGCTTCCTCACCAGATTTTTCACTTGGGAGCACAGAGAGAAGAGGAAATGCAGGGAATGAGGACGCAGATCCTCCAGCAGGCAGCCCTCTGCTGTCCTTCACCCCTGCCAGGGGTACTAATGCCAAAACCCGCACAAAACGTCTCCTGCCCATGTATTACACCACAGGCAATGCTCAATGCTGACTTTACAGCACACACTTCACCTGGACACTGAGCCTCCTCACAGTTAGGGGCAAGGTGGACTGTACCTATCACGGACATGTTCCTGTGGTGAGGGAGTCCCTCCCCCTTGGCCATGTTATAAGGCTCAGATCAGCAGCAGCCTGGGTGTGGCAGAAAATGTCTTCTGAAGGGAGCACAGCACTAATGAGGGCTACAAGCAGCACTGAGGCATCCAGAGATCTTAGGGAATATAAACTAAGCTCCTCAGACTCATAGGCAGCATCCTCCATTCCACACTCAGATGACATGGATGATGCTGAAAGCCTTTGTGATACCTGGTGCCACGGTACTGCACATCCCTGCATCACACAGCCTTTGAGGAATGGCCACACCCTTCTCTATGACCTGAAGACTGCTTATTTCATCATTCCAGATCCTCCCTCTCTAATATGTACAAGCAGTCCTTGAGGCTTTAATGAGGGTGTCAGGGCAGGATTAATGCCTTGGGTGACTGCAAAGGGCAAAGGGACATGCAGAAAACATGGCTGCACAGGTCAGTGTCATGAAATCTGTATTTCTGCAGTCTCGTGGGGTCTACTTGCTTGGGCTACACTTGCTTTCATAGTTAGGTGCTGTACCTGAACCATTGAGGCATGCATGGGATGGCCGTGTGCCCCAGGTCTGGTTCATCCTGCCTGTGAGCCTCCAGGTCTCGGGACAGCTCCTCTATGCAATGGTAGGAAACAAAAGATAAATCTTTTCCTCACATATGGATGAACGTGGGACATCTGACAGCAAAATTTCTCCAAGGCTGCAGCCACACTTTGGCTCCTCAGGGTCCTGTCCCACTAAAATTGCAACTCACCCTGAATGGCTCGGAGATGGCTAGAGCTGCATGTCATGGCTGTTCCCACTGGCACTGTTCTGTTGTTTCTGAGCAAAGTTTATGCAAAATTAAATGCAGGAATAAGAGAGATGACCGGTATCTTCGTGTTATGCAGACAGCATTGAGGGAGACCTCACCACACCTGAGGGGCAGCAACAATCTCTGCTCTCTGTGCTCAAGGATAGCACCCAAGGGAACAGCATGGAGCTGTGTCAGGAGAGGGTCAGACTGGATACCAGGAAAAGGTTCTTCCCCCAGAGGGTGCTGGGGCACTGACCAGGTTCTCCAGGGAATGGGCACTGCCCTAGGCTACCAGAGCCCAAGGAACATTTGAACAACACTCTCAGGGATGCACAGGATGGGATTGCTGGGGTATCTGTGCAGGGCCAGAGGTTGGACTGGATGATCCTTGTGGGTCCCTTCCAGCTGAGGATATTCTGTGGTTCTATGGCAGTTACACACCAATGTCACAGAGCCAGGCAATAAAGCCAAGGCACTTTTCTTTTGACATGCTGGACCAAGGAGAAGGGTGCTGCCCAATCTCTCCCTGCCCACCAAGACAACCTGCTGTCTTCTCCATGAATACCACAATTCCTCTCGGAGCACAACAATGGCACAGTCCTATTTATATATTTCAGCCAAAGCCTGCTTATTTCCCTCTAGCTTTGTGTTTTACCTGATGACTGGCCCATCAGATTTTGAGCTTCTTCGGAGGAATGTAAGGGCAGCTTTTCTCCTGAAGAGCAAAGAAGAAACAGGTTTAATGCTTTTCCCTTCGAGGAGATAAGCAATGTCACTTCATCTAGGAAGCTCAAAATATGATGAACATACTGTCAGAAAAGTAATTTCCAAGCAGTACTTGAATGACCTCCATCCCCTGTGCTCTATCTGCTTCCCAGGTCACTGGGAACATGCCGGCCTTGAGGACAAGGCTCGGGCCATGTCGGGGCTGGCTGTCCTCCCGTCAGCGCAGCCCCCTCCGGTCACGACTCCTTCCCACTGCAGGGTGCTGTCCTGCCTGGCTCAGCACTGCTCCCCGAGGCAGCACCCCCAGCAGGCCGTGAGCCGCTCCACTGGGAAAGTGCAGATGTCCTGCCGGAATCTGGAGCGGCACAGGGCAGGGGATGCTGCCTCCTCCATGGAGGCAGGGATGGTGCTCATGGCTTCTGCCAGGAAAGCCCGGACTGAGAGCTCACCCTTGAGCACCATAACCCCCACAACATCTGTCAAGCCTCTCCTTAACCTCTCCCTGTGGATATTGCCACTTTTTACTTGCCCTGCTCATTTCCATTAAACAACAAGAGTTTAGAAAGAGAGAGAAACTCTACAGGTAAGAGAAGGATATCTTGAAAGGGCGTGTGGGTACGTACCAGGGAAAGCGGGGGTGGTCTGTCCAAGGGGAGTAAAGGGGGTTTGCTGCATAGCCAACTGGTGGAGCTTGGTCAACTGCTGAGGGGTAGGAGGGACATTAGAGCTAAGAAGGTTATTGTCATAGAGTACAACAAGTCACACCGAAAAGCAAGAACAAAATTATAACAGAAGAGGGAAAAAAAAAAGAAAAACAAACAGAAAAATAGAAAAAAAAATCCTAAAAAAACCAAACAAACTAGGAAGCCACAGTGAGACATGGCAAAAACATTAGCAGAAAGGACTTGGCCTGGGTATAGTGCAATAAAGCCCAAATCTTTGGCAGAAGTGCTTGGTCAGGGTCTGAAGTACGATACCGGCAAGAAGCCCATTCTAAGTGTCAGTTCAGCTCCTCTGCCTCGGTGCAGGGCCAGCTGGTGGGCGTCACAGCCAGCTCCCAGGGACCCTCTTCGTGCCACTAGAGCTGCATTGTCACTGCTTGTCCCCACAGCACACGTTCTTGTGCACTGCCTCCGATGGGAAGTGCCTGTGGGAGATGGATAAACTGTGTTTCTAAATGCCAGCTCATTAGGAATATGGGGAATTATGGGCTTCAGTCATGACCAGTAGGTATTTCAGATCCTTGTATCCCTTGTTGTGCCAGGGAGGTTTTGCTGCCCCGTCAGGAAGCAGTTTCATAGAGCCGTGTTTGTTTGGAATACATTTTGTGCTCGGTTCTACTGCTCCAAATGAAAAAAAACCCAAACAAAACAAAAAACTAAAAAGACAGGAAAAGAAAAGAAAACAAACCAAACTGGGCTGAAGTCTGACAGTGAGCAGGAGGGAGGCTCTTTATCATCTCCCCCTTTCACAGGTGCTCAGGGAGTTGTCAGCATAGCATCACCCCCAAACTCAAAATGCTTGTTTTGCCCATCATCCCTGGCAATGGGGAGGCAGGAGTTATAGTTCAGATGTTTTGGAGGACAAGAAGACTCAAACACCTCCTTGCTGCTGCAGCAGGGCTGGGGAGAGAGAGCAGGGAGGTCTGGCTGGCAGCGGTGAGGGGGAAATGCTGGGAAGAGCGGACCCGGGGGGCTGCGCACAATGGGGGAGGCTGCGCACAATGGGGGAGGCTGGAGGGAGGCAGCAGGAAGAGGTGAAACACCTGCAAATCCCTGGACAGGTACCCCTGGGATCCCTGTCCTGCCTGGAGAGGCATGAGGACACCAAGCCTCCACTGCCTCAGGGGAGAGGTCTCACCACTCCACAAGAAGAGGTGCCTGCACATCTCTGTGCTTTTTTTGGCTGTCTTTGGCTTATTTTAGCCAAAGGTGTGATATGATGGGTTCTTGCGACAACATGGCTGTCTCCAGGTAACACTGGGCATGCCGCTGCTCCTGCAGGGAGCAGGGACAGCAGCATCCACTGCTTTTTAAATTCAGAATTATCCTGTTTTCTGGAGCTGCACCCTGTTTCTAGAATTCCTCGTGACACCTGGTCCCACTGGCAGGACTACAGATGAAACCTCTTTGCCTGGTGGGCTCCAACCGTGCCCTGGGATGGGGTCCTGCTGTGCCAAGTGGGGGAGACCAAAATCCTTTCTAATACTGACCTAGCAGACCTTCCAGACATAGTTTGGATGGTGCTATTTATGCAGCCTCTGCAATTACAGCAACAGACAAGCCTGGGAGAGGAGAAGATGGCTGCAACCAGGTGTCACAGAAAAAGCTGCTACGTCCATCTCTTCCAGCTCATCTTCCATGGTTGAGGGAGGGGATTGTCCCCCTCTGCCCTGGTGACACTGTACCTGAGGTACTGCATCCAGCTCTGGGGTCTCCAGCACAGGAAGGAGATGGATCTGTTGGAGTGAGTCCAGAGGAGGTCACATAGATGCTCCAAGGGGCTGAAGGGGCTCCAGGAGAGCTGGAGAGGGACTTTGGACAAGGGCCTGGAGTGACAGGGGGAAATGGCTTCGCACTGACAGAGGGCAGGATTAGATGGGATTCTGGGGAGAAATTCTTCCCTATGAGGGTGGGGAGGCCCTGGCATAGGGTGCCCAGAGAAGCTGTGGGTGCCCCTGGATCCCTGGAAGTCTCCAAGGCCAGGCTGGACATTGGGGCTTGGAGAAGCCTGGGACAGTGGAAGGTGTCTCTGCCCATGGCAGGACTTTGGAGCGGGATTTAAGGAGATTTGGAGTTTTAAGGGCCCTTCCAACCCAACCCATTCTGTGAGTCTACAATCCCACAGCTTTTGGGAAGGCAGGCAGCTACACATCACATCCCAAACAGCCAAAACCACCCAGGCAATGCTGAAGCTCCTCCTGAGCCAAAGCCTTCCCTGTCCTGGGGTGTTTCTCCAGCGGACAAAATCAAGGCAGGAGCACACACTGGGCATTCAAAATTCTGCCCAGTTTGCAAAAGGCAGCCACTAAACACAGACACCCAAAACCTGTTTAAAATGCTCTAAAAGCACATTCTAGACTGGATTCTGCACTGAACGTTGTTGTTAAAATGACCAGTCACTGAAAGAGCACCCTGGGAGTAAGGATGGAGTGAGCAGCCTCTGTACCAACAGCTTTATTCAGGAAATTTGCTGAGAGTGGACCAGAGTGCAGCCAGCAAATGTATTTTAATCCTGACAATCAGAGGAATATAGGAACAAGGAAAATACTAAGCTGTTGGCACCACTTGCAAAGAAAAACTGGGATAAAGACTGCATTGATCTACCCTAAATACACAGGTTATTTAGTTATATTCTGCTTATGGAGTAAAAGTGAAGAGTACGTAATTAGGAATATTTCTTATTTACCATCACAGCAGGCTGTTCAGAGTACACACATACTGGTGTCAAAGGAAAGCCAAAGACTGGATTCCTCTAATTCCAGTGAAACCATTTCTCCTAGGATGAAAATCCAGCCTACAGCTCCCCAGTGTTCCCATATGTGGCAGGCATTCATTGTATCAAACAGCCTTACCAACTTCTCAAACATGGAAAAAGTAATTCCATGATTTAGTACCCAATGCACTCACTGGAAAGGGGAATGCTGAGCTGCATCAGCCCCTTCCCATGGGTGGGATGGCTGGAGAAGACCTTCTCCCACTGCCACATCCTCAGCCTCACTGCAGACCCCTGCCTCGCAGCAGGAGGGACCCTCTGCAATGGGACTCAATGGGTACTCTATCCCCTTGGAAACACATTTAGAAAGTCCCTGCTTTTTCCAAGAGCCATGACCACCTCAGAAAAGCTTCTTTGAGGAAAGCTTCACTGCTTTCCTCAAAGAAATCCTTCAAACAGACTGATTTTCCATTTCCCTTGGTAATTTCAGGTGCACACATTCCAGCTGTTGATCCCTCCTTGTCCCCCAACAAAAGTGCTCTCTGACCCCCGACAAGCATGGGAGCCCAGGGGATCCCAGCATCAGCAAACCTCAGTCAGAGCAGCTTAGAGCAGCTCCTGTCTCTGCACCAAGGAGCCCGAGGTGAAGTGGGAGCTGTCCCCACGCTGCCCTGCCATGAGTGACAGCCACCCACACAGCAGTGAGACAGCCATCAAACACAGGGTGACCACGCTGGTCTGGGGGCCCTCAGCAGGGTGAGATCCAGCAGCACACACCTTCCCATCCCTCTGGGAGACACCGTAGGGGGTTTGTCCAATTTCCACATCACCCAAAGGAGCACCCCCTCAGAAAGACACATCCCTGTCCAGGCTTCAAGCACAAAACCCCCGGAGCTCTGGCTTCTTCCCACCCAACCAAGGCACTCAACAGCTAAATATTACCAACATTTTAAAGACAAGGGGAAACAGAAGGGAAAGTATTCTTTTTTTTTCTTTTCTTTTTTTGATCATTTTGAGGCACAAAATGCATAGAGTATGGTTTCTCTCAGAAAGAAGGGATACCACTGAATAATGCAAACAATTTAGCATCAGGCCAAGTCCTCGGAAGTGATAAAGTTTAGTGCTAACAGGTTAAAAGGCTACTCGAGGTATTACAGATACTACACACGGCCAGTTACTTTGAAAATACGTTATTAATATTATTGGCTAATATTAATATTATATGAATTAACAGTAGCATGCAGGTGACAGAGAAGGGTATAAGAAAAATTAGGGTGAAACTCACATCTGGGTGTGGAATAGCATATTGTCCCTGAATTGTATAGGCCTGTAAAGGAAAAACAAAGATATTACCTAGGGCTGGCAGGACACAGGGAGAGAACTCCATCCCTCTGCTGAGACCCCCTGTGCCACATTAAATTCCCTGGGGCACCAAATCCTTGGGGCAGGAGGGAAATGTTCCACCTCCCATCCAACCTAGAACATGCTGAGCTACCTGACTTCAAGGGCTCAGGCTCAGTTTGGCTTTTTCAAAAGGAAAGAAACAGCTCTTTGTGGTGCCAGCATTGCATGGAGTAGGAATATCAGGCTGTGGCTGGTCTTTGCTGTACAAAAAATAAGGATCAGTGGTGGGGGGGTTGGAAGTGGATGATCTTTAGCATCCCTTCCAACCCAAACCCTCCTGTTATTCTCTGATAACCACAACTACCTGTGTAGCAGGTGCACAGTGACATCACTGCCCAAGCATGATCCCAAAAAGCAAGCCAGGTCTGTGAGCCTCTCCATATTTCCAGTCTCAGTGGATGCTTTACATCCACCCAGTATATTCCAGTGCTCTGCTAGGGCTTCAGAAAGGCATTACGGTGAGAGCTGCCTGCACTGTGATGCCTTTCACCAGCTGTAACTGACAAATCCATGCAAGTATCTGCCAGGCAAATGGGTTTGTGTGTTTTTCCCATCCTTTGTAGCAATCCTTTCTCTTTTTGTTTGTAAATAACACCAAAATAAGCACCAATGTGGGTAAAGAGCCAGACACTAGAGAGCCCAATATTTAGGACTTAACCACTTAGCAAAATATATCTCACTGGTTGACACATAATTCAGATGACTCTGAAAGAAATGGCAAAAGAGATGGAGAACACTTTGAAAAGGGAGAGTAAAGATTGCCAAGAAAAATGAAAGGAGAAAACCTTGGAACCTCCCACAAATTTGCTGCATTGTTTGCAAAGAGCAAAGTGCTTTGTGTGAAAGAAAGCCCCAAAATCATGGAGGAGGAAAAGGGAAAATGGCTGTCTCAGTGCTCACCAGCATCCCAGCACAAAGGGGACATGACAGAATTGCCTGTCATGGTGGTTTAATTTGGCCATTGGTTTTTTATTAGAAAAATTGAGTCAAAAAAGGTAATCAAGGGCAGGAAGGTATCTTGGACAGATGCAACTCAACTCTGACCTTTGCGGGCTGGTCCTTATGTTGCCACTGTTGCCATCGGCTGCTACATCCCTCAGCCTGCTGAGACTCATCCCACCCCAAACACCTGTCACCACTGTCACCAGCTGTCCTCTGCCTGCCCGCCCCATGCCACCCCTCGGGCAGAGCCATAGGGCTCCCAGCCTTGGGAAGAGCTCTCATTTCAGAGACAGTTGCTTCTTCCCATGATGTTACTTCTGTCCAAGGCACCAACCATTCACAGCAGGAGAACTGATGCCTCCATCTCACTCTCCCTTTTGAAAAGATCAGTTCACCAGGCAGCTGGACTCAAAGCTCTTTTCCAGGACAGCTGCTCAGATGGAGTGACACACTCCTGATCCTGGCAGTGACCAATTCAGCCTGAAATAGCCTGTGCTCTGGGTCTTAGTTGGTCCTTCTGTTTATTATGGTTGGAGAGAAATTAAATAACTTGTGTGGAGCTGCTCTGGTAAGCTGTGGTTTTGTGGTGCTGGCCCTACCTGGCTGCTAGAGCTCTTCGGAAGGTACATCCCCTGCTGGATGTGATGCACCACAGCATGGTGGCATCCACAGGCAGGCCCTTGGTCACCAGGTGAGACAAGGAGATGAGATGGAGAAAGCAAAGGTGCAAGTTCTCTCTCAAGAAACAGCTGAGTGCTCAGTTGCTCTTGTTTCTGCTGATTTTCGTTTGCAGAATAACCTCCAGCTCACCTGTGTAATGGCTATCCCACAAAGGAAAAACCATCCCAAGGCTCGCTGCTGGAAATAGCACGTGGTGCCTGCAAGGCTGCAATGTCACTGGGGGTGACACAGAGCAGGCTACAGGGGAAAGCAGCACTCCAAACCAGCTGAGCACCGGGGAGGGGGACATGGATCTTCCATGGGGGCTGCCCTGAGCAGACCAGTAGCTGTGAGAAACCCTTCCTACCCTGGATCAATTACAGCTACACAAAGGTATTTTTAATTGGGCTGGAGGTGCCAGAGAGCAGTGACAGCCTCCTGTCCACAATGCTTTTCTAATCCTCTCCTTCTCAACCACTGACAAATTCTGAACTTGGGTCTAGTGAAGTGAATTCCAGCCCTTCCTTTGTGTGACACCCTGACACGGAGCTGACACCCAGGCTGGCCTTTCCCTTCTCCTCATTGTCCAGCATCCATCACAGGAGCTAAGCAAATAGCTTTCAGTCCAGCTGCCAAAGCACACAACGGATGGGATGACACCATGCAAGTCAGAAGGCAAGAAACCTGAGTGCACTAACGGGCAGCGGCTGGTGCTGCAGTAAAAGGCTGAGGTTGGCAGTGGAGGCTGCAAGCGGGTCGGCTCTTACCTGACCACCTGCAAAAATGACAGGGGTGGAGGCGGGCTTTGGGCGGTAGGGAATGGTGGCACCTTTTGGTGGGGACTAGGAAAAGGGATAAGGAGAGGGAGAGAGAACATTAGAACAGCTTTCCTGAAATGGTGGCAAAAAGAGCGTTAGAAAGCACCTAAGGGAGCATGGCCCCCGGGGCCGCCACAGCAACACCCGCACCAGGCAACACCGCGTTTCTGACAGGAGCACACGGGGGAGAGAGGGGTTTCATGGGCAACAACGACAACCTGGGGCACGGGAGATCCCCTGCCAAGGCATGGGCCCTAAACGGCCTCCTGGACCTCCGCTGCCTCCCTCAGCTTCGCTCTGGTCTGCACAAAACACATTTCCTGCTCCAGGCTCTGGGAACCCTCCTCAGAATGCTCTGAGGAGAGCCTCAAGCAGCAAGATGGGGAGGTACAGCCCATCTGAGCGACCTGGCACCATGCTCAAGCTCTTTGTCTGTCCTCATCTTCCTCACCTTCAGGCCTTGGTGCGGTCCATGGCCATCCGAGCTGGGATGCGGGTGCTGCGAGGCACCTATGGTCAGCTCAGAGGTCTCCCCCCACATGGCAGGAGGCTGGAATTAGATGGCCTTTAAGATCCCTTCCAACCCACACCATTCTGTGATTCCATGATTCTGTAGACTTGCTGCTCTCTGTCCTGGGGTAGGTCTGAGCAGGGCTGCAGTGACCGAGGTGCTGGTGTGATGCACAGGGGCTGCTCACCCAGGGTCTCCCTCCTGGTTTTCTCCTGAACAACTTACAGTCCATAGGAAACATGGAGGTTTCTAGGGATCAGGAGAGACTTCAGCTCTTCTCCTGCTTCTACCCAAAATTAAATAACTCAGTGACTGCCATATAAGGACAGGCAATAGAAATTATACTATCTCATGGAAAGTTTTTTTTTTCCTGTACATTCTTTGGATGTCTACTTGCAGGCAAGCAGCATTATCTAAATCCTCCTGCTAAGCACCTGTCTGTGGGAAAGCTGATCAAAGAACATCTTCAGCATCCCAAACCTACTCGTTCTTTTATTGCATTACAAATCTTGGAGGGGACGAGCCAGGATAATCTGTTTAAGACTGAAAGGTGATACAGAACATCTCTGTGATGTAAATAAGGGCACTTTCCAGATTTCAGACTCCAAGAAGACTCGTGGGTTTTTCTCTTTCCCATGGCTGAGCTACAGAGAGGAACAGCACATCTTGCTTTGTGAGAAAGACTTTTTAACACACAAGGCAAGCATCACCTCAGGCTCAGCTCTGCTGCAGTCTGTGACCTGGAGTCATCGGGTGCCTAAAATTCCTTTGGCAGCAGTGCAGCTGCCTGAGCCTCATAGCCAGCAGGGATAGGTAATGTGGCTCCTGGCTATTCCTCCTGAGATATTTTCCTGAGATTTCTCCTGCTGCTGCCAAGCTGAAGATGTTTCCATTTGGCTTTGCTTCACCTTCACCAAGTCTTACCATCCCCATCTGAAGCTTTTCCAGTGGGAAACATGCTCCTTCCTCCTGTGAAAGGGCCGTGCAGCTAGGCAGAGGGGCCTTACATCAGTCCCTGTTTTGTCTGCCCCTAAGATGCACCAGGAGTGGAATGTGTCATCATCCTGTGTCTCAGAGGCTTTCCCCCTGGAGCTTCTCCCATCTGAGGTGCAGGTGCGGATGTGGAGCATGTGGCTGAGGTCATCTCCAGCAACAGCAGCATCTCTCCATGGCAGAGAACTTCCAGCTCTGCTTGTCAGCATTTATCCCACAAAATGGCACTTTGGACATATATCCATGTGCCCTACAGTCCCTGCTCTCCACTAGCCTTCCCCACTACCATTCCCACTGTGCCTCACTGGAACACAGCCTCTTGCTCCCAATTCCAGCTTCCCCAGTGCAGGGGATACTCTTGCCTCCTCCTCCTTCTGATTGTGGTCCTTGTGAGTCAGAGGCCAGGTGCCTGGAGCAGTGGCTGCAGCCCCCATCTCCTTCCCACGGCACTCTGGGTGCTGCTAGGACACCAGGCCAGGCTGTCCCAGCTTGCTGCCACCCCTCTGCCCTGAAGCCACCCTCTGCTCTGACACAAACCACCTCCTTCAGGGCACCCAATCGGACAGGCTTCCAGTGTGAGACTCTAGAAACCACAGACAAGGGTGGGGAAAAGACATGAGGTGTGTTTCCAGCAGAGCACCAGGAAATGAGAGTGGTCCGACAATGCGTGGTGAAGGGGGTGAGAGAGACACGCTCCACAGCTCCCAATGCTCTGGTGGGGCCAGCTGGGATTTTTTTCCATATGTACATTACCCCCTTTGTTACAGACTGTACCTCCAGCATCACCACACAGATCTGTTTGACACACTGAATAATTGCGTCGGGTGTCCCCGAGATTGTCACTGCCCGCTCCGTGGAGTTGGGCAGCATGTCCCCCGCCACTTGGACCTGAGCACCTGTGGACTGGAGACAGAAAGAGAGAGGAAGGAGAAATCCCACAGCTGAACACCTTCACCCAGAGCCAGCTCCAGCTCTGACGCTGTGTGCCTCCTGAGGGCCTGGCATGCAGCATCCCGAGGGATACTGCTCCCACAGCAGCCAGGCCGCCCTGGGAAGCAAGGTGATGCACGGTGCAGCACAGGGATCCCCTTCTCCAAGGAAGCCCCTGGCCGCGGCTCAGCTCTGAGGAGCCGCACTGAGGTGCAATAATGAAATGGAATCTGCCTTACCTCTCGGATTTCCTTGATCTTGGAGCCCCCCTTGCCGATGAGGGAACCACACTGACTCGCCGGCACCACCAGCCGCAGTGTCACCGGAGGTTTGCTGGTAGCGGTGCTGTTGCTCATGGAGTTGGTTATGTCCTTGGGAAGGAAAAGGGCATCACGTCAGCCCTTGGTTCTGCACCAGAGCCACCCCCAGTGCCCAGGTGCCACATCCACAAACGTTGTGGTCAGGTGACTAAAGCATTCCCTCTTGAACACTTCCAGGGATGGTGACCACCACTGCTCTGGACAGCCTGTTCCAACCTTCCAGTGAGGAAATTTTCCCCAAAATCCAACCCAAACTTGAGGTCATTTCCTCTGGTCCTGTCACTTGTTACCTGGGAGAAGAGACCAACCCCTAAACGGCTACACTCTCCTTCCAAGCAGTCGTAGAGAGTGAGAAGGCCCCACTGAGCCTCCTTTTCTCCAGACTGAGTCCCCCAGCTCCCTCAGCTGCTCCCCATCAGACTTGTGCTCCAGATCCACCCTAGTCAGAGACGTGTGAAAGGTTCTGTGCTGAGGCAATGTCCCAGTTAGGCAAATCCAACCAGGCACTGCTGTCCCCAGCCATGGGCTGGCTCATGTGGATAGAGACACCTAGAGAGCTGCAAAATTACAGCTCGAGAATCTTTTCTTTCAAGCCTGAATCCTTCTTGCTTCCCAGGCTGAGAAGCTGATGATAGCTGCAGACAGAAAGGAAATTTCCCAAGGTGATAAATGGTCAAAAACAACTTAGAATCTTGTGAAAAACAGAGTGGAATTCATAATAAAGATTAACACCTGTTGTTTTTCCCACGGGATACACCCTGAGGCCTGGTCTCCTGGATGTTTATCCCAATTAGCCAGTGAGCTACTGTCCTGTTCTAGTCTCTCGTAACAGGCTTTAAATACAAGCTCTCCGCTCAATAAAACTGGCCTTTTTTCCCTAAAAAGGTCCATGTGTGTTGCTGCTTCTTTTTCCTCTCTCTAGGACCGCAACCACAGGCTCACATTTCTCACCTCCTCAAATTTGTAGGCAATCATGGCAAAAGCCTTGAAGATGGCATCGGTGGGACCAGTAATGGTCACAATCCGCTCAGGACAGTTCCCCTCCGAGATGTTGATCCTTGCCCCGCTCTGGAAAGAGAAGAGGAGTCTTGGAATAGCCACAGCCAAGTAATCAGGTCAGGTCCTCTCTCAGCCTGATACCTGTGCCAGCCTCACAGCATTCCATCTAACCTTCCAAAATCCCACCCCTCCTCTGCAGTGATTTCAGCCCTGCCTTATCCCAACCCTCAGAAAGGGTTTCCAATGTTTTACTGCAAAGCAAACCCATGGGATCGAGGCAAGACCAGCTCATGGGATCATTGCCTGCAAAGAGTTTTGCTCACTGCCCTGACAACTTCCTGGGACCTGCAGGCACAAAGACCCTGGACAAACTCAAAGCATCTTCAAAGAGCTCTGGGGACAGCTGGCTTGCTTGTCCTGACCCTGGAAATTACTGCACATATCACGCAGGGCAATGTGCAGCCCTGGCCACTCTGCACTCCCTTCCTCCTACAAATCATCCACAGAGCAGGCTGCTCACCTCCTCACGCATCTTCTTCACGGTCTCTCCTTTCTGAAACAAGAGGGAAAAGCAAGCCACTATGAAAATTCAAGACTCCTACCTTTAAAACAATCCTACCGAAAATGCATCTCCCTAATAAATGGCAATATATAGCTGAAAACATGGGAGCTGTGATGCCTGAAGAGCTGAGCATGTAAATCATCAAATATATATATATATATACAAATTCACAACTGTGAATCTTTCCAGAGCTGGACATGCTGATGGAGAAATAAGGCAGAAGCCTACAGGGAAAACGTGTTCATGCTGCAAATCTTTGCCACCATAAACCTTTATTTTAAAACCACCCAAAAAACCCCTAATCCTGTATAGCCAGGACTTTCCAAACCACTGGGGAAACACCAGAGCACCTCAGGAAGATTTTCTGCACAAGGTAAATGGAGTCCTCCGGCCGCAGAGACAGGGGCTATAGAATTACTTAAAATATAATTTAAATGTATCTGTGTGACATTTTTAGCATCTCTTAAAGAAGTTATTTAATGAAAACACCAGAGCAACATGACTGTAAACTCCCAGCCATCACCCAGTGAAGCAGCTGGGAACAGTTTGGTGCTTGGTGGGGTTTTTAGGGGAATGGTCTTTGACCCCTCTGTGGGTATCTCCTAATTTCTGGCTCACAAATGCAGCAACTAGCTCAGGCACCCCACACTTTTTAGGACATCACAGGGAAGAGGCGACTATAGCATCTACTATGCCACAGGTGCGGGAACGGCATGAAAGGCATCCTTACCTTCCCAATGATGCTTCCAACTTCCTACACAGAGAAAAAGCCAAAAACAGAGGAACTGACATTAGAAAATGTGATGAGAATCCAGCCCAACCCCATAATGAAGTAAAGACCCGCTTGACACTGTCCCAAGCAGTAGGACAGGGTTGAGGGGCAGGAATGAGAGAGAGCAGGAGCACCATGCCACCCTCCCCACTGGCAGCCAGCTACTCCCAGGGCTGGCACAGCTGGACAGAGCTGTGTGTGGGGCTGGGCAGGTGGGAGAGGGGCCTGTGAGGACACCCCCACTGTGGGAGCTCCTTACCTTGCCATGCATCAGCAGCCGGATGGTGAGGGTGACGTTGAGGCCGCCTTCGGAGACCTTGGACTCCATTTCCTACCAGGGGACGGGAGACGTGTGTTAGCTGGGAGAGCAGCCTTGGCACAGGCAGCGCCTTGGCTGGATCACCTGGGGACACAGTGGGGAGGGTTTGCTCTCAGAACAGGCTCCTCGGGGTGGGACGGACCCTATGGAGGAGCCAAAAAACAACTCTGGACCAGGGCAGATCAGCAGCCTGGCCAAGGGCCAGTGGCTGCAGTGGGACTTTAAAAGACCCACAGCACCTCTCTAGCAAACCAAAGTTCACCATTTCCAGCATAAAGAAAGCCACAAGGCACTTTTTCAGTGGCCAGGAATTGTCTGTCTGACCCCAGGAGCACTGAATGGGAAGGACAGAATTGGCATCCTGGTTGCCACACATCCTGACCTGAGACGTCCCCAGCTGGGCCGACTGTGGACCACACCACTTCCAGCCATTCATGTCACACACATCTCATGAAACCACGCTGTTCTCCTTTTCCATTCTCTCTCTTTCCTCCTCTGCCCTCTAGAGGGGTCACTGGTGTTTTGAAGGCAAGGAGGGGGAAAGAAATAAAAAACACAGAATGGCAACAAATCCTTCATTTTTCATTCCTGATGCCGCTTTAGGAGCACCTCTGCAAGAGGACTTGGCATATGAAATGTCCCTGCTCATTGCGTGGGGAGAGCAGTCCCGTCCCAGAGGGAGGTGCCAGCATCCTTCTACGTGCAATGCTGAAAGATATGGAGCAATTCTCCCCCATGCTATTTAAATCCCTCAGTCCGTATCAGATGGGAGATGTTTCATCCTGCTCACAAGCATCTGGCATTTCCCTTTGCTCAGACAGGGACTTAAGTGAGCAAAAAAAAGCAGTAGATAAACAAGTTCTCAAGTACTGCTTTAATGCAAGTCGGGATGGATAAACAGCAGCAATGCACAGACCGTGGCTGGGAGATGGGTTTGATGCAAAACCTCTTCCCAGAGGTTATTATGAAACCCAAAATGGATAAACCCATGTGGTTTGCAGGGAGATAGAATTCCCTAAAGCTAAAGGACACTGACTCACTGGGAATCAGGCTGCTTATGATCTACGTACAAACGCGGGCCTTGAGGCTGCTGCTGCATGCTACAAATGAAAAAAAAGGATGGAATCCTCATAAGAGGGATAAGAAATTAAATGTGCTGAACACCAAAACAGGTTCACTGGCACAGGTTTCCCAGAGTGTTTGTGGACTCCCCATCCCCGACAGTGTCCAAGGCCAGGCTGGACTGGGCTTGGAACAACCTGGGGTAGTGGAAGGTGTCCCTACCCATGGCAGGGGGTGAAATGAGATAAGCTTTAAGGTCCCTTCCAATGCAAACCACAGTTATTCTCTGGTTCTGTGTCAAGCCAAAAGGTGCTTTTAAGGGTGTGGAGAAGGAGAATATTTCCATGGAAAAAGGTGACAACACTGAAGACTCAAGTAACAGGAATGGGCTGAGAGACTGTAACAAAACCGGCAAGATCAGGAATTTTCAAGACTGAGCCCACTGGAAGGTGACCAATGAAGGAAAAGAGTAACTAGCTGTGTTGGTTAACCCCAGGCTGGCTCCTGTGCACTGACTCCTGGGGAGGCAGTGCCAGAAAGGGTCAATAAGCTGATAGGTGGGGATCAGCACTTCCAGTGCTCACAATGTGCCAGGAAACAAACTCCTGCACTGGAGACATCACAGAATCATGGAATGGTTTGGGTTGGAAGGGAACTTAAGATATCCCATTCCACCTCTGCCATGGGCAGGGACACCCACTGTTCCAGGCCTCTCCAAGCCCCAGTGTCCAACCCAGCCTTGGACACTTCCAGGGATTCAGGGGCAGCCACACCTTTTCTGGGCACCCTGTGCCAGGGCCTCCCCACCCTCACAGGGCAGAATTTCTTCCTAAAGTCTCATTTAATCCTCCTCTCTTTCAGTCTAAAGCCATTCCCCCTGGTCCTGTGGCAGGAAGGGTGTTTGCCATCCCCAGCTCCACATCCCTCGCAGGAGGAACTCTGCATCAGACCGTTATGTAAATGCTTCCAATTGATTGAAAAAGTGGGTCATGTGTTAGCCAAATGCTCCTGGCTTTAAGATTTATCAGCATTATTAAATTAAACACGCTTCATGCTCCAGTGAGCGGGAAAGCTACATTGGCCTTTTCTTAATCACACTAGTGAAAGGTACGTGTTTTATAGGGGGCTCATGAGCACAATGGAAGGCATGGCAACAATAGAGCCAAAGCATTTACTCTGGGCATAGGCCTACCCCAGCAGCCTTCATTCTTCATGGACAAAGGGCTGGGAAAAAATTATCCCCCAAAATGCCATTTTGAGCATTTCAGAGCATTCCCTGCCTGGAGAGAGACCCATCTCGACCCCTTCCTCTTCACCATTGTGTTCTGCCTTGTTCACCACAGCTTTGAAATGGCTCCTTTGTCCACCCACTTGAAAGCCCTGAGGACACCATTACATCCAGCACAATGGACACAGTAGATACAGAGTCCAGCTCCAGCCCAGTGTGAACCAGGTGCAGCCCCACAGAGGTCAAAGACATGGGGAGACCGAAGTGTCAAGCTTGGCCCCCAAAGGGAAAGCCAAAGAGAAAGCCAAGCCAAGCTCTGCCAAACATCACATCTGGGCAACCACAGGTGGAGGACTGGAGCATCCGCTTTCCATGCATGGGGAGCAGCTGAAAGTTTTTGCAGCAAGGGGAGATCTGCCCCAAAGCTGGACAACGCCCTTTCAAAGGATGATCCCATTCCACAATAAACAGTGCTGTTAATGGCAGCTGCCTTTGCAAGAGTGCCTGGAGGAGACATGATCAGTTCTCAGAGCAATCTGGTTCTTTCTCGGTTCAAATATATTGAATTCCGGGAAATTTTCTTAATCTATCAGGAAACCCCTATGTCTGAAAAAGCTACTCAGAAATCAGTGATCAAGGAATAGGAAGGAAAATGAAAGTCCAGAATAGCAGGAAGACTCCTCTTCCCCACATGCACACACTCCGATTTTTCTCTTTTCCCATTTTTCAGAGGTTGGAGCAATTGCCTCAGCCGGCGCTCTTGCGTTTATGCTTGTTGATACCTCACAAATACCAACACATCCCTAAAATTCAAGCAACTACCCTCTAATTAGGGGAAATCTGAACACTGTGTATTGAATTAATTTAGTAACATGATCATCTCCCATACAGGAGGAGGCACATGAAGGAGAACAGGAGGAGGAAATGGATCTCTGGGCTGGATGCTGGTCTCCAGCCTAACTTCCATACAGTAGATGGAAAAGCAGATGCTGGGATCCAGGGAATCATGCCTCTGATATCCTACAGGGATGCTATCCCTGATGGCAGGGGGCTCAGCTGAGCTTGAGAAGAGCCCAAATCCCCACAGAGGCTGAGGGACATTGCTGGCTCTGTGCTTACTGAAGCCAGCCCTTGTTCTCCTCTTCCTCTTCCTCCTGCTATGCATTCCTAGGGCTCGCTGGGAGTGCACAAGCCCCATGTGAGCAAGCCTTTGCTTCCTAGAGTTATTTTTGGGGGATATAGCAACATTTTGTTCGAGCTGTCAAAAAACAAACAGAGAGAACAACTTTGTGCAAAGATGCCCCAGTGGCATAACTCACCTCCTCCCTGAAAGATTTGGGTGGAAATTTCACAGGCGTCACCAAGCAAACGCAAAGGAGAAAGTCTCCATCACCCCCCCCCACCCATCACAGGGCCTCCAGAAAATCCCACTTTCTTGCAGGCATATCACAGAATCACAAAATGGTTTGGGTTGGAAAGGACCTCAATACTCATCTCCTTCCACCCCCCTGCCATGGGCAGGGACACCTTCCACTGTCCCAGGTTGCTCCAAGCCCCAGTGTCCAACCTGGCCTTGGACACTTCCAGGGATCCAGGGACAGCCACAGTTTCTCCTGGTCAGTGCAGGCTTATAAAATCCAACAGCTCAGAGCCCTGCTGACCAAGAGCCCTTGATGACCTGTGCAGGTAAAGAGCAGGGTGGGCAGGGCCCTGGTCTGTGCAATTCCTGCTGTGCCACCTTCCGAAAGGACCACCCCCAAAACCCCGTCCTGGAGCATCTTGGTTGCTCAGTGGTAATGTCACCCTGGAAAACATCCACCACACTTCCCAGGCTCTCGGGTGTTCCAGAAGCCCCACCAGCACAGGTGTTAAAGACAGCCACAAACCCCTGGCATCCTCCAGCATGCTGTGACATCCCACAGCCAGGACTTCCAATGGGGGCGGCAGAATTTCGTGTTAGGAATTAACATCTGGGACAGAATGTCCACCACTCAAGACAGCATTTTCCCCTATGAGGGAGAAAATGTTTAAACAGCTCTGACCTCTCCATATCATCTTCACAAAACTCAGACCAGGGTTTTCCGACCCTTGGAAAATGACGGATGTGTTAAAAGCAGAGAAAAGATAGAGAAGCCAGGAAAGAGGATGTTTTCCAGACATTTTAGGCTTTCTAGCCCATTTTGTCGAGGAGAGCTGCCTGTCCACCTGCATAAGCAGGAGCTTTCTCCCCACTCATCCCCCACTGACGTGATCCTGCCATTAAGGCCTAATCTGGTGATTTCCAACATGGTGTTTTAGTAGCTGGGAAGCTCAGCAATGTAGCCAGCTCGGGATTATGACAACGGTGCAGTCTGGCCAGGTCAAGAGAGGGGTGAAGGAGGAAAAAACAGGCAGAAACCCAAAGCCAAGCATTGCCTTAAACCATATGGAAATGCATCAGCCACTGGCGAGCTTTGGCTGTCAGGAGATGAAGCTGTGGGAGGGCAGTAGCACCATCTACATGAGTGACAAATGCTATTTGGGAACAAAGCTGCAATTCCAGCTGGTGCCATTTTCCACAACTGTAGTAATTTTGGTTGACCTTTCCTTGTCTCTACTCTCCAGCTTCAGTGGAAATATTTTAGGTATCTCTAACCAAAAAAGATGCCCTGTGCCCTCCTAGTACGTCAGTCAGCAGGATATTCCTGCCTCTCCCCTGCCCGTGATCATTCCAAGCAGCACAGGAGACAAATGTCCTGCTCCGGCTCTCACAGCAGGCATCTCTGGAGGCTCCTTTCTCAGTCACCTGCTCCCATTTCCCTGTTCCCCTCCATCTGAGATCACAGCCTCACAGAATCATTTAGGTTGGAAAAGACATTTACGATCACCCAGTCCAACTGTTTCCCCAGCACTGTCACAGTCCACGACTAAACCCTGTCCCCAAGTGCCACATCCACGTGCCTTTTCAACTGTTCCAGGAATGGAGAGTCCACCACTGCCCTGGACAGCCTGTGCCAGTGCCTGACCACCCCTTCCATGAAGAAATTTTCCCTAATATCCAATCTAAATCTCATGTGGCACATCCTGAGGCCATTTCCTCTTGTTCTGAATGTCTGCGCTGATACGATGATGCAGAGCTCCAGCACAGTCACACTGCAGTGGGCTCAGCCACATCCCAGCCAAGCACCTGCCCTCCCTTCCAGGAATTCCCAGCTGATTTTCTGGATTTCTCCTTTATCTGGTGAACTCTACTTATGGGCTCAGCCTCCACCAAAGCAAGCTCAGTCCAGGAGAATGACTTGTTTTGTTGCGATAGCAGTGCCATTATCACAATCTTTTGTGTGAAGATCAGTGGATGAAACTGCAGTTTTTCCCTGCCAATCTCCCCAGGATGATGGTCTGGAACATCATTTCCCCCGCTGTCCCAACAGGACAGCAGGATGAGAGTACCTCTCTCTGTGCCCTGATACATTTGTGGGAGACAAGACCTTGAGGTTTGTGTTAATTCCAGGTTTAGAGGAAATTCAAGTACCTGAGAGATGTATCTGCAGAAATCTACAGAATGCAGAATTCCCATTCACTCACACGAGCTGCTGCAGTGTTGCAAGCAGAGGTCAGACACAGACGAGCGAGAGAAATGCAATGTAGTAGCGGCAGGATATTGGATGTCCTTAGGAAAGCCAGAAAACCTTGTTTGGGCTGGTTTCAGGGCTTTTTGATTGTGGGACCCTGAGCAAAACCAGTGGCTTGAACCTGTTTAATCACCACCTCAACAAGGTTATTTAGAATTATCAAGAGTTATTAGAAGAATAATGGGTCCTCATTTGATTTGTTTAATTAAAGCTGATTTTGGAAAGTTCCGGTGAGCAGGGAGGGGATGGGAACATCGTGCTATAATTCAGCCACTTCTAAATCACTCTGTTAGTTACTTCTGGAACAACTTGCCAATGAAAACAGTATTTTCAGTGAATGTCACACTGCGTAAGTGCATCAGAAACTTTCCTCTATGAGGTGATGAAAGCCAATGCTCTTTGCAGCTGGGTCCACCATGACTCAGTGACCAGAAGCACTGTCAGATGTCTTTGAGCCCTTGGCAAGACCCTGAGTGCCAAGGAAATAACATTTCCTAGGATAAGGAACATAAACTCTCTCTCCTTTGGTCTGCCAGCAGATTAAAGGATAGATAAAAATAATCCATTACAGTTTTTTCCTGAAATACCAGCTGTCCCTCCACGTCCAAGCCATTATTTTGGAGAGGATGGGAGCACCCATTGGAGCTGCTGATGGTCCAGTGAGGAGCAAACATTGGCTGGGTCTTTGCTGGTGCCACGTGCCCCAGTGGGCTGAGGAAGGCAGAGCCAGCAGCCCCGCACTGCCCCCCCTGGACCCTGCCATGGGGCTTGGCACTGCAGATTGGGGCGGGTTCTGCCGCAGAAGCCGAGCCGTGTGAAAGAATCCCAAAGCTCCAACGTCATCACCTGGCACTGCAGAGACCAGGAAAGCGATTGTTTCAGTGCCATGCTCTGCGCCCGCATCCCTGACTGCACCAGGGGGATTCAGGAAGCACCACAAGCAGCGCTGGAGCAGGCGGCCAGACCGAGCCCGCTGGAGAGCTGAGGAGCTGTGAGCGGAGCCGGGGTGGCTGAAACCACTGGAAAATGGCTAGGAAATGCTCCAAACCCCCCCCAAAACATTGATCAGGGACACTCCTGTTAAAATGCCAGGTGACAACCCAGGTAGGAGAAGCTCTTGGCGAGTAGAGCGAGAAGTGAAAATGAGCTTGGCAAGGTGAAGAAAATAAGACAGGATTTTGCAAGGCAAAATACTGAACTTAACTGTGTGCAATTATGTACACAGGAACAGAGGAATTGCGCCCCGTCTACCTGAAAGTGGCTGGGTGTGACAATCTGACTTGCAGGATCAGCAGAAGGAAATCAGGAATGGTGAAGGGGCTCTTCAAAGGAGATCCAGGCAGGAGAGAGCAACCCCAGACCCCTGGGGCCAGCAAACGCAGCCCCACGGGGAAGGGCTGGAGGAACCAAGGCTCTGCAGCACAGAGGGGCAGAGCGACACAGGGCCTTGAGCAAGGGGCTTAAGCTGCACTGAAGAAGGTCCAGGAAAAGAGCTTCTCCACAGCCACACTGTGCTGCCAGATATCCTTCTTTAAATCTTCTAAACATTCATGAATTGGTAAATAAAGCTCATCTCTGTTAAACAACCACACTTACAACCTTTACACCAAGCCAAATGCACCCAGTTCAGCGGTTTTTCCTCCCAGCCAAAGGCCAAGGAATGGAAGCCAGGAGGTGCCACCTTGCAGCAGGAGATGCCTCCACAGATACCCCAGGGATACTCTACCAGGGCAGTACATCAGCCCCAAAGGACCCATATCTTGCCCCAAAGGAGCCAGCACAGTTGGAAACACACCCCAAGAGATGAGACAGTCAAATATCAGCCCCCGTAAGTGCAGATTTTAGATGCCATTTTTCAGGGGAACCCAAAAGACTCCCTAGAAAGGATGCTCATGGCCACAGACTCATGCTGGATGCTCGCAAGAAGGAGAGACCCCAGGGAGGTGTGTGGACCTCCAGAGACAAGCAGTTTGTTCTCCAGCATTCTGGAAATGAGAGGCATAGCACTGCAAAAAGCTCCGGGCACATTCCCAACATCCTTGCAGCTGGGGGCACAGCTGAGAGGACAACTCCTCCATGGACCTGGGAAAGCAGAAAGTGCACACGTTCCAGGGCTTCCTCCAAAAGAGATGAGGATGCAACCAGGAGTATCTCTCCACAGTACTCAGCAGCAGCCATCCCACGATGCCCCTCATTCCCCTCCTCCTCCAGAGCCGGCTGGCTGCCCTGGCTTTAATCCCACAGGCAGCATCATCCCCATAATTTCCTCCATTTTCAATCTACTTCCCTCCATTTTCAATCCACTGATCTGGGGGCAGTCCACAAATCCCCTCATCCTGAGAGCAAAGCAGTCTACTGCTTCATCTCATCCCATCTCCATTTCTCTAATCCCTGGAAACAGGGATGAGGTTTTGAGCACATGGGCTGCCCCAGAGGGATCTGTCCAGGTGATGCTGGACAGAAACATAGGGGGCTGGGGCTGCTCTCATCAACACCACCCAACTTCTCAAAGCACCTGGGGCAGGTCCTAGCTCCTCCTGATCTGGGGATGGGGGAACAGGTCTTCCCACTCCCCCCAGCTGCCATGCTGGGAATGTAAGGGACAGATTAAATGCAGAAGAGAAAACACCTGGGGATCAAGCAATGGTGACAGGGGCAATCACAACCACCCTGGTCCCATCAATCCCAGTTGGATCCAGTGCTCTTTGTCCACAATCCCGAACGCAGGACTTTCACCTTGGCTGTAGATGCTCTTTGGGAGTAGGAGACTGATCAGAGACATGGGAAGCGAGACTCTTGTCTCTGCCTGCCCTGGAGAAGCAGCCTGGCTCCCTGAGGGGATTGGTCGGGATGCAGACTGACCCCATCCCTCCTTTGCCAAGCCCCTGCCAGTTCGGGGCTGGAGGAGGTGGGAGGGGGGATCCCACACTGATGGCCACCGCAGGGCCGTGTCCCCAGCTCGAAGGAAGAGGCTGCAGGACGCTGTGTGACAGGGCTGCGTGGTGGGTGGCCGTGCTGGACCCATCCCATGCCGTGCTGACTCTCCCTGCTCCAGATGGAGAGAAGGAGGATGGGGCCCTCGGCATCCGGGGGTGGATCGCCAGCGCACTGTGCTCCGACCCTGACAGCAGGCTCCAAAACTGTCACTCCCGATCTGTTTTCACTTCAGCTAAACCTCAACCCCGATTACAATCAAGGAGAACCGCCTCTCCTCTCCCCTTCTCCCTGTGGTAGGTCCTCTGTAACCGCGGGTCTCAACACTGAGCCAAACCCCAGCCAGGGAATGGGTGAACTCGCTCTGCTGGGAATTGGGGCTGCCGAAGATGGGGTCACGACTGCCCCTGTCCCCAGACCTGGCCCTGGCAGCGAGGGTACAGTCATTGCAGTGGTTGCATCCCTGCAAGGCTGTGGGTCTCTGTCAAAATCCGTGGGGGATGTGCCACCGATACCCTGCCTCTGCCATGGGTGGTATCCAGCTCCAAATCTGCATCCACGGAGTGCAGGTCTGGTGGCAGTGGGGTGCACCCACTGCCCACTGCCAGCTCACTTAGCAACCCCCAAATTAAATAAATAAATCAAACCAGATCCATGTGTGTGTGCATGCGATCAGAGCACCGGGATGGACACGTTCAGCAGGAAGCTGGGAAAAAGCTCAGTGGATGGAGACAGCCCCCACTGACTGCAGAAGCCTTCAAGTTCCCTTTCCAGTTCAGCTGACCATAAAGCAGCTGCAGAGAACCAGCAGACTCACCTCATGGGGGCCGTCACCTATCCTCGTGCTGCAGGACTGCGGGGCTTGAAGGCAGAGATGCTACCCTGTGAGTTTGGGGACCATTCCCTGCTCTCCAAAAACAGTTTTATTCAATCTAGGATGCATGCAGCCTGGAGCCAGGGCTACCAGTGCTCAGCTACCACTGGGATCGAGCTCATCCCAGTGTGCCAGGCATGTCTCCCCCCACCATGGAGAGCCACACTGCCGGCAAAGTGTCCTTTCCTCCTGCTCCGCAGCAAACACCCATTTACCGAGAGGGGGCATGGAAAAAACAATTGATCCCCTGGGAAAAGCAATCCTGCGACCACCAAAGCAGCATGGCTGGCTGGTACCCAGAGGAGTATCTCTCAATGCGGGGGGCGAGCAGCTCCCCATACCCCGTGGTCCACTCCAAAAGGGGGCAGGCCACCACTGAGGGATTTGCTCCATCCACCAGCGATCCCAACAGCCCTCATCCAACGCTACATTCCCGTAGCTTCTCCAATGCCGTTTTGAAGGCATTCAAATAATGTTGGAGGCACTTCTAAAGAGATTTTTCCCTCCGCCTTGAGCAGCAGCCTTTTGTCCCCACCTCAAAATAACTATTTTTCTTCGGAGGAATAAATTCAGCAAGATTAAAAAGACATTTCCTGCAGTTATTTCCCAAGAAGAAAAATTTGCTTTTGTGTCTGAGAATGCTAAAAATATTTATACACATGAATCCCCAAAAGAAAGGGGGAAGTCTGAGACTAAAGCTTTTGGAAATATTACCGAGTTATTCTGGAATTCTGTATTAAGAGCAAAACCCCAGCTCTTAGGAAAGAATGCCTGTTCAATTTTTTAAATTCAGGGTTGTGTTTCTGTATCAAAATGCAGCCCAGCATCTGTCCTTGCATCTGTCAAAACAAAGGTCAATCATTTCATGGAAACTTAAACACAACGTCCTTGAGCCACTACTTCTGGTTTAAGCTGGATGTGACTTCCAATTAATAAAATCAGATTTTTTAAGATGGTTCGCATTCAAATTACATTATCCCAGAAAACTTGGATTATGAGAAAAACATATGCGAGAATATTTTTCCTTTTTAGTATGGAGATGATGATTCGAGGTTGATTTCAACAGCTTTTAAATCCTCTGCATTTGCCACTAATATTTCACTTTTCTCTTTACAAAGTGATGATGAAACCAAAGAGAATATAACAGAAACATGATGGTATCAGGAAGAATTTCAACACCCTGAGGAAAATGGGTATCTGAGGGCAAACAGAAAACAAAGCGAGCGTCCATAATAAGAGCGATTGCTCTCTCCAAATCAAATTTGCCCAGTAAAAGGAAAAAAAATTATTGTAAATAGGATGGAATTAAATAAGAATAACACTTATAGCATTAAAAATTAATGGCGGTGTAATGGAATTAGAAATATTTTTTAGAAATAGTGGAACTAGAACGGAATTCAAAACAAAAATATTAAAAAATTTGGAAATATACTGGAACTAAAAAATACTTAAAATCAAACAAAACAAAATAATAGAAGGTAAAAATCAAATGAATCAGGGTTGGGAATTTTATTATGTTGCCACACTAAGATATGATTAACATCCCTGTTAATTTAGTGTCCATTTCTTGAAGGCAACTCCATTTGTGCCATTCCCACCAAGCACACACACAAATGACACTGTCCAAAGCCTGAGCTGCAAATCACAGAATTCAGGAACAGCTGGATATTCTGGTTAAGGAAGAGATGGATGCTTTCCTACCCAGGGAAACAATCTTTGGCACTGGCTGCCGGGCATGGGTAAAATGGAATTTAACTAAACTAAAGCACACACGTTGAGAACTACAATTTTGCAAAACAAATTAGTGGCAAGATTTGCCAAATTTAACTCGCTAAAAAATATTTGGCTNTTTTTTTTTTTTTTGCAAAAACAGAAACAAAAAAATATTTGGCAAAATAATTTCCTAACAATATTTTGGGAATTTCTCCCAGGAGAGACTTGGGGAGCAGCCGCTAACTTGAGGGAATACCGTTGCTCGCGTGCCAATGTCTCCTGTAATCCTGCCTCATGCTGCCACAGACTTAAATTTCCTGCTCAGAGATTCCCTTAAAACTACTCCTAAGCATTCAAACCTCTTCCAACGGACACTGGAGCCCAGGATCCAGCTCATTCCAGGATTCTTCCCTGACTTACACTGGTGGGAAAAGTTGACTATGGCGGGTGGTCTTCCACCACGACAATCTTTTAAATCTCCTTACCTTTCCCAAAGAGCCGCTTTCGTACTGCTTTGGCGGAAGGGGGATCCAGACAGATGGCCAGTCTTTTCACGTTTGGAAAGGATGAAAAATGCTACAGGGGGAAAAAAAATCCCAGTGATTTTTTTTTCTTATTCTGCTGCTCGGCACAGAAGGGCTCCCAACCTCATTGGCCCTGGGAGATCCACCACGTGGCACGGGATGAAGGGCACGTGACCTGTTTTCTCCCAAATCCCTGTGTTTGCTGGAAAGGGGGATGCACCCACTGCTGATGTTCTTCTCATTTCATGGGCTTTGATTGATTTATTTATTTTTATTATTTTTTTTAAAGGCCACTGAGCAAATCTGGATGCCTCAAGGCGATGAGGGTGAACCAGCCAATGCTTCCAACATGGAAGAGAAAGGATCTCAGCATGAGACAAGCTCCAGTGCACTGCCCATATGCAGGGGGAAATTTGGGCATGTTTTATAGGGTGCCTGCCCACCTAGGGCAGGGCCAGAGCCTCTGGGAGGGACACGAGGGTTATGCTAAACCCTCCATCTCAAAGGCAGCAGCACAGTGGGAAGGACCAGGCTGAAGCCCTGCCTGCACGTCCCAGAGTTCAGCTGGCTCCCTGAGGGAAGGGGGTGTGTTACAACTGCTCCATCACCCAAATCAGATGATCCCGTGCCCCGATATTGCTCCTGACCCCTCCTCAGCTGTTCCAATCATCTGCTGCCCTCCTGGCTGACGCACCAAACAACTGCTCCAAGAGATGACAATCTCCTCCTCTGGAGACTGCTGGAACAGCTTTCTGGCAAGCTGGACCAAGAGCAGTGGAGGAAACATGGCACACTCTGGGTGAGCACCACCTACCCCCACCAGCCCATGGCCACACCAGGCCCAAAGGGTGTTTCAGTGTCCCCCCACACTCACCCAGCCCAAAATGCAGCACAGTCCTGGGGATCCCAAAAAGGTCCCTGAGACCCTGTGGAGCAAGGAAAGCCAAGCCACTGCTCCCAGTATCTGATTTTGACTGGTGCTGGGGGTGTCCCCCTGTCCCAGCTCTGAGCCACCACATCCCAGCTGGCCATGGTGGCCATGGTCCACAGGCCAAGCATCTCCTGTCCTTCCCTCAGCAGTCAGGGCAGGTACCAGGCAGCCCTTCAGTGTCTGGACATTCAGTTTGGGGAAGGGAAAAAGAATTTTTGAAGTCCTCAGACATCCTCATGTTTTGTCCATCAAAGCTCAAGCCCATTGGTTGCACTAGCTGGAAGCTGCATTTTTCTGGCAACCCAGGTCTCCACCTGGCTGTGCCAACCCTTAGCTGTGCCATCTTTCCATGCCAGGGATACACCTGTTCACCTGAAAGCTCTGGCAAAATCTACCTTGGGCATCTGCCCTTGGATGTCACTCCTGCAGAGCAGCTGTCCCCAGCCACCCCATCAACCAAAGGCTCAAGCCCTTCTTATGCAGAGGTGGCACCTAAGGCTCCTTGGAGGACCAGCTGAGCTTGGTGAAACAGCCACGGCCACCTCCAGCCCTTCTTGGTATCACCACCATCTCCCAAATGCTGGTTCTTCCTTGCAGATGTTCCCCCTCCATGGCTCTGCACAGGGACGGGAAGCATCTGGAGCACAGCCCCTAATTCCAGAATCTTCCTGAGGCAAGACTGCCTCACCATGCTGTTACCAAAACCTCAAGTACAGCCATAAAAGGCCCCAAACAGTGTAGAAAAGTGCAGGGTCTCACCCAAATCCTCTCTGGCTTGGAGGGTCATGCTCCAGCCAGATCATGGGGCACTCGATTCCAACAAATACACATTAGGGGAGAAACTTTCCACACTAAAATTTTCAAATGCAAACTATGGCCACAGCCCAAAGCACCCAGCTTGCTGCTTGCCCCTCCCATGTTTTCTGATGGCCACAGAGAAGAAACCTGAGCACCCTGGGACATTGGAAGGTGTCCCTGCCCACGGCAGGGGGATGGAACGAGATGACCTCTAAGGTCCCTTCCAACCCAAAGCATTCCATGGTTCTGTGATTCCACAAACCCCTGCCCCACCTTTCAGCCTCCTCCTCCTTCCCCAGTGAAGCTAAAGCTGGCTCCCCAGTAATCTTCCCAATAATTATATAATACAGAGGCAGGCGGATAAATCATTTCAGCCCGCTGTGCCAATAGAAAGCAAGCTGGATTAAAAGATCAGAACAAGCAATACTTAGATTAAAATGGTTTGTTATTTTCAGCTGCGGGAAAAAATCTGTGGCTAAAGCACAGAAGACGTGAAGTGAAGGCGCATCATCTTCTTTCCCCCCAAAACCCGATCTTTCCATGTATTAGCCAAGACAGGTTCTAAGTTTCCAACCTCAAATCAGGTTTTGCTTCCCAATAGGTAAAAAAATACACTTTGTTGGTTCAAATGACATTTTAGCTAAAGATTGAGAGATGCTTCCAGGTGTATTTTGCTCATGTGAAGCCATCAGAGCCCTTAAATCAGGAGAACCAGCGCATGACTCAGCAGATAAAGCCACTGCCTATGAAAAATGTGGCTCCTGGCATGATGGGCATCAACCCCTTGGCCTTGTCCCGCGCCTCCCCACACCCCCGAGCAGAGGCAGGCAGATGCCAGGCTTACCAGCAGTGCAGAGGTGGCAGTGGCAGCTGGGAGAAGCCCATCAGACAGCGGGACAGCTCTCTACAGGGACCTATATGTTGTCCCCCTGGCCCCCAGCAAGGTCGGTGGCCCGGGGTGCTACATTCTGACTGATGGCTTTGGAAAGGCGTGAAGGGGAGGCAGGAACAAAAGGGGGAGAGAGGGAGATGGTGCTGGGGGCTGAGCTCTCCGCAGGGCATGGCGCTCATCGGCCCAGTTTGGATCAATGGGTGAGCTCTGCTTGTTAACCTTCAAGTTCAGATTGAGCAGAAGGGTCAAACAGGAAAATGGCTTGGCACTGGTGGGCACGTCCCCATCAGCACCCTGCAGCCTCATGTCACAGCTGTTTGCCTTGCTAGAACGGACAGATTCCACTCCACAGCATCTCCAGAATCAGCATTCCCACCTGAGCATATTGCTAACTGCATAGAATCTCCATCTTCCAGCATCAGCAGCGACCACTCATCCCATCACCTGGATGGGAGATGGAGCAGCAGTTTTTCCAGCATAATGTCCAAGAATATCCTGAGTTGGAAGGGATCCACAAGGATCATCGAGTCCAACTCCTGAAGACAGGACAATGGCCAGAATCCCACCTTGTGCTCTTCCACGTGTCTCTCCCAGCTGTAGTTTTTCTACAAAAATGTCACAGTACCACACACACAGGATCAGCCTTGAGTTCCGAGGATAGAATCCCACAGGGCAAGAGGTCCAAGACACAGCCTTGGGGAGGACTTGGACAGACACAGGCACCAGGCTCCTCTCCCTCCTGTGGATGTGGGAGAGGGGCTGGGACACAGACCTGGGAGAAGGGATGGGATGGTGGACAGGGAGCATGAGAAGGCAAAAAAATTATGTCAGAGACCTTCCCAGAGGGAGATGGGAGTTATGAGATGTCGTGATATTCACCCAAATTTAGTCTTATATTGCAGTAAAGTGTATTGACTAAAGCCAGAGAATAAAACACACTTGCTGGACAGGTGATGGCAGAAACCTCAGACTAGACACAACCAGTACCCACCACATCACCAGAGACCATGGATAAACCTCCTCACAGGTTTCTTTGGCAAGTTCTATCCTTGCTGCACTTTACTGGGTCACCTGCAGCTCCTCTGGGAAACCTCCATCCCCCTATCCAAAACACTCTCTCGTGTTGCAGGTGCAGGCAGTCTGCTCTGGCCGGTCTCTCCCAACGTTTTCTGTTGCAGAAAACAGGGACAAGCGATACTCAGAAAAGGAACGGGAGAAAAGAGAAATGGGTCTGTCTGTCACTATGTTTCTGCTTTATGGAGCTGTCTTCTCCCTTGGAGATGCACATCCTCCTCTCCACTAATGGAAAATGTTGCCCCACCACCCATTCGTGCCAGTCAGTGCCTGGGACAACACGATGGCCTGGGGCCACTACAGATCTATTTTAGTCACAAAAGCAGAGTGGCTGATGAAAATCACCCCGTCTCTGCACTTCCCAGCTTAGCTCTTTCACTGGTTTTAATGGAATGGCCAGCCTGGTGGAAAGCAGGTAGCAAGGGCAGAGATGGCGGGATGGGAGGCCCACACAGATGCAGGAGAGAGGCCTCAGCACCCTCCCTGGCAGGTGTTTCACAGCCAAAGGGACCTGCAAAGACCCCTCCTCCCAGGATTTGCCCAGAAAAGCTGTGGCTGCCCCATCCCTGGAAGTATTCTAGGGCAGGTTGGACGGGGCTTGTGGAAGGTGTCACCATGGAACAAGATGAGCTTTAAGGCCCCTTCCAATCCTAACCATTCTGGGATTTTATGACTTGGAAAGGACCTTACCTTACCCTACAGGATGGCCTTGAGCTCCAGAGTGATTCCTGGGAGGGTCTGGCTGCACCAGAAAAGGGCATGCTGAGCATGGGGGGGAGCAAAGCAGTCCACGGCATGAGCCTGCAGACCAGGACATGGCAGAGGTTAAGGCATGGCACAGAGGAAAAACCAAATCTAATTAATGTGAACTTCAGAGAGAAATCAGACACAGACTGGGCTGGGAGTCAGGGGAGAATGATCAAAAGCATCACCTCTAGGTTGTGTTTGGGATAGGCAAGTAGAACTTCTATTTTTCTCTACATGGCAAACAGGTTTGGGCAGATCCTCAGAATCCACCAACCACGGCAAATCATCCTGTGGAGGAGGGGATCCCTGGGATGCCAGAGAGACTCCCTGGTGACCACAGCCCAGCAGTCCTCGTCTGTGGTCACCTGCCTGTGGTTGTGCCCAGCTGCAGAGCCAGGAGCCTACTTCCTGCAAAAATCCAACAGTGGTGGAAAGAACCCAGCACATTTCGGTGCCATGGGTGCTGGGTGCCAGCTGGATTTTTGCTGCTGCTCCCAATAAGTTAACTGGGGCGTGCACTACCCATCAATACCATCAATGCAGCAGCCTCAGCCGCTAATAAGCTGAGTGCCAGAGGGCAGGAAAACCTTTCCCACTGCCCAGAATATTCCCTGGGCAGCAGGGTGGGTGAGCTGCAGACCCCTTGCTTGGACTTGGTGCTGCTCTTAGTGTGCTGGAGCGCCTTGTCTGTTAACAGGGAAAACCCTCCTCTGCAGGGTGACTCAGCAACCTCTGTGCTCATCCCCAGTGACCTGGGCACCTCCCTGCCTGGGAAGGAGCCTGTCAGTGGGCAGGGGGAGCCCATGGGACCTCCTGAGGTCAGTCTTCAGTGTCACTGATGCTCGCAGCAGCATCAGCACTAAGGTTGCCAGGGTGATCCAGGTTGCCCAGGGTTTTATCCCTTTGGGGCTGAAAACATCCAAGGATGGAGCATACACAGCCTCTCTCAGCAACCAGCTGTCCTCAGAATTCATGTTTTTTCTCTCAACAGTTCTCCCCATGTCCTCCAAGGTAGTGGCTACATCCCCAGCTGGTGTCACCTGCAGGCAGCACAGGTCCCAGGATGGACTCTGAGGGACTTCCCTGCTCTCCACTGAGCCTACACAAGCCAGATAAATTCTAAATCCCAGCAACTTCTACAATTGCAATATCCAGTCCCATGGGCTCTGGCCAAAGCTAAAAAACTGGAAAGGATGGAAACCCCAAACTGTGACTCACCGTTGGAGGACCTGCAGGGATAGGTCAGGGATCCTGTAGAGCTGACGGTCAGCAGTGCAGGAGGCAGGGAGGGATCTGGAAGAGAGCACATCTCAGCACCCTGAGGAATGCAGGCAGGCCCCCACCCGGAACCCACAGAGCATCCTCCCTGCCCGGCTGCCCTAGCCAAGGGCAACACAGGGAACAGGGAACGCCAGAGACAAATCAGAGGAGTCCTTGGTAATTGTTTTATTCCAATCAGTACCAATTGCTGGTCACTGATTCCAGGATTGATAGTAAGAAGGGAGAATTCTCATCATGGCACCAGTCTCATCAGCATACCCATGAAAAAGGAGCTCAGGCAATGATGTAGGGATGCTGGAAGGACAAAGGGTTGCAAGGAAACCCTACTCCTTCTTCCCAGGGCCAGTGTGGGCACAAATCATCAACCCACACCCCACAGATCCACGGGGGAAGAGACTTGCACTCATCTTCCAGGTCCTAGGTTTGAGTTTATCTCAAGGCAAGGCTTAGCATCCAGGGAATGCAGCATTAAGAAATTTGTTAGCAGTTTTTTTAATAAAAAATGGGTTCATCTCTCAGTAGGTCTGCTCCTTGTTATGTCCCACCCCTTCCACCCACCTAGCTGCAGGTGAGCTGGTGATACTTCCATGTGAGAGCAGCTCCCGTGCCTGGTCCCATAGGGCTGTGAATACTTCCTGCTTTTGTTCAGGCAGAGTAGGATGCCCTATCCTACCATCCCAAATACCATATCCCCTACTCCATACCACTCCCCTTTCCCAAAAATACCAAAGCCTGCTGTGACACCCATCCTGCCTCTCCTGCAAACTCAGGACCTCAGCTCCCCCTCACCAGTGAGTACCTGGCTGTTTGTGACCATCAGGAACCTTCCTCAGGATGTTTGGAACTGTGGGGCACCTGTGGGAGGCCCAAGCTCTGCAGAGAGCGTGGAGATCTTGGAGAGGTCCTATGGCTTTGCTGTGACCCTCCAGGGAAAATTCAAGGTCTTTTGGAAGATGTGCTGTGCAGTGGTCAGGGAGAGATGGGATGGGAATGCAGATGGCAATGTCTGGGATGGGATGAGATGGGATGGTATGGGGATGAGACAAGATATGATGAGACTAGATGGATGGGATGAAGCAGGATAGGATGGGATGGAATGAGATGAGATAGGAATGGGGATGGGATGTTCTCTCAGCATACCACCAAACCCTGATCTATAGTACACCCCACAGACAGGAATATCAGTGAGATGGCCCCACCTCCACTGCCCCCCAGGCTGCCAGCCCCCTTTGTGCTGGAGGGAACTCCCCTTCCCTCCACTGGGGATGCAGCAGCCCCTGCACGGCCGAGATCCGCTTTGTTCCGAGGTTCTGGGCGCTGCTGCTCCCTGTGCAGGGAGAGAAGGATCCTCCCCTGACCTGCGTTCCCATCATCCGCCTGCCCGGGTGTTCCACGCAGACAGAGGCAATGATTTTAATGTCCCAGTGAACAAGCTGTCGGCATGCATCAGCCTCAAACGGCAGCCTTCAGAGCTGCCTTCTCCTCCCAGGCGCTGACTGGGTGAGGAAAACCAATTCCAGCTCTGCACACATACACACACACACACACACACCGTGTCACCGGTGCCTGTGATTTTCCAGCATTTTAACTAAAAATCCTTGCGAACTCTGCTCGTGAGGAGGGCGAGGCAGTCAGCCCGGGGTGCGGTTGGAGGGGAGGTGCCGCTGGGCTAACAGAGGGGCAGCCCCACAGGCAGAGCCCGGTGATGCGATGGGACCCGAGCGCTGCAGAGCCGTCAGGAGCCTGGGCAGGGATGAGCTGAGAAAAGCCGTGAGCAGAGCTGACATCTGCCCCCTGGGCGGGTACCTAATGAGCAGAGACATTGTCCATTTGCAGAGACGAAGGAAAGTTAAAAGATTTCCGAGCTGACACCTGGCAGCCTCCATCGGTGCTCCTGACCAAACAGCAGGGGAAGGGGAACGGCAGTGGGGGGCTGGGACCGGTCAGCCCCGGGCTCCGCAGGGGTGGGTGAGCCGGATGGCCATGGGGTTGACATCTCATCAGCTCATCCACGCTGCCCAAATCTCCCGTTTGTGACTTCTGACACCTTAGAAGAGAAACTGGTGCTTTCTGGGAGCTGAAGAAGGTCTAGCAGGGTCCCATTCGGCCCCATACCTCAGGAAAAGGCACCAGCATGGCAGGGAGCACATTCCTGGGTCCAGCAGCACACCAGAGCTGCTCTAGGCTGGGATCTGGGCACAGGCAAAGGTTCCTTGTGTCCCCTGGTCTCCACATCCTGGGAGTAGGATGGCACTCAGCAATGCCCCAGACCCCAGCATCACCGAGCAGCCCCCCCATGCTCCCACAAACCTAGTTCCGTCAGTCCCAAACCTAGTTCCGTCAGTCCCTATAAATTCAGCCTCCCTAAGCTCACTTGTCACAAGCTCTTCCCTAACTCACCTACCTCCAGCCTCTTCCCTACCCACCACCTTCTACTGGTGATGAGACAGGAGTGTTGGAGCAGGAGAGGGGAGAGCCCTGTATCACTCCTATCACCTCCCAGCTTTCCCCTCGGGAAAACCTGGCTCTAAAGGTACTTGTGAGTCACCAAACACCCCCATTCCCCCCCAAATGCCACAGGGAGATGCTCTTCTCCCCACCTGCCTTGCCTGCTTTCCTAAAGGCCACGTGGATTTACAGGAAAATCGTCTCCCTGCAACTATCCTGGCTGAAAGGGGAGATCCTGGAGCATCCCCAAGCCTTTCCACCAGCCTAAAAAGCAGCTTAAAAACACTGGCATTATTCCACATGGTTTTCACCAGCTCCATCAATAAACAGTCTTGGGTCTTAAGCCCATTACAAGCATGACTTTCACCTGCCTGGCTCCAGGGATTTTTGCTCCTTTCCAACAAACATAGCCAGAACCACCCAAAAGAAGGGTGCAGCCCTTTCCCTGGGATGCCTGGAGGTGCAAACAGCAGCTGGGCTCAGACTGCTCCTCCTTGGCACCCGGTGACCTGCTGGGCTTGAGCAGATGGAGCAGCCACAAATCCCCCCGTAAGCCATGGAAGGGACTAATCTCCTAGAGGACAAATCGGTTGGCAAGGGGGGAAGCTCAACATTCAACCTTCTCCTCCCTCCTCTGGCAAACCCAGCAGCACTCAGCATACCCAGAGGGATCACAGCACCTCTGAGGGCGGAGAAGGCACCAGGAGTTTGGGTACCTGGTGAGGACCTGGTTTGGGGACAAGGAGATATTTAGGTCCCAGCAAGCTAAGCCTTACATGTCCTGCACAGGGAGACATGGCAGCTGGCATCTCTGTGGGGAAAACCACATCCAGTGAGCTCTTAAACTTCCAAAATGCTCCCCAGCCATGAAGGGCTGAGGCTTCTTCAAGACTAAGAGGTCCTTGGTGGGGGTGGGAAGCCGGAGGAGCAGCCACTGGGATAAGGTGGATTACCCACAGTGAAATGGTCCTTCCTCACAGTTGGAGGAGAATTAAGTCCACTGCAATGGGTTAGTCCAGGTCCACAGGATGGGATCTGGAGAGCCAAACACGCTCTCTCCAGAACACAGGCATCCCCAGAAGGATTGGGAATGACAATGTGCCAGTGTCAAAGCAGATCCCACCATGGACATCACCCCCAGCCATGCTCACCTCATGTCCTTCAGAAAGGTGTTTCTGCCCCAAAGATCCCAAACCGGAGGTCAGCCCAAGGACACACAGACTGGTCCTGCTCCCGGGGCCATCCACAAGCACCAACCCTCTTCAACTCATTTTCCTTCTGCTCCAGAGGCCATGGAGAGCGAGAAGGTCAGCAAATTTTGTGCCACCTTTCATTCTTCTGGGTTGTGTTTTTCTGTCCTCTCCTCCTTTCTTTCTTGCATCCCCTCTTCCCCTGCCTAAGGGCAGGAAAACTCCTCCTGTGTGCTGGCAAGGGAGAAATGTCTCACCAGATATTGTCAGCCCTACTCAGAAAACTCCAAGGCGGGAGAGCTGATGAAGACAGGCATGAGAGCTCTCAAAAGCACTTGGAAGGAGGAGGCTGCAACCCAGGGGAGGATGGAAAAAGTACAGGCTGGGATGTGTGACACCTGGGTTTGGATTGCACCCTGCACCTCGGATGGAGGATCATGGATGGCCAGCAGAGCCGGGGGAAGCCCTGATGAGGTGTGACACCCACCAGTGTGGCACAGCATCAGTGACACCTCTCTTGAGTGCCACTGCACATCCAAAGGAATGGCCTGGGACAGAGGGTGAGCCATTGGTGTGTACCTAGGGACCATGGCCATTCAAGCTATGCAGTCAAAACAAGCAATTTAAAGTCCCTCACTAATCCAGCCCCATGCCCTGGAGGGGAGATATGGGGAAAATTCCAAAATTTTCCTGAGGGAACCCCAGAAAAACCTGTTTTCCAGATGAGGAAACTGAGTCACAGAGGAAACCACCATGGACAGGCTTGCCTGCCCCATGGAGCCACACTGTCCCAGGGAAAGGCTTCATTTCCCAGATAGCCTGGGCTCATGTCATCACGCCCTGCCTTCATGTTATCAGTCAAATAAAAGCCTTTAAATAAGGAATTGTTTCCATATTTTAAGGAAATCTTAGAGGCACAGAGTGAGTGAGCATCTCTGGAGGTCTCTGGCCCAGCTCCTGCCCCGAGCAGGGTCACTCCAGAGATGGATTAGGCTGCCTGGCATGAAATGACTCTACCCTGCTGAAACCTCAAAACTTTTCCCAAGCCCTCCATTTTCTGCCTGCACCACGAGGACATGTTCTCTGGATGCCCTCAGGCACTGCCATCACCAAAAGGCCTCACTTTAATCCTTTTCGGAGCACAATGGGCAGCAGGAGCCTCATCACAAATCATCACCTGCATAAAAGGGGACCACTCCATGGCGGTGCCCACAGTGATGACGTCCCCATGCTCATGGTTGTGATCCTACGTCCAAAGCAGTGTCCAGCCTGGAATGGCCACCAGCCTGCCTGACCTGTGCCAGGGGGGACCATGCCACTATCACCCCAAGAGTCCCCTGGACAGCCCCAGGCCTGTGGTGGGGCCAGTCCTGCCTGCTTACCTCCAGAGTGGGTTGCAAGCACAGCACAACGTGGAGGCACATCTGGCAGTGCTGGGAGGGTGGAGCTGCAGCTGGACGGGTGCCTCCTTCCCTGTGGAATAAAGGGATGACAGTCAGTTATGGGGAGTCAAACGCATCCTCCAAACAATGTGCCCTCCACAGCAGGTCCCCATCCTGGGGACGCCCACGCAAGCATTTGAACCCGTGCCAGAGATGTCACCACCACAATTTCCTCAGAATAAGCAAGTCCTAGATGCAGCTTTTCCCAGCCCATCTAGCCAGAGTCCTCTAAGGCATGATCAGAGGCCTCTGGGGCACTTGGATTTTCAGGAAATCATCACCGTGTGCTGGGAGAGTAGGGACAAGAGGGTTTGCTCCTTGGTGGCAGGGATGCATGAGTCATCCTCCAGCCTGATGCCCTTGAAACAGAGCCAAAAAAGCTTTTACCCAAAGTAGCCAGCAATAGGATATCAGAACAGGAGATCCAGGATTAACCCTTTCCTGGCAGAAGCTGGCTGGCTGCCCTTCCATGCAGATCCTTTCCCCTCCTCTGCTCAGTGCTGGGTTTTCCCATTGTGTGCACCCACCAGGCTGGTGGACACGATGCCAACACTGCCCTGGCAAGGGCAGGGAGGGGGACATGCCATGAGACCCCAGTGATGGTCTGCTGCCAGACCAAATGGGGTTGGAAACTCAGCCCACCCAAATAGGGAACGGCATTTTTCTTCCACATGTCCCACCACAAAGCCTGACCAGCAAACAGGACAATGTTTGGGGTCCACCAGAGGGAAAACACAACTCAAAAAAATAAGGTGGAAAATTCGAAGCTCTTTATTTTGCTGTTTTGGGGGAAGGCCCTTGATTCCTACATTCCAAAGTCCTTGTTTCATTTAGGAACCCACCAATAATCTACAGCTCTGATGGGATCCTCATCATCTGATGTGCCAAAATTTGATGGGCTTTCCACAAAAGGGGGAAATAGCCTGCTGGAGAATCCCATATTCCGTCCTAGACAGAAAACAGTCCCTTGGGGACAGGTGGGAATTTCTGTGTTAAATGGAGGTTTTCCTCCCTGTAGGCAGGCAGGCAGGCAGGCAGAGAGGTGCCAGCACTCAGCTCTCCTGCCAACCTGATGACAATGGACCTAATCCTGCAGCATGGAAAGGTGGAAGCTTCAAACCATGGCCGTGGCAGTGGGCACGAGCATTACTGAGCTGGGACAGGGTAAGAGGAGGAGGATGATGCTCCTTGCCCAGGGCTGGGGGTAAAGGGTCCACCCAGGAGTGGCTGCAGCACTGCAGCCTTGCTGTACAGAGCCCCGAAACATGCCCAGCCTCTCCTGGGGCCATCAAAAGGAGAAGTGAAAGGTGCTGGGGGTTATATTGGTACCCACTAACCTGGGCTGAAGCCTCCTGCCACAGCCAAGCATTGCTTGACCCACCCCAGCAATCTGGCAGTGTTTTGGTATCTGCATGGCCCTGCCCAGGGCATCTAAACTGAGCTCAGACATGGATCTCCCTCTCACATCCTCCCACAGGCCGCTATGGAAATTCTCCTTGAAAGTCTGGATTAGGTCACAGAGACTCTGAGTGGCTTCTTCACCTTCTGCAGTGTTCTCCATCATCAGTTTGCTTCCTTACAGTCTTACAGCAGGGGCTGCTGAGCATCCCCTCCACCTGGGGGATCCCTGTGCCCCTGCCAGCCCACCCCAGACCCCGGGTGCATTGTCCTGTGTCTCCCACTAGGACCACCCGCTCCCTTGTACTGCACCCCTCAGGATGCATCGATGCTCTCTGCTCTCCCAAGGATGGGCAGCATGAACCGTCCAGGCCTGGAAAGTCTGGAACACTCACTCCACGCCACAGCAGCGGGCATTCCTCCACACCCCCAGCACCGCGGGCACCACGGCCTCAAGCTGCCCCATCTGCCCTGGCTGCCTGCAGGACTGGGGGAATCTCTGCAGCAATTCCTGGGGGGCCACACAGCATCCGCATGGCGTGGGGATCTCTGCAGTGTCGGAGGATGCTGCACTGGCCGGGCTGCTGCACAGACCCCTTCCCAGGATGGGTCTCACCCAGAGCCCAGGAGGACCTGCTGAAAGGAGGTGGGCAATAAATGCTACCCCAGGAGCCAGAGCTGAATAAACTGAGCCCTCCTGAGCCCACTCCATGTGATGAGAAGTGGGGGCTACAGCAGGGAGCAACCCCAGCGCAGGACACCCACTGCTCCCTCGAGGCACATGCTGAGGAACCAGCTTAGGGACTGAGGAGGTGGCAGCCCTGCCTGTGGCACGGGCTTAAAATTACATGGTCTCTAAGGTCCCTTCCAACCCAAAACATACTGTGATTCTGTGATAATTCTGATTTCAGAGGAAGGACAGAAAAGGCCTGCCTGGGTAAATGGGTTCCCAGGAGATATCCACCCAGCTACAGGGGAAGTTTGGAGGCCTGGGACCCCTTTTTTCCCCCCAGCACTGATGCTGTGGCACCACTTGGTGACCACCACACCTGAAGCACGGGCTCATAAATGACCACAAGCCTGACACTCGTGAGACCCCATGGGTGCAGCAGCCAGGGCTCAGAAACACACCGTGGGACCCCTCGGGATGTTCCCACCCAAAGCCATGCAACGTCCCCGCCGTAACCCATCCCCATGCACACTTGCAGTGGCGAGTGGGGCAGTTGCGAGTGGGGAGCGGGGGTTGGAAAGCCACTCTCCTTGGAGACCCCTACCCTATCCCCAAGCGGGGACAGCACTTTGGGATTATTCCAGCAGAGCCCGGGAGCCTCCCAAGGTTGGGAGCCAGGGACCGAAAACTCCCAGCAGCCTTGCAGAGACACGCAGCTGGGAAGGTGGCAGCACACGGGGACACCCCCTGCGTACAGGGGGGACACAGAGACAGGGTCGGTGGGTGCCCGCCCTCCGCTCCCCAGAGTGATGCCGCACCGGGAGCCGCCTCGCCCCGATGCTGCCGCCACCACAGCCACCCTCCATCCCCGCTCCAGGTGCCGGGGTGCCCCTGCGGGACCGAGAGCTCCGTCCCGGGCCCCCCACGCCCACAAAACACTCCCCGGAGAAAGCAAAGCCCTACCTGTGTCCGGACGGACAGCTGGCTCAGGGCGGGAAGCGGCAGGGCTGGCTCAGGGGCGGCGGCAGCCGCAGCCCAACAGCAGAGCCCAGCCCTGCCCGCCACCCGCCCGCCTCAGCCCAGCCCCCGGACTTCCTGCCCCTGCCCCGTCCCGTCCCGCCCCAGACACTGCCCCTGTTCCTGTTTCTAAACCGGCTCGTCCCCTGCCTCAACTCCTCCTCTAGCCCCCGCTCCTGCCCCAGCGCTCCACTGTCCTGTCACTAAAACAGCCCCTGCCGCTGTTCCTGCCCTTAAACCCCTCGTCCCGTCCCAGCTCCTGCTTTTCCCCCTATTCAGTCGCTTCTCCTGCCCCTCTCCCTTCACTGCCCTCGCCCTACTACAGGCCCTGCTCCTGCCCCTACCCAGTCACTGCCGCTGCCCTGTGGTGGCTGGGGGCAGTCCCAGGTGACTCTGTCCCAGGGTGACTCTGCCCCAGGGTGCTGGCGTTGCCCGGGTGCCCAGCATCGCCCCGGACCCACACCCTGCGGAGCTCCTGCACCCGGACCCGGCTGCGTTTAAGGAAGGGACGTAACTCTGCCACCATCCTGGCCATCGGGGATGGCCAGACAGGTCCCACCTGCCCGCGGGAGGGACAGGGTGGGGACAGGGACGTGGCGGACACCTCTGCTGTAGTCTGGCCACCCTCCCCAGGACCACCTGGGGGGCTCAGTGGGTCTGGAAGCCTCTGGGTGGGAATATCCAGGGCTGCCTGGACCTTACAGGCTGGCTTGGGTGGGGCGGGTGTGTGTGTGTGTGACAGTACTCGGACGTCTGGGATCCTGCTGCCGCACTTCCAGGCGGGAACATATAAATACTTCAGCGGAATAACCGAGCCCTGTCAGCTTGCACTTGCTTCTGGCATAGTGAGCGCTGGGAAAGGGGGGAGGGGGGAAAGGCGGGGAGAGAAGATCCTCGGAAGATGCGTCATCTCCCGGGAGATGGGGGACCAGCTCCAGGGCCCGATTCTCGGGGGGCTCCACCTCCTCTAGGGATGCTCTTCCCTCCAGAAGAAGTGCACGGCCATGCTCCAGCCCCTCCTGGTCCTGATGGCCGGACTCACCCCATCAGCAACTCTCGGGGACTGCTGCCAGGCTGGGCGGGGGGAACTTTCCTTGGAGCACAGCGGGCAACTGTTCGGGACCCTCTGGGATGCGGCACAGCGCAGACTGGAACAAATCCACCCCCAGAAAACAAACGGGGTGCAGAAATAAATCCAAACAGCCATGGGTATCATAAACCAGCGGAGGGAGCCAAGGCGGGGGCAGCGTCCCCCAGGGCCCGCAGCCCGGAGGCCACGGCAGGTGGGCGAAGAGCTGACCCCGGCTGAGGGCAGTGGGACAGCGGGGTCCTTCACGCCCTGCCGATGCTTTCGGAAGGGGACTTGTCCCCGTATGGGACACGCAGGTGCCGGCACAGCTTCGTCACAGGGGCGGCCCGGGCTCTTCCTGTTCCTGCTCCTCTTCCCGTTCCTGCTCCTCTTCCGCTTCCTCCCGCCCTCTGCACTGTGGGGTTTGTAGTCCCCGCGCCGCCCCGGACATGGGGCGCGACTACATTTCCCGAGGTACCCCAGATCCTCCTCCTCCTCCTCCTACTCGTGCGGCTGCTGCTGCTGGCGCGGGATCGCCGCGGATCGGGCTCGGCTGGCAGCGGGGAGCCCCGAATCCCCGCCGTGTCCCGGCCCGTAGCGCCCATGCCTGCCGCCCACCAGGTACGGGGTGCGGGGTGCGGGTGTCGCCGGGGCGATGGCGTGCCCGGCGGGGTCCCTGGGATGCCGGCGATATTGTTTCCCCCGGGTGCTGGGGATGTATGCCGGGTGCTGTGTTGTTTCCCCCCGCCTCTGTTTCAGGGTGAGCGGGTGCCGCGTACCCCCCAACACCCTTCTCTGCCAAGTGTACCCCACACCACTCGCAGCGCCCGTCCCTTGGTGCTGGGCTGTGGGAGGCAAAGTGATGCCCGCAGGGTGGCCGAAGGTGTGTTTTCAAGAGCTTCCCAGCCCTTGTTTTAGGGAAGAAGGTGCCCCAGGGACTCGCGCACCCCATTCGGCGTTGCAGCTCCCCACGAAACACATGGTGCCTTGACGGTGTCACTTGTACGCCACCGACACGCGGCTGGGGGGAGAGCATCGCCCTGACCCCCAGGGCTATCCCCTCTGGACCACAGTGGCCGTAGCTCTTCGGGGAGTGTCACCTGTGACCCCGGGCTGACAGCGGTGTGACAGTTGAGGTCACACCCTGATAGCCCGGTGATAAACAGGTTCACATGGTGATAAGGGACGGGCTCTGCTCCTTCGTCCCTCCACTCCCTGGCTTGCACCAGGGATGAAGGATGGAGCATTACCTGGGACTCGTGCCCACTCACCTCGAGCAGAGCAGCTCCATGGATGTTCTGGAGAAGGGGAATTGGGCGTGCCCAGATGGGTTCTGGTCTGGAGTCCCTTGGTATGTGGGGACACACATGCTGGGAGTTAGGAGCCAGTGCTTCTGGGAATGGAGCAGCTTCGTGGATTCAGCTGCATCCTGGATTTAGTGTGGATGGTTTCCTGTGGGCCAGGGATGCATGTGTGTATCCCTCCTGGATGGACATGGCAGGAAATGGGGAGTAGAGGGTGGCAAACATCCCATAAGGGTCGTGGTGCACATGGCAGCAAGTGGTTGCTGCTGCAGGTGACATCCACAGCCCAGCCTGGGGACAGGAGGGCTGTGGGGATTGATGAGCCTATCATACAAAGCTCAGCCATTGTTCCATGGAGGGACAGGCCTTAGGCAGGAAAGGTACATGTGCCTCTCCCAGGATTCCCTAGTTTGTATTCAAGTGTTCCCCTGTTCTCCCTTCCTGGTTGGCCCATTGGCCGTTGGGCGATGGGGCAGAGTCCAGGCAATCGCAGCTGGCAGTGGCCCCAGCACAGTGCTGGGGTGGATGTTTGGTGGGGATTAGCTCTTGCTCCTTGCCCCTTGTCCTTCCTGCCACAGCGGGGGGAGGGGACAGTGCTCCAACCAGCACTGGACAGGCTCGCTGGGCAGTGAGGGAGCGAGCACCTACTTTGATCCCCAGGGATCTGTTTAGGAGGTGGAGGCTCTTTGCCCAGCCATGAGCTCTGGCACACGAGTGTTTTGGTGATACTCAGGCACCAGTGCTGAAATCCTGCGGGAATGCTGCTGGGGTGATGGGTCCTCACTGGGGCAAATGGGCATTCGGCTTCCTATAGGTTTAGGTCACCACCAGCTTTCCTCTGTCACCACTGGTGCTGGCTCATGTCCCTGTTTGTCCTGTGTTATCTGGCAGCAGTAAGGGATTATCCCCCAATTCCCACCATGCAAAATCCAGTGGGACACAGACAAGGACCATGAACTTACTTTTTAAGGACTGTGATTATTTGTTCTGTGGTTATCAGGGTAATCAGGTTTCTAGACCTTGCTCCCGTGGCGTATATTGGCATACATGGAATTTCATGGCATGAAAAGTCACCTCGGTGACTTCTTGTGGGAGTGGGAGTGGGAGTGCTGGGAGGACACCCTGTACAGGCCTTCTCCTGTCCCTGCCCTCGTCCCGTGACCACTAATCAGGTCTCCTGGCACTGCCAGCTTTCTTGCAGCCAAACCTCAGGATCTGAGCTTTTAATCCCCTTCTAGACCGTGAACCTTGTGGCATTTTGCATTCTCCCCAGGCTGGGCATTGTGTCCCACTGGGAAGAGCCGAGGGCAGCTGCTTGCCTGCGGTTCAGCTGAGGTCCTGCCAGCCACCCAGCTACTGAGTAACACGGGACATGGGTGGCCCTGTGCCCGGTGTGCACATTAACTCATTTCTGCAGCCAGCACATTCCTGTGCCATCCCCTCTGGAGCATCCCTGGCGCAGGGCGTCTGCATCCCTCTGCCTCTGCAGCTCAGAGGGAAGCATTGCTTCAGGAAGCGGCAAAGGCTCACCGAGTCTTAAATGGGAGGAAAAGGAGGTGATGGGAGCTGAGGATGCCGCACCGTGGATCCAGATGCTCCGTGCATCCAGGCTTCAGATGCACGTGATGTACAAATGCCGCCTGAAATGACTCCCCCTGCTTCTGCACAGCGAGGCGCATGGCTGCTTTTTTTCTTCCCAGAACATCTCCTGGGGAGGAGGTAGTAGTATTTATTTGCCTTGCAATTCTGGAGGAATTTTGAGCCAGTGCCAAATGCTGCTTTTTCCACAGAAACTGCAACGCCCTGTTTTTCCATGTGTCCGAGAGCGCCTGCAGACAGGGAGGGGCTGTGTGGTCCAGCAGAGCCTGTGTAGCTGATGGCTCCCGGGATAATGCCCCTGTCCTGCTGCAGAGCCATGCCCAAGAGTGATGGTACCAAAAAGCCGGCATTGGAGACGATGCCAGACCAGCGCTGGAAGCTACAAGTCTTCTACCTCTGCTTCTATGGCTTCATGACACAGATCCGGCCCGCGGAGAGCTTCATCACCCCCTATCTGCTGGGGGCTGACAAGAACTTCACAAAGGCAGAGGTGAGCTGTGGGCACCTGCTCCCCAACGTTGGTGTCCCCTTTTATGGCCATGGTCACCATCCTGGGGCTGCCCAGAGCATCCCTCCGTGCTTCTGAGGTGCACAGGGGTGTCATGTCCTGGGCATGACAGCGTGTGGTGACTCATGGTGGTACTTTCTGGGCAGGGGAGGTGCTGTGGTGTGTGTTTGTGCCGTCTCACTTGGCTGTGAGGTCACCCTGTCTTCTGAGTCCCAGGCTCAACTTGCCCTGGCATAAAACCTCATGCCCAGGCTGGCAACTGATTTTGGGGGCGGTGTGTGACCCCTGACCACCTAAGCAGCCTGTGGGATGGTGGGAGGGTGGTAGACTGGGAGAAGCTATGCCCCATCCCACGGGGGAGACTTTTCCATGATGGCATGGTGCACTGCCAGGCGGCTGGCAATGATAGGGTTAGACAAGGAGGGGCCACAATAGCATTGTCTCCCAACCAAGGGATGCTGGCCTCGATTCCAGCCAGCTGCTGCGCCTGTGGGAACGCTGCATTCCCGGCATGGGAAGGGGCCAAGGCTCAGCCAGACCCCCAGCTGAGCACCCTGTCAGTCGCATTCCTCCCCAAGGAGGTGCTGCCACGGAGGTCAGCAGCTGGTGCCCACACTGTCCACAGCTTGGGGGGCATCGCCAGGGATGTGCCAGGTGCTCAGCCCCTCCTCGCCCTTACGGCAGGTGACCAACGTGATCACGCCAGTGCTGTCCTACTCCTACATGGCTGTGCTGGTGCCCATCTTCCTGCTGACGGACTACCTGTGCTACAAGCCCGTGCTGGTGCTGCAGAGCCTGAGCCACATCTCCATCTGGCTTCTGCTGGTGCTGGGCACCTCTGTCCTGGCCATGCAACTGATGGAGTTCTTCTATGGCATCACCATGGCTGCCCGCATCGCCTACTCCTCCTACATCTTCTCCCTGGTCGCCCCGTCCCGCTACCAGCAGATGGCCAGTTATTCCCGCTCCGCCGTGCTCCTGGGGGTCTTCACCAGCTCTGTGCTGGGCCAGCTCTGTGCCACCTTGGGTGGCGTCTCCTTCCTTACCCTCAGCTATGTCTCCTTGGGCTTCGTCAGCTTTGGCCTCATCCTCACCCTCTTCCTTGAGCGGCCCCGGCGCAGCCTCTTCTTCAACCGGCCTAGGGGGGCTGGCGATGCCACTGTGCCCACTGAGCTGGACAGGATGGCTGGGGGGGATGGCGGGAGGGGGATACGGGGCTGGCGGGACATGGTGCTGTGCCGTATGCTGCGGGAGCTGGGAGAGCTGGTCAGGCAGCCCCAGCTCCGCCTCTGGTCCTTGTGGTGGGTCTTCAACTCGGCTGGATACTACCTGATGCTGTACTATGCACACATCCTCTGGAATGAGATCTCTCCCACCATGGACAACCGCCAGGTGTACAATGGAGGTGTAGATGCTGCCTCCACGCTGCTGGGTAACTTGCCTGGGGTGGGGACACTGGGGGTGTGGGGGGACATGCACATCCTGCTCCCTCCTGTGGGAATGGCTGGGGACACCAGAAAGGCAGGGGGAAACTGCAATCCTGCTGTACCCCTTAGGAATGGTGGTCCTTATGGAATTTTTGGTGATTTGGCATTGAGGATGATGTGATGATCACTGGGATGGGTCCCAGCCTAGGTAGGGCAGGGGATCTTTCAGGTGCTCACAACATCCTTCATCCCTCCTCAGGAGCTGTCGCCTCTTTTGCTGCTGGCTACACGAAGATCCGCTGGACGCTGTGGTCAGAGCTGGTGATTGGAGTGGTGACGGCATTCCAGGCGGGATTGCTCCTGCTCATGAACTCCACCACCAACATCTGGCTGTGCTATGTTGCCTACATTCTCTTCCGTGGCTCCCACCAGTTCCTGGTGCCCATTGCCATGTGCGTGGTGCTCCTGGGGACCTGCTCCCACCCCGGCAGCTGGCTCTATGCCAGGAGTTCACCAGTGTTCCTGTTTTTCCCCAGTTTCCAGATTGCTACCTCCCTCTCCAAAGAGCTCTGCGCTCTGGTCTTTGGGGTCAACACCTTCTTTGCCACCGTGCTGAAGACCATCATCACCATCATCGTGGCTGACAAGAGGGGCTTGGGCTTATCCGTGCATCCCCAGGTAGGGATGGGGGGGGACCTGGGATGGAGGTGGTCCCTGAATGGTGCAGGATGAAGGGAGGGCTCCAAGTGCTGTTCTCCCCTTTCTCCTCTTTTGCAGTTTTATGTGTATTTTGGCTACTTCACGCTGCTGGCCGTGGTCTACCTGATGGCGGCCATCGGAGTGGGTGTCCAGCACAGCCACCGCAGGCAGCCGGTGGAGCTGGCCCTGGCCAAGGAGCCATCCCAACTCCCAGTGGAGATTCCAGTGCAGGAGAAAAGCCCAGAGGCAAGCACTGTGCGAACCTGAGCGCTGGCACTGCGACACTGTGGCCGGCTCTTGGCTCCCAAAGTGAGCATTGTCATTGCCACCGTGTGCTTGGTGTCCTGTCACACTGCTGGTCCTGGGTGCTGTTCTGTCCAGGATGTAACCCTTGGGACACGTTTTGTGCTCCATGAGGACAGGGCCACGCCCCTTCCCCGTCCCCAGGCACAGTGCGGGGGCAGAATCCTAATGGTGCCGCCACTGTGTACCATGCAGGTGTATGGATGGGGACCCCATCCCACTGCATCCCCATCATGGCACGAAGCCAGGCTACAAGAGGATGTTTCTTTATTCAGTGCCTTTAGAAAATGGTTTATAGGACACAACCAATGACAAAAAAAAATAGTATAAAGATCCACAGGCTTTAAACTGCATTAATTACACAAAATACAGTAGACTGTAAGAAATAGAGACCATGTGACTCGCACAGCTTTTATGGTAATAATTTCCATACCATAACAAAAAAAGCTAGTTACAAATTTCTCTTTTTTCCTTTTTTTTTTTTTGTTTTTTTTTTAGCACCTTGGATTTGCCCACACCAATTCCAACCAGCTTTGCTGTGCCTTCACCATTCGAGCCCAGCAAAGGTGGCATGGGGTGGGGATGGCAGTGCCTGCCCTTGGTACCGCAGGTGCTCAACATGCACACACACAGAAACACGTGCCAAGGGCACAGCTGGCCACGCCTCAGGGCCACCCTGTCACCCCAGTGCCTGTGCTGGGCTGGCTGTGGCTGTACCTGGGCTGTACCTGGGCTGTGGCGACACAGCCGGGGGACCCCAGGGTGTGTAGATAGGACGGGGGAGACGGGACCCCCACCAGAGCTCTGCTAGCTGGGAGGTGGAGGTGAGGATGATGATGGGGTGGTCCTTATCTGGGGAGGATGGAGACCATCTGGGAGCACCCCAGCATCGCCACGGGACAGTCCCTTGGGTGGGATGCTGGGATCTTGGCTGGAGAAGACCCCTTGGCCTCAGCAGCAGGGATTTGGGTTCAACTCCAAGCTCCTGGTGAGGAATGTGGGGCCGGGGGGCTGGTGAGAGAGGCCCCACAGGCTTTTGGGGAGGACAGCCTGCCTGGCAGCACTGAAATTTCCCTGCTGAGCATCCTTCTACCTAGCCACCCCAAAAAGAGCATCCGAGCAGGAAGGGGAACAAGCTGAAGTGGTTAAATATTAGGAGTTAGGAGGAGGAGGAAGGCCGCCAGCCCATGGCTGCCCTGCCCCGAGTGGGACCTGACCCCCTGCCGACCCAGGGCAGGGGCCATGGCAATACTCTTTGGCTTCAGGTCTGTGGGAGAAGGAAACCCTGCAGGGTGAGAGCGGGCACGTGGAGGGGGCTGAGGGGCCCAGGGGTGCCGGGCTGAGGCTGGCCCGAACCTCCCTGGGGACATGGGGGACTCAGGGGGTGCTAGGGTAGGTATCACTTTTTGGTGGCGGTCATAAAGCTGTTCTCAATGCAGAGGACGATGAAGGTGTGCTGGCAGCTGCTGGCCACCTGCTCCAGGAGTTTTCCAGAGGCCAGGGAGGAAGCCTGGCCAGTGACGACACGCTCCTCTGTCCGCCAGGTCTCGCAGTAGCTCTCAGGCAGGCGCCGGCCCTTGGCATCTGAGCCATGCCAGACACTCTTCTGCGGCCTGGAAGGGTGAAAGGTGCGGGGCTGCTGCTGCCCTGCCATGCTCCAGACCCCATTTCCCCATCACTCAGTCCTGCACTCACCATCCCGCATCCTGCAGGACATCCCGGCCATCGAAGGAGAGGATGTGGGTGCCAGCTCGCAGCGGGGCCCCACTGCCCGTGAAAAGGGCTTCCCAGTTATTGAAGAGTACTTCATCCTAGTGGGAAGGGTGGGAAAATGGAGGAGGAGGGGGTTTAGCCCTGCCTACACCCCAAGAGCATCCCAGAAGCTCCAAGCCCCAGCAGCCTCTGGGAAGGGAATGCTTCATGATGGACGAGGGCTTTGCTATGCTCTGCATCCCAGACTTCGGTGGTGCTGGGTTATTAACCAGCTGGGTAATTACCCAGTTGGTCTCGATGATCTTAAAGAGATCTTTTCCAACTGTAATGACTATGTGATCCTATTCAATGATCCCTTGGAGCTCAGAGAGTGTCAGGAAGGGGATGGGGACACACATACCCGGAGATTGACAATGGGGACGGCAGTGCGGTCAGCCCTGCGCACAATGCTGTAGAGATCCTGCAGGCGCGAGGACAGGAAGGCACGGAAGGTGCCGGCCAGCCCAACCTGCCGGGCTTGCTGGAAGCACTGGAAATCAGCACCCCGGATGCCACGCATGCTGCCACTCAGTGGGGTGTTCAGGGCCACCAGGTGAAGCTGCCAAGAGGGGACAATGGGGCTTGAGGGACACGGCTTTGGCTGCCACCATCAGCTCCCCTCGGCTAGCATGTGGCACTCACGGCAGGCTGGAAGTCCTGGTGCACGTGGGCAGCCACAGGGGCAGGGTCTGCCCTGCGGTGGATGTAGTAGCCATTGATGAGCTCATGCTGGTGGTGGAGCAGGGGCTGCTCGGGCAGGCGGTGCTGGTTGGCCACCACCTCGTCCCCACGCCACGGACGGGCGGTGGCTGGGGGGACATGGTTGCGGAGAGGGTTCAGGGGCCCACGGGGCTGGGGGCCGGCATAGTGGAGGGTGGGTGGCTTGTCGTACACCTCGTTGTCCTGGGGAGTGTTGGGGATGGATGGAGATGATTGTGGTTGGATGAAGATGGGGATGGAGATGGTTGGGGACAGAGATTGATCTGGTTGGGGATGAATGGAGAAGGGGATGAAGTTGATTGTTGATGGATAGAGATGGTTGGGCATGGAGATGGTTGGGGATAGGATGAGGATAGATGAGGATGGAGGATAGGGATGGGATTGGGAAGGAGGATAGGGATGAGGACATCACGGGGAACAGAGGACTCACCAGAGCTGAACTGGGGATCAGGTTGTGCTCCTCCAGCTGCAAGGGCATGGCACATCAGATCCCCGCTGCCCCCCTCCTCCTCCTCGCGCACAGGTGGGGGGACCCGGAGCATCACCAGGAGTCACCACGGAGCCCCAGGGCAGGGCTGTCTGCGCTCCCCCCAGGCTGGTAGTGCAGCCCCGGCTGGGTGCCCTCCAGCCCCCCCCCACTCACCAGCACCCTGCGGAAGCCCCCGGGCAGGCGGACGTAGAGCTCCTGCCGGTCGGTCAGGAAGATGAGGCTACCCTCGGGCAGCTCGTTTGAGGTGCTCAGCATCCCCTGGTATGTGGGCACGGCCCGGAGCTGTGGGCATAGCCCGGGGCAGGGCTCAGGGATCGGCTGCTTGCACCACAGGCAAGCCCTGCCCAGAGCCCTGACTCACCCCCAAGGACATCCCGCTGGTGCCTGGTGGTCCAGGGGGTCCCGGTGGTCCCGGGGGTCCAGGGATGCTGACAGCTGTGGGGGAAGGAGGGTGACAAGGAGAGGGGTGCAGTATGGGGAGGAATGCAGAGCTGCAAGGAGGAATGCATGGAATACAAGCAGGGATGCTGGGGGTGGCAGGGAGGGATGTGGGGCTGCAAGGAGGGATGCAATGGAGCAGGTACTTACCTTGTCTGTGGGGACCTGGGAAGGAGGGTGGCCCGGGTGGACCAGGAGGGCCAGGGGGGCCCTGCCGCCCCTCATATCCGATCCCAGGAGGACCCTGAGGTCCTGGAGGCCCCGGTGGCCCAACAATACTGTCCCCCTTGGGACCCTAAGCAGCGTGAGAGAACATCTGTTGGAGCAAAGCCCCAGGGATGCCTCCCCCACTGTGCCTCCCTTCACTCCCCACCCCATGAGGTACTCACCGGCAGCCCAGGGTATCCCTGGGGCCCTGGAGGCCCTGGAAGTCCAGAGACTCCAGGACCATACAGTGGGATGCTGCCCGGCTCGCCCTTCTCACCCTTGGGACCTGCATCCCCCTTGTCACCCTGTGGGATGGCACAGCCTTAGGGTGAGCAGCTGAGGTGCACTGGGTACCCCAAATCATGCTGGGTTTCAGCTGCCATGGCTGGAAGGGCTTACCCTCAGGCTGGTACCAAAGTGACTTGCATCATAGGGGAACTGGCCTGTGAAGAGAGGGAGAGGAGGGGAGAGGAGCTGGGTTGGGCATGAGCCACTCCCTGCCTGCCTCTGCCAGCAGGGACTAGTCACCTACCTGGGGATCCTGGGGGTCCAGTGTCACCTTTCTCTCCCTTTTGTCCTGGGAGCTGATGGAAACCTGTGGGGAGCAGCAGAGATGCCATCTCAGAGCTGCAGCTCTAAGGGAGGGAGGGGGTTTCTCCCCAGCCCCTCTTTGCTGAGGTTCCCTGAACTGCCCAGAGAGGGCTGGGAGAGGGACACCCCCTTACCAGGGAACGCTGGATGGCTGGAGTCACTGAAGGTCTGTGGGGATGCAATGGAAGGGGCTGCAGAGACACCAGCATCCTCGGGGACCCCCCCTAATGCTGGTTACAGTCCCACATGCCAGCCCCAGCCCGGATGTCACCAGAGCATCCTCAGTGCCCTCCAGGCAGGCAGGGGACACTGGGGGCCCAGTCACCAGCATGTCCATCATGGTGACCGTGGGGATACTCACATTGCCACTGTTGTAGACTATGCTGCCAGGTGGCCCAGGGGGTCCTGGGGGTCCTGGGGGTCCTGGGGGACCCTGTGTGGGGTGAGAAGATTTATCAAGGTCCTGCAAAGCAGACAGTCCCCACAAGTGGAGGGGGACAACCAGCCCCTGAGAGAACGAGACATGCCCTTTGCCTGAGGGATTGGAGTCCTCAGGGAGACTCTTGGGGTGTGTGCCCCACCCTGCAGGGCCAGCAGCTGGGGGGTCACAGCAGTGCTCACCCGTGAGCCCAGCACATCCGCAGGGTCACCCTTCTCGCCCTTCAGCCCGTTCATGCCGGGACGTCCCTGCGGATGAGCAGCACAATGAGCCTCATCCCCATCCCCCTGCCAGCCCCTGGTGTCACATCTGGTGCTCCAGAGTCACCTCTGACACCCCGGCAGAGCCCCATCCCTCAGGGACACGGCAGGATGTGGAGCTTAGCGGGTGCAGGATGTGCAAATGGGGAGGGGGACGCGGTGGAGGCGATAGACACAAACAAACCGGGAGCAGGTCTTACGGGTCTGCCCGGAAAGCCGATCTCTCCCTTCATCCCTGCTTGTCCTGGGGGACCCTGGAAAAGAGAGAAGACGAGGATGAGGGTGCTCAGTATGGGGGCACCCCCTCTGCCTAGGATCATTCCCACCCCTCCCCGTGGGACACATGGAGGAGGATGGTGATGGTGACTTACCGATGGTCCCATCGGGCCCCGCAGCCCCGGCTCCCCCTGCAAACAATGGAGAAGGAAAGGGCATCACCACTGGGACCACCTGGCACCTGCCCCATGGGGATGTGCCCCCCATTCCTGCCAGGAACCCACCTTTTCTCCTTTCACCGTGGCAGTGACCACGGTCCCATCAGGGCTGATGATGACCCCGGGATCCCCCTTCTCCCCCTGCAAGAGAAGAGGAGGTGAGAGGGACACAGAGGGATCAGGCTCCCTCCTGTGACAGGGCTGCTGTCACCTGGTGGCCAGGTAGAATGGGGGACCAGGAATGTGACCACCCCATGGGGTGCAAGTAGCCTGGAGCAGTTACCTTCAACCCTGGGGCACCCTGGAGACCAGTTGACCCCTGGTCTCCTTTCGGTCCCACTGGACCCTGCAGGAACGACACAGAGCCCATATCATTCCCAATCCACCAAAGGCAGCCCCAAACTCCCCCTCCATCACCACCACTGCAGCAAAACACAGTAGGACTGGCAACCACAGCTGTCACCAGGGCCACCCCGTGGTCCCCAGACGTGTCACTGACTCACCGGGAAGCCAGCGTGGCCTGGTCTGCCCTGCAGAGAGAAGCAGAGATGCTCCTAAGAACAAATCTCCTCTTTCCAAAAATAGGCACTGCTGAGGGGTGGGCACAGGTGGCAGGAGAGCACCTACCTCTGGACCAGGAAAAGCCAAGGACTTCTGCAAAAAGAGACAAAATGAGGCTTTTCCCCCTGATCTTGGCTCTGAGGGTCAGAGCTGCTGGCCAGGTCTCCCTCACAAAGGCTGCTGGAATACCCCTTCCCCTGACCTGTGCTGAAGGCAGGCGCCACCACTTACATCTTCACTGGAGACAGTGATGATCTGTCCAGGGGGACCAGGTGGGCCAGGGGGGCCAGGCAGTCCCACTCCATCTTGGCCTCGCTCTCCCTGGAATACACAAGCCATCAGCCCAGGGCCACCACTGGCTGGTCCCCATCCCCAGCCTGGTGGCACCTACCTTCTCACCAGTGCTGCCTTTGTCACCTTTGGGTCCCTGGAAGGAGGAGCAGGAGGGAGTGAGCATCACATGGAGACATGACTCTGGCTCACCAGCGCAAACCCTCTCCCACCTCTGGCTCAAAAAATCCTTCAGGTAATACCACCTCTGCCTCCAGCTCCAGGAAACGAGCCAGGCTGCAATCATTTTGGGAGGAGGTGGTGGCCAGTGGGGCGGCAAGGTAGGAGGGACAGGATCCTAAGGAGTGTGGGCACCCCTGGCACGTGATGATCCAGGTCCCACTGCAGGGAGGGGGAATTTCGGCTGCTGGGGATGGAGCTGCTGCAATCTAGGGTGCTCTGCCTAGAGTGGGGGGTTCTTCTGGAGCTGGGGGGCTGAGGCTCCTACCTGTGGTCCAGGCAAGCCCTCCAGGCCAGGGCGGCCATCCACGCCAGGCATGCCAGCATCTCCCTGCAATGGGAGTGGGAAAGGGCAGGATGCAGCCCCAGGTCGGAGAGTACAGAGGTCCTGCCTACTGCCCTGCACACCCAGGTGCTGGCACAAAGCCATCCCAGTCTCCCAGGGCTCCTACCTTTTGTCCTGGCAAGCCAGGCTGTCCAGGGCTGCCGACCTCTCCCTGCAAGGAAAGCAGTATCAGAGACATCCCTACAGGCTGCCTGCAGGCATCCGACATGGATAGAGCCAGGAGCAGGTTGGAAGGGTTCCTCACCTTCACCCCCGGCAGTCCTGGCACACCCTGTAAGCAACAAGGGGACCATGAGCACTGGATGATGGCAGGGGACATGATGGTAGGGAATACCCCAGAGAGAGCACGATGGAGAGATGGGAAAGGGCAGGAATGGCCCTACCTGTGGTCCTTCAGGTCCAGGTGGTCCAGGGGTGAATGGAAGCCCCGAGCCCTCCATGTCACTCTAAATGCAGGGAGAAGGGGCTTAGCTGTGTCTGTCCCCTGCTCCAGCTCATCCCACCCCATCACCGCAGTGACCACTCACAAATCCAGCCTCGTAGCCTGGCCCCGGTGGTCCTGGGGGGCCAGGGGGCCCTGGCTGCCCTCGGGGTCCGATGGGCCCAGGAAGGCCAGCTAAGCCCACTTCTCCTGGAGGTCCTGCTGGTCCGGTTTCTCCTTTGCTGCCCTGCAAAGGAGACAAGAAGGGGACAGATGGAAGGTGGCAGTGGTCGCTGCCTGGAGCCTGCAAGCAGGAGGCAGAGCATCCCCTCCCAGATCCCCTCTGGGACAGGACATGGATGCTCTCCCTGATGCTCCTCTGTCTTGGGGCCTTGTTGGAGGGTGCATTGCCCAGTTCGGGCACCCTTCATCCCACCAGCTCCCCATGTAATGTCCACAGTGGCCACCAGAGGGTCATCCAAAATCATGAATGGGAATGTTTTTGCACGTGGGACTGGCTCCAGTGCTGCAGCAGAGCTCAGTGCCATGAAGGAATGCTTGCAGGCATTCCTGGAATTGCAGTGGGTCTGGAAGCAACAGGATTGGACCTTACACCTGCTGCCACTGTCTGCCCTCTTGGTGCTGCAGAAGTGCAGAAAGTTAGAATTAAGGTTAAGAAACCTTAATTTCTGAGGTTTTTGCCCTCAGCTCAGGCTGCAGTGAATGGTCATCCCAAGGGGCAACATCCTAGCTCTAAGAGGCTCCCAGCAAGCCTTTACTTCCACCCTTGGGGATGCAGGGTGGAAAGAAGCTGGAGCAAGCAGGCAACAGAGAGCGATGGACACAAGATGGGGTGTTTTCCAGTGGGGTGTGGGCACCCCCCAAGCAAACTCTCCTCTGCATCTTGAAACACTCCCCTTGGTTTTCCTGCCCACTTCCTGATGTGGCAGTGCCTGGAGCAAAGCCAAGGAAGGGTGGCAGGACCCCGGTGAGCATCCTTCGTGGGGTCAGCAGCTCCATGCACCTTTGAGCTGTGGCACTGAACTGGGAGGAACACAAATAGCCGCACTCCCCTCTCCATTCCTGTGCAAGATGGCTTCCCCAGGCCACATCCCTGTCCCCAGTCTGCAGTGGGGAACCCAAAAAACCCCACCCCAGGCACAGTACCTTGGGTCCCGGCAGGCCAGGGAGGCCGAGGTCACCCACACTGCCCTGGGAAGGAGGAGGAGGGAGAAGAGAGTGTGAAGGAGCTGCCCAGCTCCTGGCAGGAGCAGAATGGTGCTCCCCAGCCCAGGAACTGGGGCCTCCCAGAGATGTGCCAGGGGTGCCAGCTGCCCTGTGGGACAACTGTGACATGCTCCTGGGGCACATGGGACAGGGGACACTCACCCGCTCTCCTTTGGGGCCTGGCTGCCCGGCCTCCCCGTCTCTTCCTGGAGGACCCTGAGGACCCTGTTAGATCCCAGGAATTGGTTCCAGCACAGGAAAACCCCGCAGGGCTGGTGGGCACCAAGCCCCCCACCACCACAGAGTGGCCCTGGGATGGGTCCGCACGGCCACCCCCTTGACCTACCACTGGCCCCGGGGGCCCAGGGATCCCATCCATGCCCGGCAGCCCCGGTGGTCCTGGCAGGTCTGTGCGGTTCATCCCAAACCGTCCCGGCTCCCCTGGTAAACCGGGCACGCCAGGTGGCCCGGGGGGACCAGGTGGCCCTCGTGGACCCTAGAAGAGATATGGGGGGCCATGGCTGAGGGTGTTCCCCCACTCCCAGCTGGCAGGACAGGCACTCAGGCCCACTCACCCGCAGGCTCTCCAGGTCACCGCCAAAGCCAGAGCCCTCCATGTCGATGAAGGTCTGGGGGAGAAGCACAAGGAGGATGTCAGGGCACCCGGTAGCACTGGGGCTTGTCCAGGGGCTGGTGGCAGCACTCTTCGCCTCTATGGCTTGATGGACCACCCTCATCCCTCAAATCCCTGTGACCCACCAGCTTGTCGTTCTTGGAGGAGGGTGCCGGCGGTCCTGGAGGGCCAGGTGGTCCAGGGGGTCCCCTTGGCCCCACACCTGGGTCACCCTGGCACAGAGGAGAGAGCACGGTTTGGGGGTGCAGCTGAGCTGGGGGTGAGAGAAAGGGGGGACGTTCACAGAACCCCCAGCACCAGGACTCACCTTCTCCCCCTTCAGGCCTGGATCCCCTGGCATCCCAGGGAACCCTGGGGGCCCCATTTCACCCTGCAAAGGAGAGCACTGGGGGATCAGCAGGTGGCAAGGCAAGGGAGTGGCTGTCCCTCATCACCCTGCCACCCCATCCACCCCACTTACAGGTTTGCCGTCCTCGCCAGGGTCTCCCTAGGGACAGCAGAGAGGGGACAGGTCAGTGTGCAGGTGGGTAGGGTGGGGGAACAGGAGACACCCTGTGGGGGGGTGGAAATTGACTCACAGGCTCGCCGTCCCTGCCAGGGGCTCCGTCCTTCCCTGGTGGCCCTGGGGGGCCAGTGACCTGCTCCACCACCAAGCCATCAGCGTGCTGAGAGAGGGTCCCGGGGGGTCCAGGTTCACCTGGTTCTCCTTTTTGGCCCTTAGAGCCAGGGTAGCCAAATCCAGCACTGCCCTGGGGAAGGGAGGGAGATGGAGATGGGTGGCAGGTCCCTGAGGTGGCAGCCCAGCTAGGGCACGGCTTTGTGCCAGCTCCCTCAGCGATGCTCACCTTGACGCCCAGGTCTCCTTTCTCCCCCTGAGGATCAGAAACAGAGAGAGGTGTGTGTCAAACACAGACATGTCACTGGCACCCTTGAGCCCCCAGGGACCAGCTCTCACCCACCTTTTGACCCTTGATGCTGCCTGGCCCTATGATGCCACCGGTCCCTGAGTCCCCTTTCAAGCCACGTTGCCCCTTCTCCCCCTTTTCACCTTTCCGGCTGGTGCCTGTGGAAAAGGAAATGGACCCAGTCGTGGTTGGGGACGGCCACACCACCATGTGCGCCCTGGGGAAGGGGAAAGCTGCTGGAATTACCTCCCGCAGAGACCTGCAGTGTCTCCTCCACCCTGGTCCTCTCGGCCTGCTGTGGGGACACCCCACCACTCCTCGGGCCACTGCCCCCTGCCACGGGGGGGGAGGTCACGGGGACAGCATCCACCAGCCCTGGGACACCCTGCACCAACAACAAGGGACACTGTGGCACCGCTCACCCCTCAGTGCCTTCCCATAAGGGACAGCTGCTGGGACACTATCAAGCATCCCATGACCTCAGCCGTGCAGGGCACTCAGCCCTCCTCATCACTAGAATTTTGGGGTCTCGCCCTGAGTGCAACATCTGCAGGCAGCAACTCACCTCGACCTTGCCAGAGGGCTGCTGTCCACCTTCCATCCCGCTGCCAAAATCCCCAGAGACCTATGCTTGCCCGGGAAAAAGGGTAAGGGCTGAGCTGGGAGCATGGTGGGGGCACCCCCGAGCCTGCCTGGCCATGCTGCCAGTGCTCACCTCTGCATCATCCTCCTCTTCCTCGCACTGGTGCTCGGCTGCCCGCGGGTCCCCTCGGAGCTTCAAATCTGCAATCACCCCCTGGAAGGAGACCACGGACGGGTGGGGGACACAGACAAGCCACCCTGCTGTGATGTGACCTACTGTGATGTGACCTGCTGTGCCACTCAGCCGCCACATCCAAGTGGAGTGGGAGGAAAAAAGATGGATGAGATCTGCTGTCAGCACTGCAAGCAGCCGGAGGAGGTCACCACCCAAATGGGAGCATTTGCTTGTTAGAGGAACTGATAAAATCTTTTAATTGATATAATTTTAAAATTATATATAAATGATATATTTATTATATAACTTAATCTACTTATAATTCATTCATATTATGTCACAGTCAGCCTGGCTGAACTGCAACTGCCCCTGATCCTTGTTTTCCTAAGCCCATCAGGTTTCCTTGCCCAGATGTGGCACGCTGTGCTTTCAAGGCCAGCCCAAGTATTATTTTAGGTGTCTTGCCCAAAAAAGAGACACTAAGGGGGAGGTATCTCCTCTCTCTGAGCTCGCTTCCCAGCATGGTCTCCTGCTCCTCCCCACTGGGATCAGATGGATGGGCAGCATCCCAGCTTGGCAGACTCCCATCCCAACAGCATCCCTGTGTCCCACCCTGCTGCAAGGACCCAGGCTGGGCTCTGGGATGTGCTGGGTGACCCCGCTTGCAGTGGGAGCTCTGGGGTTCCAGCTGGTACCCACACCACCACTCCTGCTGAGGCTGGCATGCTACGGGGGTTTGCCTGGAGGCAGCATCCTTAGGAAGGGATTTGTGGTGGTTTCTTGTATAAACAAGTGGCCTGGATGCGCACAGTGCTTGCAAAACACAAATAAATAGTAAGAAAGTGCAGATCACCCCAGCTGTGGGATAACATGTGGGCTGCAGAACCTGACAGCTGTCCTTGCGTGGGGCAGGGCAGTTGGCTGTGGCCAGGGAGCCCTCGGGAGAGGAAAAACAAGGAGCACAGCCAAAAGATCCCTGCAAAAGCTCTGCTGGGTGTCTGGCTGTGTCCTGGCCGCTACCTCTGCTCAGCCCATGTGGTGCCAGCTCTGGCACATGGCTTGCCAAGCCATGCTGGTGGTGCTGGGCAGGGGCTGCAAGGTTGAAACCTGGGGCTTTCCAGAGCCAGTTCCAAGCCCTGAAGCAAGGCAGTCCCACAAGGGATGGTGATAGGGGCCCTATGCAGCCTCTTTGCTCTGATAAAGAGAGCAGCAGCACCACAGATCTTACAGTGAATCCATAGAATCATGGAATCCTTAAGGCTGGAAAAGCCCTCTAGGACTATCAAGTCCAACCATTAGCCCGGCGCTGCCAGGTCCCCCACTAAACCGTGTCCCCAAGTGCCACATCCAGTTGCAAATGAATCCTCCTGCCCCAGCTGAGACCCCATTTGCTCCCTTGAGAACTGCTGTCCCAGGGGCTTCTGCATCGCCTACAGGCTTTGCTCCTCCAGGTTTCCTGCCACAGCCACAAAGGCGACTCTGGAAGGAGTAGAGGTGCCAGGACACCCCTCCAGCTGCCTCCTAGCAAGTTCATCCCGAGGCTTGACCCACGGCCAAGGCTTTAATCCGCTTGATGCCCCATTAGTTCCAGATAAGGCGAAGCAGAGCTGGACAGTGATGGAAACACCATGAGGCAGTCAGATGCTGCTCCTCTCTCACCCAGCCAAGGCCTCCTGCCCTCCATGGCCAGCTATTCCTCATGGGAAAGCCGGGGGCGGTCACTGGGATCAGGGGTTGCCAAGGCTGGGAGCATCACCTGCTAAAAGGGTCTGCTCTGTTCCAGGCTGTTGCCATGCCTTCCATATGGCGCCAAACTTCTCCAACTGGGGAGAGGAGCTCCTCCACAGCCATGAGCTGGCCCTCCCAGCACCCTCAAGAGCAAAGAAATTGCTCTTTACGAGCAGAGTTGCTCTTCAAAGTACCAACCCGAATCCCAGTGCAAACCAGTTTGTAGCCCATCAATGATTAACCCCTTCCCGGGGGAACTTCCCCTGCCCAAAGCCAATCCAGGGGGAATGAGGTAGTACAGTCAGGATGATGTTTAAGCTCAGAAACATGCTTTGCAGAGCTCCACAGGGAAAACATCACTCCCCTCAGCAAAGCTTCTGTTGCTGGGCAAATCCTGCTCAGCCCAGGATAAACCTGGACATTCCTCTCCTCAAGTCCCGCAGGGGATTTCCATGTCAGCTGGGCATTTTCCCCACACTTTCCACAACGCTTATCTGGAACACGATTCCTGCTCAGAGCACAGGCTGAGCTATCACATCCTTCCTCACTCTCCAAAGTCTTCCTGGAGATACTGCCCACCATCAGCCAGCAAAGATATGCTCCAGCCCAAGCATTTTTTCCATGTAAGAGAGACATTTTCCCAGCCAAACCAGCTTCTCCACTAAAGGAGCTGGGTATTTTTAGGAATGGGGAGATCTGAAGAGGCTCCATGTGTTTGCTGAGAAAAGGCAATGGTGGGAGCTGCATGGCAATCCCATGTCCTCCTGCCAGCCCAGCTTGAGAGGTTTGCCTTGGTGAGGCCCAAGACAATAAATCAGCAGCATCTCAAGCCACCTTCCCCTTCATCTCAGGTGTCCCCTTCCCCAGAGACATACACGGAGCTGGTGGTCTTGTGGACATGGGCGGTGTCACATCTCCCCAGGCTTCTGGGAGATGCTCCTTGGGGTGACCCAAGCTCTTACCTGGTATTTATCTGGGTCAGCCCCTCCAGCCTGAGCAACAAAGAGCCCAGAGCCTTCTTCCAGCTCCATCTCATCCGGGGAGCGCTCGAAGCGGGCACGTTCGTGCTCCTCACAGTCCAGGTAGAGGATAACCTCCTCCTCCTCCACACTGATGGCAAAGCGTGTCCACTGGTTGAGCAGGGTGGGCACAGTGAAGGTGGCGGCTGGGTAGGAGCTGGGCGAGCCGGGCTCCGTGTAGTAGAAGATGATCTGCTGCTGGCCCGCCCGCAGCTCTGAGAGCTTGACGCCCACGTAGATGATGCTCTGTGAGGAGTCCGTGATGGCAAAGAGCACGCCGGCCCGGGGCGTGGTGGGCTGGATGTGGAACAGCAGCGAGAAGTCCCGGTAGAAAGGGCTCGGCACGTGGTACCGGGCCACCTGGCCCGTGTTGGCATTGGGACCGAAGACGTAGCCAGGGTTGTTGTCGGGGCCATAAATTCTGTGGATCTCCTCTGTCGGTGGGTCCCCGATCAGCTCCAGCAGGCTGACCTCAGCACTCAGGCTCTCTGCGAGGAGGAAGGACAGGTCATGGTCTCAACCAGCCAGGCAAGGATGGTCACTCAGCAAGGACACCCCTGCCCGTGCCTCCCAAATACACTGTCCTTCAGTGGCTCCCTTCACTCACCTGCCCCAAGATTTGTGCATTTTGGGAGGCGCTTCCGAATGATGTGATGGGAGCACCTTGAGCTGCTCCCATCACATCATTTGGAAGCGCCTCCCAAAATGCCCCTCATTCCCAGCTGCTGGCCCTCCTACCACAGCTGGGACATCACAGAATCACAGCCCGACTGGGGTGGGAAGGCACTTTAAAGACCATCTCATTCCAATCCCCCTGCCATGAGCAGGAACACAATCCACTAGACCAGGTTGTTCAGATTTCCTGAGATGAGATAAAACCAAAGGGGTGTTGCCCATGGTAGTGAGATGCTGCTGGAGCACCAGGCTGCTGAATCACCATGGACCCCCAGGGAAGCGTGTTGCATCCATACTCATTCCGGGATCACAGTGACCCCCTCGCGTCATCCCGGGACAAGATCCTACAGTCACCCCAGCTGGGAATAAATCAGAGCCATCCCCTCGCAACAACCTGGGAACGCAGCTTAAGCCAGTTCAGCTTCCCAGATGCTCTCAATTTGGAGGTCGCCTCCTTTCCCAACTCCTATTGAGAATTAGGGAATTGGGGAAGTTCTGCTGGAGACTGTCTCTCCTACCCGGCGCAGCTGAACATCTGGTGAGGGCGAGCCAGCGCCTTGTCCGCCAGCTCCCGTTGTTCTGGCAGCCAGCACATCCTCATCGCCCACACACCGGGCGCTGGATTCCTCCTCTCCTATGTCAATTGCTCGGGGCTGGTGCCAGGTCCAAAGGAGAGGCTTTTTAACCTCTCCTTTCCTGGGAGGGAGGAAAACCAACCACCCCGGTTCCAAAACTGCTGAGGGATCTGCACTCAGAATGGATACTCAGTGCTGAGTTTCGGCCACATCCTGAGCCAGGAGCAGGAGCTGACACAATTCACGGTCGCCAGTTCCATCCCTAATTTTCATGTGAGCTGTGGGGAGTGAGGGCAATCACAGGTGTATCCTGGGGTATCCCAGGCTGAACCCAAGAGGATCAGCCAGGAACCTCCACCCAGCTCTGGAGCCAGGCATTATCCTCCAGAGCTCTTTAAAAAAAACAGAAGAAAAAGAAAAAGAAAAAGAAAAAGAAAAAGAAAAAGAAAAAGAAAAAGAAAAAGAAAAAGAAAAAGAAAAAGAAAAAGAAAAAGAAAAAGAAAAAGAAAGAAAAGAAAAGAAAAGAAAAGAAAAGAAAAGAAAAGAAAAGAAAAGAAAAGAAAAGAAAAGAAAAGAAAAGAAAAGAAAAGAAAAGAAAAGAAAAGAAAAGAAAAGAAAAGAAAAGAAAAGAAAAGAAAAGAAAAGAAAAGATCAGCCCAGTCTTGCTCAGCCCAAAAGGAAAACACGTCTCTTGGGATGGTGATGAAAACCTGTGTGCCTCTTCCAAAGCCTGGGAGACATGGAGCATTCCCAGGCTCCCCTGCTGCCAAGCCTCAATGCCAGCACCAGCCCCACGACAGGGACCCAGCAGTGGGGACATAAGAAGTGCCATCAACTAAAGGTGGGCAAATTTTTGCTCTGCCAGAGCCAGACACACCAATCTTCTGAAACTCTGGCTCTGAAACTGGTCCGTGTCCACCCTGCTCCCCAAGCTCCCAGTCCCTCCCAACCCTGCCACTCCAAAACCGAGTACCTGGCTGGGAGAAAATATCCTTCCCAGTATTCCACCAGTTCTAGCCCCTTCATCTGCCCTGCACTGGGATCAGGCTTCCCCATGGGACATCCCCTGTCTGCTTAGAGGAGAACCTCTGGATCCTGGAGACCAGCACCCTTTCACTCCTAGATGTGCACAGCCCTACACCAAAACTGATGGGGTGAGTGAGTGGGCCTCCCCCAGACTCTCAGCCTGTCACCCGCTCGTGAGTCACTTCATGCTCGGCACCCCACAAGCTCGTTCCAACTGCAAATGCCAGGATGCAGGGATTGTGTTTATCTGGGGTTGGAGGAAGCCAAATTCACAGCAGCTTCAAGGAAAAAGGAAACCAGAGCTTCCTCCTGGGGGTCCACATGGGTGTAAGAGCCAGTGCTGCAATTCCTGCAGCCAGACAAGTAATTGTGTCCCACCCAGGGCTCAGGATGACTGGGGACACACTGAAAGAGGCTTTTGTTAGTAGGGCAATTTGCAACCATTCTCCCCTTGGAACTGCAGGCTCTGGGAGTCTCCCTCCTCCTCAAACATGTCACTCGCCCTGGAGTCCCGGGTGGAGCTGGGTGCTAGCAATTCCCAAAGCAAATGGACTTTTTTCCTGCGTGGCAGAGGCCGGATGGGGATGGGGGAGCAGAGGGGTAAGGGGCGACCTCTTCAGTTGTCTGCTCCCCTACAAAAGCCAAGTGCCCCTTCTCATCCCCAGAGCTTTCAGGTCACGCCTCCTTTTGCCAAAGGGCATCCAGAGCCCAAATATTGCAGGCCATCGTCCCTGTAGCAAACTGACAGCACCCACCATGGAACATGGAGATATGGTGGGGACTGCAGTGGATTTGGTGCTGGCAAGGGATTCCCGTGGGGATGTCTCTGGATGCAGTGATTCTGCCATTGGTGCCCAAGGTGCTTCAAGCCACCTTCCCCCTCTGCCATGACCTGGCCTGAGCCCAGGCTGCCAGTGTGGGATTCAGGAGAACCCCCAGCACACAGCAGCACATCAAGTCACTCCATTGGGTGCACCACAGCCCCCACATTCCCTACTCATTCCCGACACTGCCCATCCAAGCAACCACAGTGCAGTCCCAGATGGGAATGCACCTCCTCTGCAAGCATCCGCATGATCCCAGTGCATCCCTCCACGAACAGAGCCTCTTTGACACCGAGGGGACCCTGTGTGTGACCCTGGTTTGCCAGCCCCCAGTCTTGGCATTCCTCTTTGGTATCTCCCGGCCATACCCGGAGGGCACAGGGGTCAGCACGCGAACATAGCCTCATTCAGAGGCTTTGGCAGGCGGGGGGAGCTCCAGCTTTCATCCCAACTGCATTTCTCCAAGCATCAGTCACTCCCCGCTTCCCTCTCTAACCCCCTGCCCTGTCTGGGTCCATGGAAGGCCACAGCCACCAAATGATGGAGCTGGGGGTGAAGTAACCTCTCCCACATTTCCAAGCAGTGGGGATCAAACATTAGCCGCCATCGGGTGAATCATTAATCCCAAAGGGCTGCTCCAGGAGAGGGCAGCGGGCGGGCATGGCTGAGGGTCACCTTGAAACCTCCTCTCCCCCATGGTGCTGCGGTTGGGTGGTCACAGGGTCTGGGTCCTTGCCCTGTTCCTACGGGGAGCTGCCAGCTCTCCAAGTGCTCTGATCCCAGCCAGGATGGACACCCCAAAGCCCCATGGCACCTGGAAACTGGCCCTAAATGCTAGCATGATACACTTGGGGAGAATCCCCTGTGCTGGCCCCAGTGATTCACTGAGAGCCATGCTCAGCCTTGTGGAGGGAGCCAAAATCTGCCAGTTCAGAAAAGCCAAGGCTGGACAGAAAGCAATTTTGCATTCGGCAGCATCCCATGGACACAAGCCAGAAGCATCCCCCAGCTCCTGAGGGAGCCTGGGCAGGTGAGACACGACACAGGGATGTCACCACGTTACCTGCAGAAGCATTAATAAAGACACAAGAAACCCCTTCATCCTCCTCAGGGAGAACATCGCAAGGCAGAGGCAGGTGCCCACTGGCCAAGTGAGTCCAACACAGGTCTCTGACGGCCTCGCAGAAGCCCTGGCACGGCGGGGGAGTTACAGGGACTGAGGGGCTACAGCCGGGGAGCAGCAGCAAGCAGAGGAACCACTCCAGGTAGTGATGGCACCGCGACTTAAGCAGCCCCTCCCACTCACGCAAAGCCGCCCGAATTTCCTCCTCGCTGCCGTGCTGGAGATAATTTGGCAATCGGACATGGCTGGTGCCCAGCATGCTGCAGATGGGCAGGTGGGTTGGGATGGGCTGGCAACGGCCAGCTATTGGCATCAGTCCTGGAAAGAAGGATGCGAGCCCCATGCCGCCACTCCCGTAGAGCCGCATGGTAGCGGTTAGTAAATCAAAGTCCAGAGGGATGGAGTTATCGGCAGCAGGAGGATCCACACCCTTATCCACCCTCTGGTCAGGCCAAGGGGGGCTCTGGCTCCCGTTCCTGCTGGCCAGAGCCAGCCCCGGGTGGCTGGTGCCATGCCATAGGTTCGGTGATGCTCCATGATTGTGATGGGGAGGTTGTGCTGAGGGGTCCTGGAACGGCACTGCCCGCTCACGGGTACTGTCACCTGGTGAGAAAGGAAAAGGGGCACTACCTGTCTGGGGACCTGCTGGTCTCTGCAAGGACACCTGTGTCTCAATTGCTGTAGGAGTTCCTGTCCCCAGGAACTCTGGGTTCTCAGTGGTCACCATCCTCAGGAGCTGTGGGTTCTCAGTGTTCCCCAGCAGCTCTGGGCTCTCGGTGGTCACTGTCCTCAGGAGCTGTGTCTCTTCGGTGCTCCTCATTGCCATGAGCTGCACATTCTCAGTGGTCTCCTGGCCAAGGAACTGTGGGTCCTCGGTGGTCCCTGTCCTTAGGAGCTGTGGGTCCTTGGTGTGCCCTGTCACCAGGAGCTGCAGGTCTGTGGTACTCATCACCCCTAGGAGCTGCGGGTCCTCAGTGGTCCCTGACCCCAGAAGCTGCAGGTCCTTAGAGGTCCCTGATCCCAGGAGCTGTGGGTTCTCAGTGGTCTCTGATCCCAGCAGCTGCAGGTCCTCAGTAGTCCCTGTCTCCAGGAGCTGAAGGTCTTCGGTGGTCCTTGACCATAAGAGGGGGGGGTCCTTAGAAGTCTCTGACCCCAGGAGCTGCAGGTCCTTGGTGTTTCCTGACCCCAGAAGCTGCAGGTCCTCAGTGGTCCCTGACCCCAGGAGATGTGGGTCCTTGGGGGTCCCTGTCCCCAGGACCTGGGGCTCGTTGCTGGGGCTGCTGGCTGCCTGCTGACCCGAGGCAGGTGACATGCTGTGGGCAGGAGCAATGCTTGGCCATGCCATGCTGTCCAGCAGCCCTGTGGCACTCCTGTCCCACTGCTCCGTGGTTTTGGCAGTGGTTCCCTCACCCACAGGCGCTGGTGTAGCAGGATCTGGCTCCTGCCGCCGTGGGGTGGTGTCATTCCCTGCCACCTCGCCACCCCACATCACCGTGGACGGGCTGGGAGCCGGAGCTGCTGCTGAGGTTGGCGGATCGGACGCTGGGATTCCCTTGCCGGGTGCTGCTGGGCTTCCTGTGGTCTTCGTGCTGTCCCAAACCCAGTCCAGGAGCTGTGGCTCGGAGCAGGAGAAGCAGCAAGCCAGAAGGAGCAGAAACGCCAAGCGAGGTGGGGCCATTGAAAAGGGAAAACCAGCTCCTTTGCTCCCGAAAGCGGAGCGGAGAGGCTGGAGGAAGGAAAGGAGGGGAGAGGCAGGAGTTCTGCCCCGGCCAGACTCTCACTCACATGGCTTTCTCCTCCCCAGCTCCGGCACTCGACCCTTCAAACCGGAGCGGAGCAGGGGGAGGAGTGGCCGCACCGAGCCCTCCTCTCCCCAGCGCCAGCCTCCTGCTGCCGGCACGGCCCCTCGGGGACTCCGCCGCCTGCCTGGGGACCCGCCTGAGCCCCCCAAAACCTCCGGGAGCCAAGCCAGCCTTCAGACGCACCCTATTGCTTGTCCCAGCAGCTGCACCCACATGTTTAACTCCTTCCTGCCCAGAAAACCCTAAATCCTCTCTCCCCACTCGGTGGCTCTGGTTAAATCAGCAGCATCCAGAGCTGTATATGGTGGAGTCGTGCATGGACATGGTCCTCATGGATGCCCAGCTTTGGTGGGACACCCCACTTCAGGCCTCGGGTAAAGGTTATAATCTCAGAGCAAAACTGAACGAGGAGGGAAACAAATCCCAGAAAACATTTCCAGTATTTCTACCGGCTGGAAACACAACAAGTCCTCAAAGCCAAGTGTTTAAAGCTGCTTTCCCGGCTTGGTTACAGGGCCAGGACCTCCCAGGTGCTGTCGCAGGACGGCCAGGGGGGCACTGCAGCTTTCCGCCCCCCCAAGCATCATGCGCCAGCAACGCCTCGAAGCCAGGTCTGAGCAATCACAAGTTTCCCAATCACAAGTTTTCCTGGAGCTCGGGATACAAATCTCCCCTGGGCAGCGCTGGCACTCTCCCACACCCCAAAAATGTCAATTGTTCTTTGTCTCAGCTCAAAAAAGTTACCCCCAAATCTACTTATCCAGCTCTGGTGACAGTGCCCCTCACTCCTAGGGATAGCCAAGCAGAGATGGAGCATTCCCAGGGTCTGCACTACCATAGTGACACCAGGCAAGTCAATTCCATGGCTCAAGAAGTGTCCCTGAGACACGGTTTTGATGGGGAGGTGACAATCTTGGCTCCCCTTGGCTATGTGACCAGGAAAGTCACAGTGTGCCATAACACAGTCCTACAGAGTGGAGATCTCTACATGCTGGAGCTGATTCTCCCGTTTAAAAATATACAGGAAAATCACCGAGACAAATGCTCAGATGTCCATTTTGCTTCATGCAACATTTGCCACACTACTTTTGAAGCAAAACGGGTGAGTTTTTCCCTGAAGACGGGAGCTGGCTGCTGCTGCCAGCAGCTCTCCCCATGACCGATGCTGTTTAGGGACGCCTGCTGTGGAACAGCACCCCCCCGCCAGTCCGCACGGGATACGGGTTTGTCGGGATGGCAGAGCTTCCACACGGCCCCCTCCTGGAGCTCCTGTACTCCCATCAGCCTCGGGAGGGAGCCAGGTGTCTGCCAACCTTCTCTGGCGTGTCCCGACTGGGCTCGGCTGCCCTGGGGCCAGGGTACAGTGCAAGACTCCTTGGCACATCCCAGAGGGATAGGAGTGACTGCTGCTTCCATTCCCACTGGTGGGATGGAAAACCTCGGTGCTCCAGCAGTCTCTCCCACCCCAGAGCTGTGCAGCTCCCAGAGTGGGGAGCATCACATGCCCCCATGAGCTGCCTGGTCTCTGCCAGGAGGATTCGAGCAGCAGCACCCTGCTGGGGTACCCCAAGCGTGTGCAGACAGGATGCCCAGCCAGAAAAATTCCCCCTTCTCCCTTCTGCTGGGATTAGGCAGCTCATGGCAACGGAATGGAGTAGCAGTCCCATGGGACACTCTCATCAATGATCTTCATTTCACTGCACACCTCCTCGCTGGCAGCTCCCTGGAAAGGAGTAAGGGCTGGGGCTTCCCCAAAAAAATAGATTTCCAAAATAGGTGCCCTGAGGGTGGGCTGGTGGCACAGGTGGCACTAGAGCACCTTGGCCCAGTGAAACCAGCTCTGCCACTGACCAAGCAGCCAAGGCAGGAACTGAGAAGGCACTAGCTGGTGAAATATTTTGAAGAAGTATTCCCCCAGGAAGAAACCATGGCAACTGGTTGCTGGCAGAGCAGGGAAAACGCCTTGTTTTAGCCTCCTCTGGGCTAAAGGCTCCCAAAAAGTGCTTTGCACACTCCATGAGATGCTGCTGCCAGCGTGCCACAACCTTGAACTTCTTGAAAAGCAAATTTGGATCCTCACCCTGGTCCCAGTTCCCTCCCAAAAAAGCTGGCTGCATCTTCCCAAAACTGACTGACATCTGGTGCTGCAGCATGGTTCCTCAGGAAAGGTGGGATTGGGCTGCCCTGAGAAGGCACTGAGGGCTCAGTCCTGGGCCAGAAGAGTAGAGAGGGGGGGAAAGGGGGGAAAAAGGGAAAAGAGAGGAAAAACTAGAGGTGGGGGAAAAGAGTGGAGATGGGAAGAAAAGAGACTGGGGGAAGAGGGTGGGGGGAAAGAGAGTGGGGAGAAAGAGGGAAAAGAGAAAAGAGAAAAAAAGACGGGAAGTCAAGAAGAGTGGGAAGTGGAAGAAAGTGTGGGGAGGGAAGTGGAAGAAGTGGAAAATGAGAGTAGGAAAGGAGAGAGAACGATAGAGAAAAGAGGGGAGAAAGGACAAAACAGAGGAAAAAAGAGGAGGGGGAAAAGAGGGGGAAAAGAACAGAGAAAAGAACAGAAAAAAGAGGAGGGGAAGAGAAGGAGGAAAAGAGAGGGGGACAAGATAAGAGGCGGGAAGGGGGAGGGAATGGAAGGGAAAGAGATGGAAGCAAAAAGAAAAAAGAAAAAAGAGAGGAAAAAAGGAGGTGAAGAAAGAGAACTGAAAAAAAAGGAAAAACAGAGAGGAAAAATAGATAAAAAGCAGAGGGAAAAAGAGCCTGTCATTCAGACCTGCAGCCTTTCATCCACGGTCAAAGCACACCCACGTTTCTGCAGGATTTTGGGAGAGGACAGGGAGGCAGCCCCAGCCCAGCTCAGCAATTCCCCCTGCACAGCCCAAGGATTCCCTGGCAAGTGCTGGGCAGACGGACGGACTGGCAGAGGGACGGATGGACGGACAGCAGAGGGAGCCTCGGGCTGAGCAGAGCGCGGATGCTTCCTCAGGAGACCCCGCTTTGCTGGACCCAGCCCTGAGATCACAGAGCTCCGGACAGGGACTGGAAGGGAGCACGGGTGGGCACAGCCCTCCTGGAACGAAGGGAAAGGGAAAGGGAAAGGGAA
>VWZS01003085.1:508039-640174 GCA_013397075.1 Rhabdornis inornatus | reverse complement strand
CACCCCCAAAAACACCAGGAAAAAAAAAAAAAAGAAAAAACAAACCCCAAAAAATAATCCTATGGAAGCAGAGTTTCCCTTCCCTGCTTAAAATTTCTGGGGAGCTGGGATACCCAGGATGAGACCCTGCAGAGTGCTGCTGTCTTACTGCAAGAGGATGGGGATGAGTCAAATCCATAATTTTTCATTTATGGGATACAGGAGTCACAGTGCCAACATTCCCTGCCAGGAGTTCATCCTGGTGCCGGCCCCAGCTCAGATAAGGTGATAAAAAACTCTGGAAACTGCCTTAAGATGGATTAAAACATTCCCGTGGTCAAAATGTAGATTTTTTTTTCCCTGCTTTTGCAGGCTGGTGCAGGAGCCAGAAAGCCCAGAAGAAGTGCAAAAAAAGCCTTTTTTTTCCTGCCACAGGCTGCAAGCAGCATAGCCAGAGGACACCCACAGCCTCCAAAGGACCCAGCTACGAGTACCAGCTCCTCTGGCATCTACTTATATAGTGCTTTATATAAGTAGTAGCCTTTTTTATTTTCTTCCCCATTTTAATTACACGATCGTAGAAGTTTCTTCCTAATGGGAATGCTGGAAACCAGTATTTCCTGCAGCAAAGCCAATTCCACAAATGCTAGCAGTGACCTGTAAAGTTTCAAAAAAAATCCCCATAAATCAGTAGAGCAACATCTTCCCTTCCTTGAAGCAGCAGCAGCAGCAGTGTCACTCGCCAGGCTGGGATTTTATTGTTGTTTTAAGCACCCAGGAGAAAAGAAAACGCTTCTAAATCCCCACTTAACCCGCTCCAGCTGCAGGGGAAAACAAAAATCTCACGTAGGCAGGAGCTACGCTCCAGGACTCCAGGCAAGCTGCAGCCTGTCCCCAGAGCACCCAGCTGGGATTTGGGGGAATGAACTCCCCCTTCTCGCAGGCTGCAGCCTCACCAGCTCCTCATTAAAGCATGTAGCCGCTTGCAGGATGTAGAGCCGGAGCGCTGAGGCTCCAGCAGCTCAGAGAGAGCCCTGCCCTGGGGCCAGCACCCCGCTTCGGGGAATGCTGGAACCTGCAGGAGCTCCTGGGGCTGCCCTGGGAGCCAGCTCCCGGCTCCTCTCCATGGCAGCAGCAAGGATTAAACCCAGACTGTGCTCCTCAAACCCCTTTTGGCTCCTTTGCAGCCTGCACTTGGGGACATCAGAGCTCAGCGGCATGGGGGGAATAGCAAGGCTTGCACAGCTTGTGGGAGAAAGCCTGGCTGGCCACTCCACAAAGAAAGAAGGCAGGAGAAAGCCCAGAAGGGGCCGCTGGGAAGGCAGAGGAAAGGCTGAAAAAGATTGAAATGTGACAATGTTATCAGGCAGCTGTGCCATGGATGTGGGGGGCTCCAGATACACGGCGCTTGCTGGGATGTTTGGGTGCTGAGCTCTGGCACCAGCTGCACACGGGCAAGGAGGCTCCACCAGTCACACCTGGAGGCAAACTGGGGCCATCAGGTGACTGAGCAGCAGCAGCGAGATAAAAAGATTAAACAGCTGAATGAAGGAAATGTGAAATATTTTTGCTCCCGACCCAAACAGACACATTTCTACCGGTGTTGCTGTCACTGAGGCTGATCCTGAGGCCAGAGGGATGTCAGGGGTTAACAGCCACCCCTGCACATCCAGAAGAGAGGGAGGGATGTCTGGGCAGACCCAGGTGCTGGGATACAGCAGATGTGGTGGGAAACCAGAGCACTGGGAGGCAAGGGATGTTCTGGGAGGGAGATCAGAGCATTTGTATCAGGGGCTGCGCTGAGACACCCATTTCCACAGTGAGAGCGAGATTTATAGTGACACAGACTGTCCCACGGCGCTGGTGTGGAGCATCCCACACCAGTGTGGTCCCCAAAGCAGGCCTGGTGTCCTTCTTGGGGCAGAAGTGCTTCACCACGGCCCACCCACCCCTGGGGGGGATAAAACATCCACAAGCCTGTTCCACCAGCAGTACCCTCGATTCCCCTGCCGCTGGAATGATGTTTGGCACGGGAGCCGCTGGCAGAGCCCGGGGCAGGCGCAGGGAGCAGGGCTGGAGCCCAGCCCAGCTCTGGGGCTGCCCGGCCATGCGGAGCGACGCATCTGGACCAGCGGCCCGGCATGGAGCGCGATCCCGCCTGTGTCCGCCCGCACCGCGCGTTAATCCCGTTGCTAGGACACCCGCGGGCGAAGGAATACACTTGTCGGATTAGAGTCTAGACGGGCTGACCTTTCCCTCCATGGCCGAGGTGGAACCGGCCGAAAATCAGGCCCCGTTAACTAAAAAGAGGGATTTTGTCGCTGTTTAGGTGTTTGGTTTTGTTTCAGATGGGAGCCAAGGAGGGAGGGACATCGCAGTCGCTGAAAGAGTCATTTCACGACCTGCTGCAGGAGAGGGATGTACAGGAGACAGCCCGGGGCTTACAACCTGCTTCCAAGCCCGGGCTTTGCCCAGCAACTCGGCTGACAAAAGAGCCTTTCAAGAGAGGGGACGATGTCAACTCCGCAATTAGCGGGGGAAAAGAAAAAAGAGCCGAAGGAAGATTATTACCTCCAGCAATTGCCTCTTGGGGCCCCTCTCCAGTGGCTTCCTTAACTCTTTCGGCTGAACCCAAGGAGAAGGTGGGACAGGAATCATCAGTGTCAGCATCAGCCAGGGGCTGGCTGGAGTCGGGCTGGCTGGAGTTGGGCTGGCAGCCCGGCCCTGAAGGATGCCATGAAGATTACCATCCCCCTGGCACCCAGAGGGAGCCAGGCCCACCACCCTCTAACTGAGAGGGAAGTGTCTGATGTCTCCATACAGCCCCACACTGGGAGAATCCTGGTGGGATTAGACTCTGACCAAGAGCCCAGCCCAGTACTGGGTACCACATACAGGCATGGGGAATGCCAGGACCCCCACACACCCTCCACCTTCTTGGCCTGACTTCACAATCTCCGCACCAAAAAGATGTGCTCAGAGCAGCTGCAGAAGTAACAACTGGTTAATCAGATCTGAGCTACCTGGGATAGTGGAAGGTGTCCCTGCCCATGGCAGGCGGTGGAATGAGATGGGCTTTGAGGTCCCTTCCAAGCCAAACCATTCAAAGAATCTACAGTAAAATCCAAAAATCACAGGCGTGCTGCTGCCGCACGCCTCCCTCCACCCACAGTGCCAGGGGCTGGGACTTCGTCTCACCCCCTGGTATCCGAGGGGACTTAGTGCCACCTGAAATCATTGCAGATTTCTACTCCACCCACTCCCACCCACCAGTGCTTCCTTAAGCCTTAGCTCTCAGCACGACAGGGCACTTCTCCAGTTTTGGAACCCAGCTGGGATACGCTGGCATCACTGATAGGGTCACACGAGGTGTCCTGGGGCTCCGTGTCACCCACACATCCTGGGTCCCCAGAATAAGGGTCCTGGCCCCTCTGGAAAGCATTTTGGGCCCCCAGGGGAAGGACTAAGCTATACAGATGCCTGCCCACCACACCACAAGTGGGCACCACCACCTTATCTGGGGGTTATCAAAAAGTTGCTGTTTATCCAAAAGTCAACAATCTCCAACTCAATTAAGTCACAGACTAACGAAGAGAGTGGAAAAGAATAAATTGGTTTGATTACTGTGTTTCCCAGAGGGAAGGCAAGTGGCTAATTTAGGAATTATAAACTCAGAAATAGCTTCAAGGACCATTGGGCTGTTGGAGATTTTTGCCAGTGGTGACAGTGGGAAGAGCATGGGGATGGTGATGCTGGGTTCCAGGTGCACCAGTTCCTATTCCCACCCTGGGCTGTTTGAGCAGCCTCCCACAATCTGGGGACAGGGTCACAGGAACAGCCAGATCTTGCAGTCCCCAGAGGAGGAAGAAACCAGCAGACTGAGCTTGGGAATAAAATAAAACTACAATAAAACCCACTAATGACCAATTTCCACCTTAGAAAAGGGCTGGGAGGCGATGCAAAAAAAAAGCAATAAAAATTCCACAAAAGCAACCTTTTTAAGACACAGGATGTTCCAGACCAGATGTTGCTTGCTGAGAAAGCCCCAGTGCCAGGGCCGCTGCTGCTGGTCAGAGCCAGGAGCAAAGCAAGCCTCTGGAGCCTCGACCCTGGAGCAGCCCCAGCCCACAGCCCAGAGGGTGTCAGTGTCCTGCTCCAGGAGGAGCCCCAGCACTCTTAGGAGGTCAAAGCCTCCCACCTTTGGTCGGTGGGAACCACCCCTTCACCCCCAAAGGGCTGATTAACCACACTCACACCCTGAGGATGTGGAGGTTTTTTGCCCTCGAGCCTGCTCCAGCTCTCCCTCTGTCTCTCCCAGCAGCTCCAGATCCATATTAAGGCAATGCCAGAGCCCCTGTTAGCTGTACAAACTTCCAAACCATTTTCTAACCCTGTTTAGCTCCTTGTTCTTCAATAGTATCTTTGGCAACGAGCTCCCCAGACTAACCAAGCCTGACACTAAAAGCCACACATGCTGTTACCATGTCCCTTCCTCTGTCTGAAAAGTCAGAGACTTGTTCCCAATCTCCAGGATTTAAGGGGACTTGGCACCAGCTGAAATCATTGCAGGTTTCCCCTGCACCACCCCCCACCCATCAGCAGGACAGGGCACACCCTCCCGAGGGCTAACCCAAAGGATAAGGGATGTGGCTGGAGGACAGGAGAACCAGGGAGAGCACCCCCACAGCTGGCAGGGAGGAAACTGGGATGTGGGGTGAGGTGGAGCTCAGCCATCATGGATCCTCACTGAGTGGTTTGGGTGGGAAGGGACCTTAAAGCTCATCCAGTCCCACCCCCTGCCATGGGCAGGGACACCTTCCACTGTCCCAGGCTGCTCCAAGCCCCCTCCAACCCAGCCTTGGACACTTCCAGGGATCCAGGGGCAGCCACAGCTTCTCTCATCAACCTGTACCAGTGCCACGACACCTCCAGAGGGAACAATTTCTTCCTAACATCCAAGCCACTGCCTCCAGACTGCACGCTGAGCCAGAGAGATGCAGCATGCTCCTCGAAAGGATTCCTCTCCACTGCTTTCCCAAATGCCATCAGATACACCAGAAGAATCATTAGAATGTTTTATTAATCCCATACCTCTGGGCTGCTGATATACATCAATACTTAATCCCAGATGCCTCCTTCAGCACTTTGAACTCTCTACTGAAATGCCAGAATTAATTATTTTCTTAGTAGACTATCAAGAGTTTGGGAAAAAAGACAGCATTTTTATTCCAGGGCTTAGAGTATCATCCCTAACAGTCACAGCAGGCCAGAGTGGTGCAGGAGACACACGGTGTCCCTGTCACAAGTGGGTTGGAAGGGACACCAAACCTCGCCTTGTTCCACCCCCTGCCATGGGCAGGGACACCTTTCATTCTCCTAGGCTGCTCCAAGCCCCAGTGTCCAGCCTGGCCTTGGACACTTCCAGGGCTCCAGGGGCAGCCACAGCTTCTCTGGGCACCCTGTGCCAGGGCCTCACTGGGAAGAATTCCTTCCCAATATCCCACCCAACCTTCCCCTCTATCAGTTTGAAGCCATTTACCCTTGTCCTGTCACTCCAGGCTCACGTAAGAAGTCTCTCTCCCTCTTTTTTATCAGAGGATGCAGCCTTGATGAGTCCTCGCCCCGTGCTCCACATGCTCCTCCCTCCTTATAAAGAAGTGGTGACATTCCCCCAGGAGCAAAGCCAGTTTCCCAGCAGCACAGTTTTTTCTGCTCAGGGATTTTTAAGCCAGGCGATGACGCTTGAAGCAGGATTGCAAAATGTTTTCTCCAAGGGCTCGGATTTGCTCTTTAACAGCACCCAAGTTTTGTCGCCATAAACACTGGAAGGAGAGGTTAGTCCAGCTGCAGGCCAAAATAAATAGGGAGCAGTGTCACTGAGAGGCTGCTCTTCAGAGCAAAAAGAGCCTGCTTCTCCAGAATATGGGAGTGTATGGGCAGGGTTTTCCAGTGACCACAGGGAAGAGCAGCTCAGCTCTCCAGGGACACGCAGCAGTGGGGAGGGAGCTCACAGGCACTCACAGCCACGCTGGGCCAGCAGACACTGCATAGAAACCTAAAATCAAGGCAAGAGCTCTGGGAGAATGGATGCTGTGGATGCACCAAATTCAGGTACGGAGCTGGAGAAGTAATGGAAAAATTAGGATTAGGGCTTGAAAAGGTCATGTGCTTCAATGGAAGCAAACTCTGGCCAGGGAGCATAGCCACTCTGCAGGCATAATACTCAGTCTCTTTTAAACCTAATTTCCAGCTCCAAAGCACCATCCAAGCACAGCCACTTCATCCATGCCGTCATCTCCTTGGGACAGGCATGAGGGATGGGATCCACCTACCAGGGTGATGGACCAGGAGCCCAGGGGTGCTGCAGGGAGATGCCCGCAACCTCAACTCCTTCTAGCTGCCGGCAACACGCGGCAGCTCCCCCTCCTCAGCAGCAGCTCCCCCGGCACAGATAAGGTTTTGCAAACAGCAGTCCTGCCAGCTGATAAGGAGGTGAGGAGCTTCTGGAGTTCCTAGTTCCTCCCCAGTTCCTCCAGCCCCTACTGGGAACCTCAGCAGTCAAACGATGCTGCCAGAGCTGAGAGGTGCCAACCCTGCCCGAGCCAAACCCACGATGCTGGGTGCTGCACACAGCCAATTCCCACATGTCTTTTGAAGAAAATAATGCTAGGAAAGTTCTGATCCACTTGTCAAACCCCCCCAGGTGCTGACGCCAGAGCAGTTGTGTCACAGGCTGTAAATTGCTTTGCACAGCACTGTGTGCTCGTGAGGAATCCCAGCCAGCAGGACCCAGGACCCACTGGGGATGGAAATCATCAGGTATGAGCCTCTCCACCTGCAGCTCCAGCACCTGCTGTCCACAACAGTGGGAGGAGGCAAGTTGAATTCCCAGGTGCTGCCTGCACCCTCAGCAACAGCACGGCAGAGAGCTGGGGCTGCTTTTGGGGCTCCTCCCAGCCCCAGACTGATGCACAGAAATTCAGTGTGAGGGAAGATCACAGAATCATGGAAGCATTACAGTTGGAAAAAAACTCCAAGATCATCAGATTCAACAACTAACCCAGCACAGCCAGGTCCACCATTAAACCACGTCCCCAGGAGCCACATCTACACATTTTTCAAACACTTCCAGGGATTCCATCACTTCCCTGGGCAGTCTGTTCCAATGCATGGTTGCTTCTACCACCAGACTGGGGAGGCCTGGCCAGCTGATCACCCCTATCCACGGGCCTGGCACAGGATTTCCCACCTGGGAATGGGGATTTCCCCAGTGTCTGACCCAGCCTGTACTTGGGGTCATTCACAGCCCTATTTGTGATTCCCCCCACACCGGCCAGACCAGAGCCATGGCAGCATCCCCACACTACTCCTCATGTCTGTGTGCCCTTCCTGAGGAATCCCAGAGATCCAGTGATAAGAGGCCAGCCAAGCTTGGGGCAGCTAAGCCCCCAAATTTGCAAGGCAGGCAGATAAACAGAAAGGTTATCTCCATGCCAGGACAGCCTTCAGAGCAAACATTCCCCAGGAACCATCACAAAGGCGGGCTGACAGAACAGGCCCTGCAGTCCTAGGACACTGAACCAAGGGAAGGGGGGGGAAGAAAAAAAGAAAAGGAGGAAAAAAACCACACCAACCCACTGAATTCCTTCAAAACCCGATCTGCAGCCTGCCTTTGGGAGACAGCCAAGTCAACTGGGTGAGACGGGCACCTCCCTGCCAGTGGTGACCGGCGCCGGCTGTGCTCCCCCGTCACTCATCCCCTCTGCATGCCCTGGCAAATCTCCTGGGGGCCCCCAGAGAGGCTGCTCAAAGCTGGGACATGCACCTGCAGCTCAGCAGAGGGTCCTGGCCAGCCCTGAGTGCCCAAGGATGCTGATGGAGAGAGGGTGGGAAGGGCACAGATAACTCTGAGTACCCAGTATTAAAGCAGCTCCCAGCCCTCCAGCTTGGCTCGTCCACACTGGACAGTCTCCAGGGACCAAAAATAGCCAGTTCAGGATTTCACATGGGAATGATGTTCCCATCTCTGCAGATCTCCAAGGGGAGCTTTGTTCCCGTGGTCCCTGGGGAGGCACCCACGCCACAGAAAGCAGCATCATAAATGCAGCCTGGGGTACTTGAAGAGCTTCTCCCAGTGTTCCCAGACGTGCTCTGGGAGTGCTGGGCATCCCCATTGCCCCAGCCGGCCTCCGTCCCTCCACAGCTGACCCTGCTGCCCACAGAGCAATGCTAGAGCTGTTCCTAGATGACACAAAGCCTTGCTCCACTGAATAATCTACTGATTTCATGGCCGACTTTCCAGCTCACCAGTACCTGGGGATGCCACTAACAAACATCGTGCCCAGCCTGTGACAGGAGAGAGGGACACGAGTGATGCTTCACACCCTGCTGGCACAAGCCAAAGACAGCCAGACCACTACCCAGAGAAAACCCACTCTACCCTGGTTTTTGGATTGTCACTTGCAGCTCAGCTGCTTTGGCAGTTGGGGCTCCTGGGATTCAAATGGGGGCTTCCTGTGTCAGCCATGGTTGTTCCCGCCTCTGGGCACTGGGCATGCATCCAGAGACCGGCTGCAAGGGGAAGAGGGCTTTCATCCCGCCTGGCAGCCGGCAGGAAGCTTCCCTGTCGGGGAGGTAAAGTTCACCAGAAACACAAGCAGTGGGAGAACCGGCTTGTGTGCCTCGTGGGGAAAGAAGGGCTGGAGAGCTGAGTCAGCACTGAATTCCCCTCTCCCGGCGCACCAGCAGCTTGAGAAGCAGGATGCTACAAGGAGCCCCGAAGGCAGGGAAAAGCCCAGAAAGGTGTGGGAGGTGTTGCATCTCCAGGGCACACGCTCGATGCTCCTGACCACTCACAACACTTCCAAGGAACTGCAGGCACAGGGAGGACTTGTGGGGAAACCGCTAACGCATGGAGCACGGCCACTTTGGGGCAACGCCATCCCGCTGGTCCCACAGCCAGCACGGACCTGACCGACCACTCTTCTCCCAGGGAACTGCAGCCAGGGATTTCCACAGCATCCCTGGCCGCTGATGGGATGTAGCACATGGGACCCCCCGAGCTCGGCAGCCACGAGGAATGTCGTCATTGAAGGGATCACCCCCAGCTTCGGGAATCACGACTGGGCCCAGCATTTGGCCCGAGGGGAGATTCCAGCCCCCACTCCTGCTGAGGAGAGCCTCCCAGGGGATGGGGGGCTTCAGGACAGGCAGGAAGTATGGGATCCTGGGCACGGCAGCAGGCATCCCTCCCCCCCCCCCAGCATCCCCCAATCCCGCAGCATCCCGTGCACGTTACCCCGCTCCTGGGAAGCGGCGGGGACCAGCAGGACAAAGAGCCCGAGAAGCAGCCGCGGCGGGGGGCACCTGCGGAAAGGGAAGGGGAGAGAGAAGCCACTCACCCTCCTGCCGAAAGCAGGGGGTGCCCCGACCCCCAGCCCCACCCCGAGGTCCTCCCGTGGTCACAGCGGGGACCCCCAGCCTCGGCGGCTCCAGGGTCCCGGTACCCCCCAGCCCCAGTGCCCTCGTGTCCCGGCGCACCGGGCTTCCCGCGCTACTCGTGCCCCCCAGNGGGGGCGGGGAGGGGAGGGGAGGGGCGGCAAGGCCGGCCCGCCCCGGGCGGGTGAGCCGGGACCGGGGCTCAGCCCGCCCCCAGCCCGTGGGACGCGGGCTGTCACGGCCGTCGGTCTCCTGCAGCGGCGAGGGGGTCGGGGGCACTCCCCGGGCATGGGTGAGCGGGAGAGGCACAGCTCTGCTCCCCGAGGAGCATCATTCCCGAGGAGCATCCCTCCCCGAGGACCATCTCCGCCTCTGCCCGGGGCGCCAGGGAGCAGCGCCCTCACCCCTAAAGGGCACCCATCGCCCGCAGGACCTGCCCTGGCACCTCCTGCTCCACCAAGCCGTGGGCTTCGGCTCGCAGGCCAGGTCTGATCTTGAAGGAAGGAGTGAATCAGCGAGCTGAGCTCATTCCCTCTCCCAGCACTTATACCCAGCCCCGGGGCATGGTGCAGGGCTGGGCGCTCCCAGTATGGCGCCCGCTGTTCTCCTTTCCTGGCCCTTCTCTCGCCCTCACTGTGTGCGTGGGGCTCGGGAACTCCACTGCCTCCTTCATGGTGCCGTGAACTCAGCCCAGCCCGGCAGGGTCCTGCGCACCCTCCTGGGGCAGCTCTGGCTGCGGGCTGCAATGCCAGAGCCAGGGCAGCAGTGCCCCGCACCTCACCCTGCCCGTGCCGGGAAAGGGGTTAAATTAAAGCTGGGGCTGCTGCCCACTTTCACTCCTCCCCATACTCCAGCTTTCATCTTCCTCCAGCCCCAGGATTATCCCAGTGGGATAATCCCCACAAAACCTGCTGCCACACCTTGCTTTGTCTTCCACAGCATTTTAGTGCCCCGTGGCAGCAAAAATCTTCTGAAATCCAAAGCCTGGAAACTTCGAGGGGATGTAGAAGTGATTCACTAATGATGGCAGAGGCGTATTTAGTCTAAGTCAGGGTTTGGATCTAGCAGGATAAACCACGACATCCAGCTGCTCGGCTCTGCACCCGCACAGGGGCACACTAGTGCTCTCCAATTTTGGCTGTAAATCTTTCAACGGCGCCAAAGGCAGGCAGCCCCTCAGCACCAGTCCAGGTCTGGAGGCCGTGAATACACACCAAAGATGCCTCTTGTTTGGCTGCAGAATGTTTTCATGTGGTCAGGAATCTTTTATTTGTGCTTTCTCAGGTGGATGCTGAGTGATTTACCAGCCCTTTTTTCTCCTGCAGCTGGATTCCTTCCATCCAGGTAGAGGTTGGAGCACCTGAGCTGCACAAAAGGCAACACGTGGCAGCCCTGAATCACCGGGCTACCCTTCCGAGAAGGGATTTTGGAGGAGTGGATGGGCTGCAGGTCCTGGACTGTGTGGAGCAAGGGGGAAGAGAGTCCTGGGGCAAGGATGGTGCTTGGAAAAAAAGTCCTGAAAATGGAGAAGAATCCTGCCTGATAGCAGAGGCCTGTTCAAAGTGACCTGGCTTTATATGGACTGGACCAGAGCAGGTGGATAAGTGCTCCGCTGGGGTGGGAGAGCCTGTGGACAGCTCTGGGAAAGCTGCTTGGGCTCCACAGGGGAATTCTGGCCCTTCTAATGTTATCAGCGCTGCTGGGGCCGGGAGGCGCAAACACCCGGGGCTACACTGCCTGCCTGCCTGGACCTCCCCACACACGGAGCACAGCGATGTTATCACTGCTGCAGGTGAACATGGAGCTGGATTACATCCTGCACTCCCTCCTCGCTGCACCTCTGGACTCTGCCTGGCCTGACCGTGCTTTTTCGAGTGCATCACCTTCTGCCATCCTCCTGTCTCACCTGTGTCTCAGCCCTGGTGCTGTCCCCACTGCCACAGTGGGGCCGTGGTCCTCCCCAGCAGACCTCCATGCAAAGCCTGCCTGACACCAGGGCAATTTCCCATTATAAAATCTCCTCCTGCTGAGCTTTAAAGTCCGAGAGCCACAGAGGACAGATAATGAGGCTCATCTTTTCCCAAGCAAACAAACACTGCCCACCGCGGGAGGGGGGACACCCACGCTGCCAGTGGAGGCAGCTCTTTCAAAAGCCGACCATATGGAAACCAGCGGTGCTCCAGTGGTGGCTCTGCAGCTCGCAGCCCAGACTTCCCAAGCCCCAGCCTCTCCTACCCCGCAGGCTCCCAGCTCCAGCAAAGCCTTGGCATTTTTCATCTCTGCGTGGCTCCTCCAGCGCCCCGCTGTTCCCCCACCTCTGCGCCTGGCTCCCACCGGCATCCCGCGGCCGCTGCTCCCACGCTGCTGGGCGACCCGGGGCAGGGGCACCCCGGTGCGGGGACAGAGGGGTTGCCCCAGCTCCCAGTACACAGCCCCTGCCAGCTCAGCGGCCGCGACAGCACGGCCGCCAAAAAATGTCACCCTGGCAACCCTGCTGGACACCGGCCTGTTTTCCCTCCTTCGGGCAGAGAGGAGGGGTTGTAAACTCCTCTTTTGCGTCCCAGGCGCGTCCCCGGCAGTGGCTCCCGGGCTGGCACGCATGGCCAGGGCCCATGTCCCCCTCCCGGCTCGGCTGGCCCGTCTGGGAGGGGAGGCCCGAGGAGCCGTAACCCGGGGCCGTGGGAGCAGCGGGATGCCAGCGGGCACCGCGAGCTGTCACCAGGGCCCAAAAACGCGGCTTATGCACGGCTGCCTTCGGAGGCTCCTGTGACCTGCTTAGTCTCACTGTCACCACGCCGAGTGAGGAGGCTGGGGAGCAGTGGGGGACGCAGGAATTGGGTCAGGGGGGCAATAAAGGACAAGAAGGCGGAGGGCAGTATTTGGCGAGTGTCCCTGCAGAAAAAACAAAGGCTGAGGCAGACAGAGGGAGCAGAAAACCACTGCCAGGCAGGGCTGTCCCATCTGGGCCAATCCCTAAGGGGAGGCTGTGGCTGGTGCTGCCACTTTGATGTGCCATTTATCTGTGTTAAAGCCACTTCCTCCCGCGGCAGCCTCCGGGTGTGAGTGCTCGGGACCACTAGGAGCAGCAGGTTTTGCGTGTTGCTGCCACATTTGTTGCTCTGGCTCAGAAGTCTATGCCTGCTGATAGCCCAGGACCTGCCAGGATGTCCTCAGGAAAGGGCAGCATCATGCCCTGCCTTCAGCTGATACCTCTGGCGAGGATGTGGCGAGGGATGACGTGAAAGCCATCCCTCCTTTCCAGAGGTGAAGCACGCACACAAAGGTGGGCGTTTGGGAAGGAGCCAGGCAGCACAAGGGAGGGAGTGGGAACAATTGGAGATCCAGATAATCCCTCAATGAGGAAAGCTGGCAGGCACAAGGGCTTGGATGAGTCGGGAGCACGTTACCTGCCCATGTAGGCGGGGGATGAGCTCAGCCAGGCCGGGTTGCCAGGGCTGGGATTGGGGCAGCACCACGCCTGGCCCCGGCAGCCAGAGCTGGTGGATGTGTTAGCGATGGGCTGCAGAGAGCACGAGGTGTTCCCGGGGCGGCCGAAGACCTGGCCGGCAGCAGAAATGCTGCGGGATCTGGAGCCCAGCCTCACCCCACCCATGGATGCGAAGAGGGTGGGATGGGACGGCACAAATTGCTGAGGCTCAGCAGGGAGGTGAGCGGGGCCGGGGAACCACCACACCATCACCTCTTGGTGATGCAGCAGGGGCAGGACTGGTTCCAGGTGGCACAGTCCACAGCCCCGAACGCTGCACACAGAGCTGCTGGGCAGGGGACCTCAGCCCTGGCCACATCCTGCAGCCGCTGCTGTGGAGAGCTCCCATCTGGCGGAATCCTAAAGTGACAGAGCTGGCCTGGCGCGTTCCCACGCTGGACATTGTCAATGAAATTGCGGAGAGAGAAGGACAAGTGAGAACTCCGCAGAGCCAGCAGGGACACAGCCACTCACTCAGCAGAGGGACAGCTGGGAGCTCACCCCTACGCACAGTGACCTCCTCCGCGGGGAAGGGTGAGGGGGACTAAGGGAGGGACGCCCCCGTCCTCTCCCGGAACTGGGGAGCCCCGTGCGGTGTCGGCAGGGACGCAGCCAGCCCCAGTTCCTCGGTTCACGCGCATCTTTCCTGCCCTCTGCTCGCGCCCCTGGGCAGTGCCTGCTCCCTCCCACACAGCCTTCCCAGCGGACAGGACACCTGGAATGTCTGGGCAGCCCCCGCTCCCTCCCGACTTTCTCCGTGACTCATCCACTCCAGAGGAAAACCAATATTTCAGCACACATCAGAGAAAGGACAGGGAGAAGCATTCCATGGGAAAGGGGACGCGGCGGATGCCTCTCGCATGCCTCATCCCAGCGGCTCGCCCTCGGGTCCCGGCCTCTCGGGTGGCTGTGGGAAATGGCACTTGTTTCCCTTCTCGCTCTGCAGTCACGGGCCAGCACTGCAAGAGGAGGAGGGCAGAGCTCCGCAGCCACCTCAGACCTCGGGGCATCCACGCCCCAGGTGCAGTGTGCAGGTTTGGTCCCCCCAAACTTCCAAGGGATCTGTTGGAGAGGATGGAGAGACCACCCCTTTCCCCCATCCCATTGCACATCCTGCCCAAAACCCCCATCCTCCTGCAGGGCTGGTGACTCGTTGGGAAGAAGAGCTGTTCCTCACCTCTGCCAAACTCAGGAAGGTTGGGAGAGCTCCCAAAACCTTCTCTGATGCCTGAATTGCTCATGCAAGGGAGGAGTCCTCCTCCCACACAAGAACACCCCGGCTGCCAGCTCCAGCCTCTCCACATCCCTCCTAAGGCCAGCGGGGACTATCCACAGCATCCAAGTCCTGGCTGGGATGGGTTTCCCAGGATCTCCCTCCTTTCCATGGACTGTGCCCCTGCCACCTTCCTGTTTTCCCCCCAAAGTGCAGTTCAATTCAATTCAACTCATCACTGACTGCCTTCCCTGCTGGGTGTGAGCCAGGGCCAGCAGCCACAAAGCAAGGAAACTCATCTGGATTCCTGCTTCCCCTCACCAGCCCTTCCAGAGGGACCACTTGAAAAGCAGTTCATTTCTAACTGGAGGAAAAGAACATGTTCCTCCTCCTTCCTGCATTGCCAGACAGGTGCCTGCTCAAGGAAGAGCTTTGAAATCCAGCCAGGCAAGACAAAGACCTCCAGGAGGGAGTAATGGGGCTGAGCCCAGGCTGTCACTTGGCGGACAGCCCTGAAAGCATCCCTGTCACCTTGGCAGGCACAGCAGTGACATGGCTCTCTGGCCTCACAGGGAACTGGATGTGGACAGGGCACAGGCTGCAGTGCAGGGTGCTGGCTGCATGAGGGAGCAGCAGCGCCCTGGGGATGCTGTGGGTCCTGGAACACACGCGGACTTTCCCTGTGTGCAGGTAACACAGAGGAAACGGCCCCAAAATGGAAGATCCTGGTGGGTTCCTGCCTCTTCCTTGAGGATTGTCCCAGCAGCCTCGAGGCTGTCATCTCTTCTCTCCCATGCTGCACTCAGCATGTCCTCTGCAGAGGAACGGTCAATTTTGACTCATCTGGAAAAAAAATAAGAGAAAAAAAGAAATCAACGTCCTTTGCTCCAGCAAGACTCAAAATAGGAGCCGTTTCCTCCCTGGGAAAAGGAAATTCCCAGCTCCCCACTGAGGACTGAACTGCTCCAGGCTGCTCAGCAGCTGGATGCCCTGAGGTTCTGCCCTAGTTCCCTGTGCCAGGATACACAGGCTCCCTTCTGGGGAGGGGGAGCGGCCCCAAGGAAGGATTGCTCCTCTGAGGATCCCCATGCTCATGTGAGGATCCTCGTACTCCCCTAGGACAGGATCAGTGTCCCCATCCCGATGTTGGCCACTTCCAAACTGTCCAGGACATTTAGCTTGTCCCTCTTGGATAACCTCACCAGGATTTCTAGTCTAAGAGCCTTTCCCACCCTGAGGGAAAAAAATGTGTGGGAGTGTGAATGCCCCCAGGGGAAAGCCCTCTTGCGGTGTCCATCCCACCCCTATACATGCTTCCCACCTCCCAGTTCCTGCAGAAGGCTGGTCACCACTGGTTTGAGCACATTTAGCAGGACAAGCCTCCAGCTTGCTCCAAGTCATCTTGCTTCCCTATTTGTATCTGACTTGATTTGTTTTTTCAGCTTTCCTGTTCTTCCAGGAGACCTACTCCTCAGCATCACTTTTCCTTGTACTCCCCCTTCTTTCCCATCAGCTATGTGAAGACTTTACAGGATTGCCCTATTTGCCCTTTGCTCCACATTTTACTCAGACTCTTAATTTTTTTTTGTCTGAGATTGGTGTGGTTTGCTATTTTTGGGGGTTTTTTTGTGACACATTTCCTCATTTTCAGAGCAGAACCACTTTTCCTGGTGGTTCTCAGACTGTTTCTGGGGGAATGGCACCACGTACTGCATTCATGTACTTACATGTTATTCCCTGACACTTCAATCCATTCTGCAAGTTGAGGTGTCCCCTTATTGAAAATCTGTGAGTAGCTGGTTTAGGTGTCTGTTGTTGATATAGGAGCACATTTAGGTTTGCCCTTGCTCTGTTGTCCAGGCAAAGGAACATAGTATTCTAGAATGGTTTGGGTTGGAAGGGACATTTAAACACCATCTCATGGGCAGGGACACCTTTCACTAGACCAGGTTGCTCAGAGACCCATCCATCCCGACCTTGAATGCTCCCAGGGATGGAGCATCCACCACCTCCCTGGGCAAACTGTGNGGGACCACTAGGAGCAGCAGGTTTTGCGTGTTGCTGCCACATTTGTTGCTCTGGCTCAGAAGTCTATGCCTGCTGATAGCCCAGGACCTGCCAGGATGTCCTCAGGAAAGGGCAGCATCATGCCCTGCCTTCAGCTGATACCTCTGGCGAGGATGTGGCGAGGGATGACGTGAAAGCCATCCCTCCTTTCCAGAGGTGAAGCACGCACACAAAGGTGGGCGTTTGGGAAGGAGCCAGGCAGCACAAGGGAGGGAGTGGGAACAATTGGAGATCCAGATAATCCCTCAATGAGGAAAGCTGGCAGGCACAAGGGCTTGGATGAGTCGGGAGCACGTTACCTGCCCATGTAGGCGGGGGATGAGCTCAGCCAGGCCGGGTTGCCAGGGCTGGGATTGGGGCAGCACCACGCCTGGCCCCGGCAGCCAGAGCTGGTGGATGTGTTAGCGATGGGCTGCAGAGAGCACGAGGTGTTCCCGGGGCGGCCGAAGACCTGGCCGGCAGCAGAAATGCTGCGGGATCTGGAGCCCAGCCTCACCCCACCCATGGATGCGAAGAGGGTGGGATGGGACGGCACAAATTGCTGAGGCTCAGCAGGGAGGTGAGCGGGGCCGGGGAACCACCACACCATCACCTCTTGGTGATGCAGCAGGGGCAGGACTGGTTCCAGGTGGCACAGTCCACAGCCCCGAACGCTGCACACAGAGCTGCTGGGCAGGGGACCTCAGCCCTGGCCACATCCTGCAGCCGCTGCTGTGGAGAGCTCCCATCTGGCGGAATCCTAAAGTGACAGAGCTGGCCTGGCGCGTTCCCACGCTGGACATTGTCAATGAAATTGCGGAGAGAGAAGGACAAGTGAGAACTCCGCAGAGCCAGCAGGGACACAGCCACTCACTCAGCAGAGGGACAGCTGGGAGCTCACCCCTACGCACAGTGACCTCCTCCGCGGGGAAGGGTGAGGGGGACTAAGGGAGGGACGCCCCCGTCCTCTCCCGGAACTGGGGAGCCCCGTGCGGTGTCGGCAGGGACGCAGCCAGCCCCAGTTCCTCGGTTCACGCGCATCTTTCCTGCCCTCTGCTCGCGCCCCTGGGCAGTGCCTGCTCCCTCCCACACAGCCTTCCCAGCGGACAGGACACCTGGAATGTCTGGGCAGCCCCCGNCGGGGAAGGGTGAGGGGGACTAAGGGAGGGACGCCCCCGTCCTCTCCCGGAACTGGGGAGCCCCGTGCGGTGTCGGCAGGGACGCAGCCAGCCCCAGTTCCTCGGTTCACGCGCATCTTTCCTGCCCTCTGCTCGCGCCCCTGGGCAGTGCCTGCTCCCTCCCACACAGCCTTCCCAGCGGACAGGACACCTGGAATGTCTGGGCAGCCCCCGCTCCCTCCCGACTTTCTCCGTGACTCATCCACTCCAGAGGAAAACCAATATTTCAGCACACATCAGAGAAAGGACAGGGAGAAGCATTCCATGGGAAAGGGGACGCGGCGGATGCCTCTCGCATGCCTCATCCCAGCGGCTCGCCCTCGGGTCCCGGCCTCTCGGGTGGCTGTGGGAAATGGCACTTGTTTCCCTTCTCGCTCTGCAGTCACGGGCCAGCACTGCAAGAGGAGGAGGGCAGAGCTCCGCAGCCACCTCAGACCTCGGGGCATCCACGCCCCAGGTGCAGTGTGCAGGTTTGGTCCCCCCAAACTTCCAAGGGATCTGTTGGAGAGGATGGAGAGACCACCCCTTTCCCCCATCCCATTGCACATCCTGCCCAAAACCCCCATCCTCCTGCAGGGCTGGTGACTCGTTGGGAAGAAGAGCTGTTCCTCACCTCTGCCAAACTCAGGAAGGTTGGGAGAGCTCCCAAAACCTTCTCTGATGCCTGAATTGCTCATGCAAGGGAGGAGTCCTCCTCCCACACAAGAACACCCCGGCTGCCAGCTCCAGCCTCTCCACATCCCTCCTAAGGCCAGCGGGGACTATCCACAGCATCCAAGTCCTGGCTGGGATGGGTTTCCCAGGATCTCCCTCCTTTCCATGGACTGTGCCCCTGCCACCTTCCTGTTTTCCCCCCAAAGTGCAGTTCAATTCAATTCAACTCATCACTGACTGCCTTCCCTGCTGGGTGTGAGCCAGGGCCAGCAGCCACAAAGCAAGGAAACTCATCTGGATTCCTGCTTCCCCTCACCAGCCCTTCCAGAGGGACCACTTGAAAAGCAGTTCATTTCTAACTGGAGGAAAAGAACATGTTCCTCCTCCTTCCTGCATTGCCAGACAGGTGCCTGCTCAAGGAAGAGCTTTGAAATCCAGCCAGGCAAGACAAAGACCTCCAGGAGGGAGTAATGGGGCTGAGCCCAGGCTGTCACTTGGCGGACAGCCCTGAAAGCATCCCTGTCACCTTGGCAGGCACAGCAGTGACATGGCTCTCTGGCCTCACAGGGAACTGGATGTGGACAGGGCACAGGCTGCAGTGCAGGGTGCTGGCTGCATGAGGGAGCAGCAGCGCCCTGGGGATGCTGTGGGTCCTGGAACACACGCGGACTTTCCCTGTGTGCAGGTAACACAGAGGAAACGGCCCCAAAATGGAAGATCCTGGTGGGTTCCTGCCTCTTCCTTGAGGATTGTCCCAGCAGCCTCGAGGCTGTCATCTCTTCTCTCCCATGCTGCACTCAGCATGTCCTCTGCAGAGGAACGGTCAATTTTGACTCATCTGGAAAAAAAATAAGAGAAAAAAAGAAATCAACGTCCTTTGCTCCAGCAAGACTCAAAATAGGAGCCGTTTCCTCCCTGGGAAAAGGAAATTCCCAGCTCCCCACTGAGGACTGAACTGCTCCAGGCTGCTCAGCAGCTGGATGCCCTGAGGTTCTGCCCTAGTTCCCTGTGCCAGGATACACAGGCTCCCTTCTGGGGAGGGGGAGCGGCCCCAAGGAAGGATTGCTCCTCTGAGGATCCCCATGCTCATGTGAGGATCCTCGTACTCCCCTAGGACAGGATCAGTGTCCCCATCCCGATGTTGGCCACTTCCAAACTGTCCAGGACATTTAGCTTGTCCCTCTTGGATAACCTCACCAGGATTTCTAGTCTAAGAGCCTTTCCCACCCTGAGGGAAAAAAATGTGTGGGAGTGTGAATGCCCCCAGGGGAAAGCCCTCTTGCGGTGTCCATCCCACCCCTATACATGCTTCCCACCTCCCAGTTCCTGCAGAAGGCTGGTCACCACTGGTTTGAGCACATTTAGCAGGACAAGCCTCCAGCTTGCTCCAAGTCATCTTGCTTCCCTATTTGTATCTGACTTGATTTGTTTTTTCAGCTTTCCTGTTCTTCCAGGAGACCTACTCCTCAGCATCACTTTTCCTTGTACTCCCCCTTCTTTCCCATCAGCTATGTGAAGACTTTACAGGATTGCCCTATTTGCCCTTTGCTCCACATTTTACTCAGACTCTTAATTTTTTTTTGTCTGAGATTGGTGTGGTTTGCTATTTTTGGGGGTTTTTTTGTGACACATTTCCTCATTTTCAGAGCAGAACCACTTTTCCTGGTGGTTCTCAGACTGTTTCTGGGGGAATGGCACCACGTACTGCATTCATGTACTTACATGTTATTCCCTGACACTTCAATCCATTCTGCAAGTTGAGGTGTCCCCTTATTGAAAATCTGTGAGTAGCTGGTTTAGGTGTCTGTTGTTGATATAGGAGCACATTTAGGTTTGCCCTTGCTCTGTTGTCCAGGCAAAGGAACATAGTATTCTAGAATGGTTTGGGTTGGAAGGGACATTTAAACACCATCTCATGGGCAGGGACACCTTTCACTAGACCAGGTTGCTCAGAGACCCATCCATCCCGACCTTGAATGCTCCCAGGGATGGAGCATCCACCACCTCCCTGGGCAAACTGTGCCGGTGTTCCACCATTCTCATCCTAAAAAAATGCTGCCTTATATCTAATCTAAATCAACACTCCTTTAGGCACGCACTGGCTGCTCTCCTGGCACTGCAGGAGGTCAGATTTGCCTCCCATATTTATTGCAGTTGCACTGTTTTCCTGCTAGCATTTTCAGAAGTGAGCGTGAGGCGCATTTCCCACTTCAGTCCCTCCATGCCCTCTCCCCCAGCCACCTGCTGCTGGTTTAAATCCCCTTTGACACCACAGTGAGCAGTGTCCTGTACGAGTCCCTTGCATCCCAAGATGTGCTCTGAGGTGAACCATAGCTAAACGCCCCCTCTCTGACCCACTGTCTCATCCCCACCCTGAGATTCCAGCTCTCCAGGTGTCCCCTGGGTCTCATCCCTGGGAATAGTGAGGTTTTCCTGGGCCCCAGTGTCTGGATGTAGCTGCCAAGTCACCTCTGATGCTGTCATGGCATGGCACCAGCAGCCTCTGTGCTGTAGTCAGATCATTTCTCTGAAGGTGTGTGAAGCCAGGGAGCACTGGGACTTCCTCGTGGGCTCTCTTATTGCACACAAAGCCACTGTCCCCAGGCACCACTTCCCCAGAGAGCCTGACCTGCTGCCTGACCCTGGTGATGAGCAAACTGGGCCATTTTCTCCCAGCAGTTACAAGCTGCCTTTGGCTCCTCTTCACTTGCTCAGCAAACGCCCCCAAACAGGTCAGCACTTTCTTCAAAGCAAAGCTATGCAAGGAATTTCTCTCCTAAGGCAGCTGGACCCTTTCCAAAGAAGGAGAGCTGCCAAATTCCCACCCTCCAGCCCCCAGCAGCAAAACAAGGTGCAAATTTGGCCCCTGGAGGCTTTCTGTTCACTTCCACTTCTGCCCTTGCTGCCTGCTGGAGGTGGGGAGGAAGGGGCCCTCTCCACTGCCTTCCCATGCCAGGGTTGAGTGTCCCAGGGAAAGGGCTGGTTCTGTCACAGAGAGAACTCGAGGTGTCAGCTCTCCTCAAACGCAGCAGGTGGAAGCCACAGATATGGGCTTGCAGCTTCCTATGCTCCCCTCATGGTGGCTGCTGGGCAGTGGGCACCTCTCTGCTCCCGACGTGCTCCACAGGGCTGGGGACCCTTGGGAAGTTGCCTCCTGTGATTTATTTATTTTTTCATCTCCAATTGCTCCTCCATACTTCCTGCTATACACGAACATGGCTGCTGCTGCAGGAAGGAGGCTGCTGATCTGGACTGTGGGTTTGCAATTTTTCTGCCTTCCACTCCCCCTCCCCAAGGCTTCTGCGGAAGGTGCAGCTCTCTGGCAGCTTGCCTGGCCCCCGGCCCCTGGCAGAAATTGGCTTTCTGGCACATCACCCCGGCAGCACAGCTGGACGCTTATCTGCTTCATTTCTCTGGCTGCAATTCATGGATAGGAAAGTTGGGGCTTTTCTCTGCTGCCCATCTGCTGGGAAGGGCAAAGAGCATCTCCAGGGGATGAGACCCCTCTGTGCACATTCACATTCCAAGTGCCAAGGATCCCTGAAAGTCAAGCGCCCAGGAGACCACGAGCAAGTCAGCCTTGGGCAGCCAATGACCCTTACCAAAGCTCAGTGACCCAGGTGCTCCTGGGATTTCACAGAAGCAAAGGTACCCCCAAGTGTTGGGGGTACTCTGGGCTCTGGCAGAACTTATTTTCAAACACAGTGCCTGGCTCTTCCCCCTTTCCCAAACCAGCAGGTCACCCCCAAAAAATCCATAAACTCCTGTCCAGACAGAAAAAGGTTACAGGGAGCTGGCCACGACCAGCCATGGGGAAGGGCACCACCACCATGCAGCTCCCATCAGCCCCCATTCTGAGGAAGAGCCCTAAGCAGAGCTGTGCCCTCAACGCCCTAATTGCTCCCCTCTCAATCCTTAGGCCACCCCAAGTGCTGGGTCCCTGAGGGGTCTTCTGGCCTCACCTGGGGTCTCCATCCACACATCCTTAGTCACAACCCCAGGTACCTGAGCTCAGTCCTGGCTGAGCTCTGTGGAAGGGTGTGTTTATTGATGTCTCTGTCTCCAGGTGGACCTTGCACCTGTACAACTGCTTATCTCAGCTGCTGCTTCCTGGGTGGACCCTCACACTGCTGTAGTAGCTTGCTCCCTGTCTCCCAAAGGATGCCGAGAAGGAACTCTGGCATCTCCAAGAGCACTTTCACTGGCACCCTGTCTATTTTCTGCCAGGGACCCTGCCCAGCTGGCCGCACCCTCCTGGGGACGAGGTCGACCGGGCACCCCGGCCTCCTCTTCATCGTATGTGTCACCCACGGTACTGCAGTGGGACACCGGCTCCTGGGAACGGTCCTCATCCATCCTTCAGTGGGATTGCTCTGCCCTCTGCCGATCTTCCAGCACATGGGCAGGACACAGACGGCGGCTCCTGGCTGGGAGAATGTTTGTGGCCATCTCCAAGGACGAGTTTCCCAGGGATCCCCATACAGACAACCACGTTTGCACAATCTGGAGTCAGGACTGAATCCGGAGGACGCTCCACTTGTTTGAAACCAGCCTAAGCTGTAAAATAGGAGATTTTCCCAGCGGAACACACGGCGGGATCATTACCCTGCTGCCCATGCACTAACGAGCTGCACCTGTAGTGTTGTCAGTTCTCACCTGGAGCCAGCACTGAGGCACATCAGGGAGTGCCTGTTCGTGATTTAAAAAGAGGTGGAAAAAATATTCATAGCAAAACTTTCTGTGAATTTTAGTAAGACTGAAATTCCAAGGTCTATCCCTGGAGAGGTACTGGCCATAAACATGAGTTTATTGATGGAGAGATCATGTTCATCTGAAGGAACGTGGATTGTAGGGATGTGTTGTTTTGAGGATGGTCCTGCACAGACCCCCCCAACAACTGAGAGCATTGTCCAAACGCTCCTGAAGCTCTGGCAGCCTCAGGGCTCTGCCCATTCCCTGGGGTGCCTGGTCAGTGCCCCACCACCCTCTGGGGGAAGAACTTTTTCCTGATATCCAGCTTCAACCTCCCCTGGCACAGCTCCAGGCATTCACTTGGATGCTGTCACTGGTCACAGAGAGCAGAGATGGGAGCTGTCCCTCCACTGCTCCTCATGAGGAGAGGATACCGACCCTGATGAGGTTTCCCCTCAGTCTCTTCTTCTCCTTCAGGGTTTTCTTTTTGTCCCAAAGGGTCAGACTGCAACCTCCACACAGGCCTCTCATTCTACAGGAGAAAGAAACAAAGAGATACATCAATCAACAATAAGGGCAAAAAAGCAGGCAGTAATAACCAACACTAGATCTGCCTAGGTCATGGGCACAACATGAAAATGGGCTGGCTTGTGAGCAACCTCAGTGGCAGTGGATCCTTTTCATTGCTTGGTACAGGATCACTACCCTTTGGAATCTGTTAAGGCAGAACACTCTGATCTTGGGGCTCCCATATGTCCCCCAATGGTTATGGACAGTAAGAACTCTCTGCGCCAGTCGTGTGTCCCAGTGGGGTCAGGAGACATCAGTGTGTCTTTTATTCCTGTAGAGCTCTTTCAGAGCTGCCCCAGAGCAGGGCAGGTTGGCTGGGCTGGGGGAGGGCCCAGGGCACGTGGCATTGTGTCACAGGACCCTTTGTGACAGTAGGCACTGTGGGAAGGAACGTGGCCATGTGTCACAGGGACCTTTGCAACACATCACGATACAGCTGCTGGTGGCCGCAGTGTCTCCAGAGGAGGCAATGGGATAGGGTGGTGCTACAGGGAGGCCCTGTGCAGCCACCTTGTTCCTCGTTGTCCCAAGGCTTTAACCATTTTTTTGCCATGTGTGCCCTTAGGGATAGATCTCGGTGGGGCAAAGGGCCTTCCAGCACAGCCTGGAGAAGAAGGAGGATACAAACCCTGACATCACACTGACCACATGGCCAGCACTGACATCACAGCCGCTCAGAGCATGGCAAACATGAAGGCTTCTGCCCCCAACCTGGATTTTTTTGGGGCGAGAGTTGTTTCCCACCCAAATGAAGTAAGCAGCCTATGGCCAGGGCTGGATCCCCCCAGGAATTGAGTGGCTCCTCAGCCTGGGTCCACTGGGCCCCCCTCAGCCTTTGAAGCCACTGCAGTGCGGTAGGAAGGGAAACACTTCTCAGAGGAAGCTGGGGAAGTTGTTGTTCTGGAATTCTCCATCCTTCCCTGTGCCTCCTCCAGGTGCCAGACTTTGTGAGAATCATGCACCAGAGACTTGTATCCAATGCACCTCCAGATGACAGGATGTTAATGGACATCCTGAGGCTGACCGAGGCACACCCTGCTGATGTCCTAGTCACCCTCCTGCGCTGTGCCCCATCATGTGACAGGTGCAGGAGCCACCTTCCTTGTGGCCTCAGGGCTCACTAGCTTTTAGGGCCCATCACCCTGTACAGCCAGTCCAATGTGCTTTGATAGGCAGAGAATTCCAGGAGCCACCAGGCCCTTTGTTTCCCAGCTGTGGCATGTCAGCCACCCACCTGCTGCCATGCTCCCTCCCTGCCCCTCAGGGCATCAGGGCTCTTTCACCTGGGCTCCCACTGCTTCGCAGGCCATGGTGCTGTGGCTGAGATCCTCTGACACACAGCTCTGGTCCCACAGAGCTGCTACAATCATGTGGAGGACAATAGCCTCATCAGGAACGGCAGTGGAGAAGGTGCTGCCAACACTGCTTTGTGTGCTAGAGGACTGGCCACTGCACAGAGTGTCCACCTCTGATGGGAACAAAACGAGAGTCTTTGCCCTGGCTGTGAGTTTCTGGAACTGGCCTTTGCTCACCCCAAAGCCGCCTCTCCAGCAGCTCTCCACCCTCCTTCCCCCACTGCATCTCCCTGCCTCAGGCACTGCGCTGAATCCTGGCCTAGGGGCAGCTTCAGGGGCACCAGGCCCGGTGCTCCCCCTGTGTCTCCCCTGGCCTCTCCCTGCCACGCTCGGGCCCTGCCGCAGGGACACCTCGGCACTGAGCGCTGTCTCGGGGTGCTTTGTCCTTTGCAGGCAACCAGGGTGGTTTGGGAGATTCTCTGCCTGCCCTGGTGCCCAGCACCATTTGAGGAATATTCTCCCCTGCCTCCTGGTGGCTCTGCTCTTCCAAGTTTTTGTCAGCACATTAGATATGACAAAGGAGGTCAATACCTTCTGGAAGGGATGCCAGGAGCAATTCAGCCTTCCCATCAGCATCAGCAGGTGCTCCATCCCATTTCTCCCATGTTCCCAGGGCAGGAGCCAGTGCTCTCAGCATGACCTGGGCTTTGCTCTGCACACAGGTTTGCAGTGCAGACCATGAGGGCACTGTTCCGCCATCTGCGGTGTCTGGATTTACTGCTGGCAGTGGAACGCAAGCGTGGCTGGGACACGCTGCTCTGTGCTGACACCCACCACTATGCCATGGGTCTGCTGGCCAGGTGAGATCCCCTTCTCCCCACTGCCCCTGGCATTTGTGCTCTGTGCCTGGGGTGCCCCACACAGTACCTGTGGTCATGGGCCAGAGGGCCTTGTCGCTGAGAGATGGCCAAGCAGATAGGAAAAGGCTGGGAGAGGAGGGTGCCCAGGAGCAGCCACATCTCAAGCGGCCCAGGTCCCCTCATAGGATGGTGGGCAAAGAGAGAACTGTGTGAGTCAGTCCTGGGAGATGTTTGCCCCCGCTGGCTCAGGGTCTTAGTGCCTTTTGCTGCCTTCCAGGGAGATGCACTGTACCTCGAACCACTTGTGTTCCTGCATTGCACTCCACCTGCTGGGGCTGCTCAGCACACAGGAGCCACACTGGGATCTGCCTGCCCTGGCATTCCTTGTGGAGGTGAGCCTGACGGCCAGTGCTGCCTCGCTGAGGCTGCCTCCCAGCTCTGTGCCCTCTTGAAGCCACAACTGCCTAGGATGGTGCCCATTCCCTGTGCTGCTGTCTGGGCCCAGCCCTGTGTGGTTCCGCACTCCTGTCGGCCAGGTCCCCTGTCTCTGCCCTGTGCCGTTTCAGGTCCTCGAGTGCCATGACATGAGTGAATGGAGTGACAGTGCCCTGGAGATCATTTCAAGGCGCCTGCAGAGCAAATCCAAGGAAAAGCGTCGCCTGGCACTCAGAGGCCTTGTGGTTCTCAGCAAGGATCCCTCGCTGGTGAGAAGGGGGCAGCAGCTGAAGCTGTGCTGGGGAAAGCAGCCCCTTGGGCTTGGCTGGGCTACGGGTGCTGAGGCAAGCTGCTCCCAGCTCTCCTGCCTTGCAGTTTAGCTTCCCGAGTGCTTTGGGACAGGCCTTTGGCCTCTGGGCCCTGTGGCAGCAGGGTGGGGTTGCAGCGCCAGAGTGGCATTGGTGGCACAGCCATTGATAAATGACTTGGACACAAGTCATTTGCACTTGAAGAAATACTAAGTAAGTTTGCTGAAGATACTACATTTGGAGGAGCTGTTGACTTCCTCAAGGGCAGAGGCCCTGTAGAGACATATCTGAGGGCTGGGCAATCACCAACCATATGAAGTTGAACATGGGCTGGTGCCAGATGCTGCACCTGGCACAGGCAGCCTGGCTGTGTGGCTAGAGCAGGGAAGAGACTTGAGAGCTGTGCTGTGGATCCTGTGATGGTGAATAAGAGTCAGCAGTGCCCTGGCAGCCAGGAGGACATCTGGGATGCATCAGGCACAGCATCACCAGCTGGGCAAGGGATGGGAATGTCCTGCTCTGCTCTGGGCTGGTGTGGCCTCTCCTCAAGTACTGTGTGCACCATAATATAAAAAACCCATGAAACTGACAGATTGTCCAAAGGAGCATATGAAAATAAGTGAAGAGTCTAGAGGGGAAGCCATAGGAGGAGTGTCTGAGGGCACTTGACTTGTTCCGCCTGGAGGAGACTGAGGGGAGACCTCATTGTGATCTGCAGCTTCCTTGAAAGGGAAGTGGAAGGGCAGCACCAATCTCTGGCGACCAGTGACAGGACTTGAGGGAACAGCTGGAGCTGTGTCAGGGGAGGCTTAGGTTTGATATTAGACAAAGGTTCTTCTCCCAGAGGGTGCTGGGCACTGCCCAGGCTCCCCAGGGAGTGGGCAGAGCCCCAAGGCTGCAGAGCTCCAGGAGTGTTTGGACAATGCTCTCAGGCTGGGATTGTTGGGGTGTCTGCACCAGGCTGGGGGTTGGACTGGATGATCTTTGTGGGTCCCTTCCAACTCAGAATATGCTATGATTCCACAGTTCATGGTTTCACATGCAGCATTGTGTCCCACACAGGCCGAAGGCATCTGGAATCTGACACAGAGCCTCATGGGCCTACTGCAGGATGCAGATGGAGAGGTGGTTGCATTGATCCTCTCTGTATTCCTGAATGAGCTCCATGACAGAGCCACCCTAATATCCAGTCCCACTGCCCTGCAGCTGGCTCAGGCGCTCTGGCCACTCTTTGACCATGTAAGGCTCTGTGCCCCCAGCCATGGCGACCAGGTGTGCCCGGACACTTTGTGCCCTGTGGATTTTCAGGCCTGTGCCCAGGTGGGCCTGGGGAAACTATTGCTGGTTCTTTTCCTCTTTCTTTCCAACAGGATAAGAACCATGTGCACCTGCTCTCCATCTGCCTCTTCCGAGCAGTGATGGAGCTGGTAATGGACAAGGGAAAAAAGCCCCTGAAGAAACATGTGAGCCAGAGCCTGCTCCCACTCTTCTTCCACTGCCATGATGAGAATCGGCACATGGCAGAGGTGATGACTCATGGGCTGCCGGTGTCCCCCTGGGAAGTGGCTCGGCTGCCTCCTGCCTTGGCACCTCCCGGGCTGCAGCCTCCTCCCAGCCTTGGCACAAGGACGCAGGTCCTGAACTGCAGTGCCATCTCCACATCTCTGCTGCTCTTCAGTGTTTCTTGGGAAACACTACTTTTTGCAGCCAAATTCCTGAAGAGGAGGTGTCTGAAGCAGCTGGTGAAGAAGGAACAGCTGTGGAAGTTTGCCGAGTGGCTGGTAAGGAGGGCCTGGAAGCCCCAGGCTCAGCCTCAAGGCTGTGCAGGCAGGGGAGGCCGGGGCTGGCCAAAGCGGGGAGGGCCTGGCAAAGGGGCACAGCCCGGCCCGACCCTTCCCTCCCGCCGCTCTCTCCAGCTGGCAGACGACAGGAGCCGAGCGGCCGAGCACCGGCGGCAGGCCCTGCGGTACCTGCAGAGCCCGCAGGAGCCCCTGCGAGAGGCGGCCATCAGGTTCACGGGTGAGCCCTGCTCCCTCCCTGTCCTACCACAGTAGGATCTGGGGCAGGGTCCATGACAAGCTCTGTATTTCCAGGAATCGCAGGGCGGTACTTGAGGAGGCAGCAGGAAGAGACTCGGCTCATCTACAAGGGTGAGGACAGCGAGGGCTGGCAGGAGGAGCTGCAAGCCCTGCCCCGGCTGCGGAGGGCTCTGCTCACTGTGCGGACAGGGTTCGGCATGGGCAGAGACACAGAGATTTCAGGGGCATGTGGGGGATTCTTGGCCAGCAGCTTCGGGCTGATCCCGGTGGTCCCTGCTCCCTCCTGGCCATGGCTAGAGCAGGCTGGGATGGCCCTGACACGGGAGTCTTACAGGGTCCTCACAGATCTGGGATCTGCCTATGGCTCTGTTCCTCTCTCTTCCAGCCCTTCAGGACGTGACTGATGACATCAGCGCTGCCATCTCGAGCTTGGCACTTCAAACCCTGCAACTCTTAAGAGCTGCACAGAGAGCTCCATATTCTTCAGGTTTCAGAAGGTGCAAGACCACTTCCAGAAGGGTGGGGGGTAGGAAGCCAGTGGGGCAACTTGTGGAAGTCTATGAACAGCTAATCCCAGGAGCTCCGTCTGCTCAGGCCACCTGAGCCTACAGGGAAGACGTCATCTCAGCATGGAAATATGAAATTGCTGTTGTTATCCACAGAGGTGCAAGATCTTTCTTTTGCTGCCCAGGCTCTGCAGGGCATTGGGGAAGAGGGGGAAAGGGTGCTTGTGCTCAGGAAGCTGCCCAGGCGTGCAGTGTTACAGGGAAAATGGCCAAAAGCCCCTTGGCCTTTGGTGGTTCTACTGAAGCCTTTGTGCTGGTGACAGAGCGGGTGGGCAGGGGCCGGAGCTGTGGGGATCCCTGCGAGACTGGTGCCTGGAGATGGCCACAACCCCTCTCCCAGCCAGGAACCTCCATCAGTGTCCTCCTGCCCGGGTGTTGCTGGCTGGATTGCTGAGGGCTCTGAGGTGCCTCTTGATGGGGCTCCTCTGGAGCTCCTGTGGGGCTGCAGCGCTGCTGCCGGGCAGGTTGACCAGGCTGGGGAAGACCCTGAGGGGATGGGGCTCTGGGAGGCCATTCAGGGATGAGGGGCTGCAGAGGCCCTGATGGGACAAAGCAGTGGGAAGGCATGAGGAGGATGTGTGAGGGAGTGGGTGCCAGGAGGCTACAAGGCGACAGGAGGCACCTGAGGGGCTGGGGTGGTGGGAAGCCCTGAGGAATTGGGTGTCAGAGGCCATAAGCAACCCCTGGGCAGCCTCCGTGTTCCTGAAACCCGGCTGCTCCTGCACTTCCCCAAAGCATCTCCCAGGCCTGCAGCTGAAGCCCTCGTGGCCGAGACACCACCTCACCAGGGAGGTGGGGACACCCCCGAGGTCCCTAGGCTGGGCTGGCTGGGGACGGTCACTGAGTGCTGCCAATAGGGGGCAGAGGCAGGGCTAGTGGTCAGCCCAGGCCCCCGCGGCTGCCCAGGCCACGGTGCTGTCACCAAGGCCCCCCTAATGCAGAGCTCTGACCCCGCAGAGCTGCTGCCACCATGGGGACGGCAGCGACGTCCCCTCAAGCAGGGCTGCCGAGTCGCTACTGCCCAAGCAGCTCTGGACCCCACAGCACCAGAGCATGCACAGGAACAGCAGGACCCCAAACGCCAGCACCTGCTCAACGAGGCATCTGCACCAGCTGGGATGCCAAACAGGGGGAACTGTGAGCACAACTGCTTTCTCTTGACTTGCCAGCCTGAAAAGAGCAGGCAGAAGAGCTGAGTTTTCACTTTTTGAGCCATTACTGAAATTCATTTCCAGCTCTCTTAGACACTTTTGAGAACAGACCCTTCTGCCAGACATGACACATTTGATGAATTGCAGGCATACCTCAGCTGTAGCTGGAGGGGATGGGCTGGGGGAAATGGAAGCAGACATTTTGCCTAGACTTGGTTTCCTGAGACAGTGCTTAGAGTGCTCTGCTGTCACATCTAATCAGAGGGAGATGCAATGAATGGTTCACATCATTCCCTTCTTTCCAAGAGGGCCATGTGCTGTCTTCTCTTCTATTCATGTCTTAAGGTTCTCCTCAGCTACAGCTATAAGGAAGACACAGAAGCTTGGGAAAGGGCACCTAGTCTTTATGGTCTGTCTTCAAGAGGAGGGAGAAGGGCTTTGCGCAGCTTGGAGCTCTCCTTCGCCTCTCTGTCCTGACATAATCAGGCTTTTCCTTTTTCAATAATTAATAGCAACAGTCATAAAGGCGATGCAAGAATAACTAAGGAAACCCACATGAGCACATAAGACCATGCACAAACAGCAGCTCCAGGGAGCATCTTTTACTGCTCAGTGTGCTTTGCCAGGTGAGTGCAGCATTTTCCACTACGGTGCCAGCTTCCCAAAGCAACTGGTGGCTCTGAGTAGCTTTGCTCTTGGCTGCCCAACTTGGAAAGCTTTCAAGGATGTATTTTTGGAAAAGCAGAAGCAGCTTCTCCAGTAAAGTGACTTGGGTTGAACATCCAAACTCACTGGTTTGTCCTTGTTCCCTGTGGAAAAGATCAGTTCATATCTCACCTCACAATCCTCCTTCCTCACCCGAAGCTTCCAGTCAGGAAGCTGCCCATCCCAAAACTACTGTCAAGGAGTCTCTCCTCATCCCTGTCAGGGCCCTGAGGGCACTAACAAATCTTGGTGGCCTGACCAGCCCCTCCACTGGGATCTCTACTCAGCCCCAGCTACTGAAGCTCAGCCCTGGATCTCCAGTGACTGAGCCATGTGGTGGGAACGCCAAGCTCTAGCTCAGCCAAGGGAATGTGGCTGGGGGGTGAGTTATCTAAATACATATTAGGCTTTTCTTTATCCTCTGTTCTTCCTCTGGGAAGCATCAGAAGAGCCTTTGTAGAAGCTTTTCCAGAGCAACATCAGAGAGATTTTGGCTATTTCCAAGGAGATGACTCCAGAGGGGTAGGTGCTATCAAATCAGCTAACAGCCCCCCACAGCGAAGGTGATACCTTTGGTGATATTTTCAGGCCAAACCACATGTGTGGCATTTAACCCTGGAGATCTGACTGCATTCCCAGGGAAATGGCAGGTCTTGGGGCTGAGGAAACTCTATCTCAAGGCAAAAGCTCATGGGGAAAAAACAATTGGTTTCAAATTCTCGTGCCACTCTCTTAGACCCCTGCACATATTTAATGGAGTGTGAGAGATTATATGCGTCCACCATGGGCACCCCATGCAGTTCTAACTGCTAAGGTGGAACAATACATTCCTGGAGATTCCAAGCACATCTAGTACAAAATGAACTCTAGGAAAGAGTACACGGGAATCATAGGAAGAGCTTTGCGAACTTACGTGAGGTGGGAGAAAAAAAAACATTTCTGCAGAAATAAAGGATTAAAAACCCATAAAGTACTTCAACTGCAGCTTAGGAAAATTCCATGTTTAGAACACAGGACCTAGAAGATATAATAAATAAGTACCTAATTCTTCATAGAAACCCAAACCAGCTTCCTTCGCAATACAAAGCACATTTTAAATAGCTATTTTGATGAAAATGCCATCATTTTTCCTAGAAACAACAAACACTCAAATGAACGTTCATTGCATTTGAAACACAGTTTCCTCTTTGCTTTTGTTTTTTAGAGGAAAATGTTGGCTAGCCCTGCCAGTCCTGTGTATGATATACACATCTTCCAAACATGGAGAGATAAGTGTTGGCTGCAAATCAGTTTTCCATGCTAAAGGGACCTCAGAATCATGGAACGGTTAGGGTTGGAACAGACCTTAGAGATCATCTGAGGTAAGCCAAAACCAGAGATAGAATGCACCTGCCATCCCCGGAAATGCTTTTTTTTTTGTTCAAATACACCAAAACTCCTCATTCCCATGAAATCCAAGCAGCTCTCCCAAGTGACAGAGGGCAGGTTGGGATCAGGTATTAGGAAGATTCCTTGCTGCAAGGGTGGCGAGGCACATCCATCTGGCAGGGAAATGTCTGGTGTCGCTGCCGCCAACGTCTCCACGTGTCAGGACAGACACAACGAAACCCAAACAAGCAGAACTATCAGCCTGCTGACAAGGTTATCCACAAACCGCAGAGTCTGCAATTGCCTCTGGCAGCGGCTTGCCCAGGGTTTACTGCAGACAGGGAGACTTGCCCATGTCACAGATCATTAGCTGGGTGGTTCCCAGAGGGAAGGTTTCTCCAAGCTGCTGTGCTGCTTTCTGTGATTCCAGCTGAAGCCTGTGGGTTGCTGCTTCCAGCCACACAGGGGCCAGGATGGAGGGGAAACTCATGGGACAGTTACTGGGGCTGGGCATACTCAGCCACTGCAGGAGGCAGCAGGAATTTTAGGGACTGAAATCTCAGCGTGGCCAAAGAAAACAAAGAACAAATCATGTGATGGTTATGTTTTCATTGATGGAAAGATCTACACAGGGACCTGCACCCTCAGCAAGGAAGAACTGTAATTTTACAAAAATCCCACTCTTTTGCCCAGAACTATGAGCAGTTTCTTGCTAGGGGCTGGTGCCACAGGGGGAAACTGAGGGCTCTTTGTGTTGAATGAAACCCTCAGCTCCCTCTGGACAGGTCCTTGAAGATAAGGAGCAGCAGAATAGCTGTGCTTGTTACAGGGCCTGCACCAAGTGACACGGGATGGCAGCAGAATCACAGAATCAGGTAATCATTAAGGTTGGAAAAGCCCTCTAAGATCCTTGAGCACAACCATTCCCCCAGCACTGCCAAGCTCGCCACTAAACCATGTCCACAAATAGTCCCATGGCCATTCTAGGTTGCCCACCACCCTCTGGACAGTGAACTAATTTTCTCTTCTCATATTCCAATTAACTTATGAGCACACAGCTGGATTCATGGTTTCTCAAAATTCAGAAGGATGCTTTTGGTTATTAAGGATATGCTTTGAGGTCATGAAATTCAAAGTTCAGGACATACGTGGTCCTCACAGTTGTGACGTTAACTCATGCACATCCCATGGAACACAAAAACATGCACACCCAAGGAGTTTTAAGACTTCCTTCTTGCTTCCTTCCATCTTGCTTTTTTTCCCCAGCCACTTTCAGAGAGGCTCTGGGGAAAATCCCAAGAAAATCCTTCATTCTTTATTTCCTTTTCCAGTTTGAAAGATTTGGCTTTGGCATCCTGTAACATTTTGTAGTTCTGAGCACTTTGCCTTCAACCTAAGCAAAGTCCCTGCCCTTCAAAAAGAAGATAAATTCAATTCCAAAGCAGTCAGCCCTCCCCCTTTGACCCAAAAACCACAAATGGACTTGGCATAATTCCTTTTTCTGTCTCCAAAAATTCTCAGAGTTTGGTTTCCCAGTATTTCCATGCTGCCAAGTGAGTTGTTAGCACCTGGAGAGCTGATCCTGGAGCGGCACAGTTGAGTCCCAGCAACTGCCCCAACATACTGGGAAATGCACCCAACCCTGATGATCAGGATAACCAGAGGAAGAACAGAGCCAAGGGGATACCCAATGCCTCTGGAAGAGTGCCCACAACGTACCACATTGAGCCTCTTCCTCAGGGCAGGCAAATCTCCTCCTCCAGGGATGCCACAGGCACTCGGGCTCCCCAGCTCCATCGCAGCAGAGAGAACACCTTGGAAGCCAGACAGGATGTAGCCACCTCCTGTGTTTTGCCCTTTTGCAAATTGACTTGCTCTGTGCTCTCTGCTCTGCTTAATTGATGCTCTGCCCATCTCCAGCAAAAAAAATTGCTCCCCTGTCTCATTCATAATGTGCTCCAAATAAAGTGTGTTTCCGCCTGAGCTAATGCCCTTCGGGGGTACTTTAAACTGTCACATAAGTGCATAAGGCTTGTCCTGAAATCTGCATTTTTACAGTGCTCACTCTCCACAACGGCCCCTGGAGCCACACTTAATCTATTTCAAGGCATGTGGAGACTTCCTAAAATAACCTGGCTAGGAAAGCAAAGCTTGCTTGAAACCAGGGCCTTTCCATCCACCCTTTTCCCCAAACCAGCTGGGTTTTCCTTTTCCACCCTGAAAACAAAGAAGCAGACCAAACTCCAAAGAGTGTCTGTTGATCCAGCGCCGGAACCCACCAAAGCAAAGCACTGTCCAGTTGAAACGGGGCAAGAGTTCAAATCCTTGTGGGTATGACGACCAGAAGCAGTTGCAGCTGATTCAACTCAGCCTAGTTGCTTGAGGAGTATCGCTGAGGTTATCAGGGAGCTTGAAGCCACCCAGAGCAAGTAGCCAATGTGTCCAGGAGGTATGATCCTTGTAACTTATTCCAGACCCCAAGGATGGTACAGAAATACTGCTGGAGGAGCAGCCAGCCCTGCTGATGAACAGAGAGGAACTCAGATTTGAGCTTCTCTGCAGCCTTCTCATGCATTTCCAGGACACAAACCCAAACAAGCATCTCCCAGAAGAGAGAGTTCCCATGTTTGTATGGGATGGTTTTAGGGTGTAGCCAGCAGTGTGGGGACTTTGCACCACTTAATTAGTGGTTTATCATCAGTCTCGACTGTTTTCCCTCAGAGCCAGGATTAACAGAAACACGACTGAAACAGTTTTTCTCATGTTTGGGCTTGGATGTTTATTATATCTTATCAGAAAGTACAGAGAGTATGACAGCACTTCTAGCTACATGCCAGAAGTGAGGAAAAATGGCCACAGATGCAACTGTTACAAGGTCTTTTAAGGCTAAACAGTCCAATAGAGAATTAACACCTATATTATTTATACTTTTGACCCAATAACTAGATTCTCATGACCCTTAGAGTGACACTGACTGATCAACCAGAAACTACTACCTGAAAACCATGAAGAAGGAAGAAAGATGAACAAAGAAAGAGACAACGCCCAAAAATCTCCATGTTATTCCATATCTATTACTATACTATAAAAGCCTCAAATTTAAAACCCATCACCATGTAAAAGCACACACTTCTAATTCACTACACACTCGTGATTTCTACTTCACCACTCATATTTAGAAGCCGTCTCCCAAGGCCTCAGGTCAAAAGCAGTATTTTCCAAGGGGTCTGTGCCTGAAAGCACAGAAAGCTCAAAACCCCCAGATTTCTGGGATCCAACATTAGGGAGCAAGGAACTCCTCAGCATAGGGAAGCATGGATCGAAATGCTCCAGTTTTGTCTTTAAATCTGTGTATTACAGAGGGGGAAAAAATCCCCAAACCAAACAACCAAGCCCAAGACCCAGAGTCCCTTCCCAGGAGCCCCAAAATGGGCAGCAAGGCACAAAAAGGGAGCAGTGTAAAGGTCTTTCCCCTCAATTGATGCTGGCAGCTTCTCACCACGTGGTCCTGCCTTGCTCAGAAGGCAGCAAGGGCAGATTTGGAGCCCGGGCTTGGCGGGATACTGCAAAAGCTGGGATCAGAGCGGCATCCCAGCTGGAGACTAAAACAACTATGAGATTACCTCCACAGGAGCACAGCCAGCATGGATAATGCTCAGCCTGTTGCTCTCCCAGCTTGCCACAGCCTTGCCTGGCCTCCCTTCCATGTTTCTTCAAAGCCGCCTCCGCTGCAGGAACTTCAGTCCTGCTGAGGGGAAAGAGGAGGTTGAGCTTGCCCTGTCTCACAGGGGCTGCTCTGCAGGCAGCCCCCAAGGGCCCCTCTCCACGCCCAGCTGCCCAGCTCAATCCACCTTTGAGCTCCTCCACTTTGTGTGCAGAACTCCCACTGCTTATTTGTCTGATCCTTCCCTACCAGGCCCTGCTCTCTGCAGAGTAATCCCAGCTATTGAGAGTGCAGAGGGCCAAGGTGCAAATGGGTTTTCTTCTCCCTCAAGAGCTCTCTTCCCCCTTGTGTGGCCAGGTCACCATCAGCCTGTGCTGGGATTTTTAATACTGAAGATATTTCAAACTCAAGCCAAGGGGGTTTCTGGCACGAAAGATCCTGTGAGGAGGCAGCAAGCTCAGAGGTGCAAACTTCTTGGGCAAGCTTGAAAAAGACATTTCATCCTCTGGAGAGCCAAACCCATCAGAGATGGCTGCAACAGCTGGGGCTGGAACCCAACACCAGTATAGAGCACTGCGCAAGGTAGATGTGACACTTGGTACACTTGTTCAGCTTGGAAATCTTCCTAGATGCATTTGAGGGTTTAGCAACCACTTGAGGGTTTAGCAGCCACAGCTGGCCAGGGAAAGGGGAATTAAGGACTGGGAAGGATGGCGAAATTTAAAGCAGAGATGGGACACCATGACACCAAACAGCCCTGGAACACTCCTCTGCTTAGTGGAAAGACATCTGGGAGACATCAACAACGTAATAACAATGGTACATCTGATACCAAGGGCAGGAGTCCTCACAGCTGCAGAGCAACAGCCCCTGTGTCAGGAGACAGCGCAGGGATATGCCAGCAGAATGTAAGGAATATAAAATATAAGCCTTTCTAAACCCATCAAGGAAACTGAAGTAAGTTTCAGTGTAAAATAATTAAATGGAAGCTAAAACCATTTCTGGGCAGCCTTGCAGGGGACGGGGGACATCATTCCCAGGGTCCTGGAGTGCTGGGGCTGGGAAGGAACCCTGGAGATCAGCAAAGCCAAGCCCTGCTGAAGGAGGTTCACCTACAGCTGGGTGCACAGGACCATGCCCAGCTGGGGTTTGAACATCACATCATCACAGAAGGAGACCTCAGAGCCCCTTCCAGAGCCTAAAGGGACTCCAGGAGAGCTGGAGAGGGACTGGGGACAAGGGATGGAGAGACAGGACACAGGGAATGGCTTCCCACTGCCAGAAGGCAGGGTTAAATGGGATATTGGGAAGAAATCCTCCCTGTGAGGATGGGCAGGCCGTGGCACAGGGTGCCCAGAGAAGCTGTGGCTGCCTCTGGATCCCTGGAAGTGTCCAAGGCCAGACTGGACTTTGGGGCTTGGAGCCACCAAAGGATAGTGGAAGGTGTCCCTGCCCATAGCAGGGTGGGGGTAGCAGGATGAGCCTTAAGGTTCCAACCTAAACCATTCTCTGATTCTGAGAATCATGAGATTTGAGATTATCTTTTGAGGCACACACATTTATTGAACAATACAGAAAGTGTCGGCCCATTCATATCAAACTCTCCTAGGTCCAGAAAATAACAGTGGTGACAATATCTGGTGATGAGGATAACACCACCATCACCACCATTTTTCCAAAGTACCTACTAGGCATGTGCTAGTCCTTCACCCCAGGATGATGGCTGATGTGCTCCATCATTCTTTAGATCTTTCCAACCAGGTTTAGAAAGTCTTTGGACCTATCAAAAAGATACACAAATATGTATTTTTCAGGCAGAAGACTGCTACCTAAAGTCCATTGTACTTGAAAACCATGGGCACAGAAGGTTGTGTAGATGGCTGGCCACTCAACTCTGCAGTGGGAGTTCCAATAGCAATGTTTGAAGTGCCCTCCTACTAAGAGACTTCATGATTTATCTAAACTGTTTTGTTTTTAGTTATTTAAACTGAGGTGAAACATGTCTCAGCTGTTCTGCAGGAACACACTGGTTAACTCTACACCTGCTGTCCCAGGTATCTCCAGCCAGGCTGCAGCACCAGCCCATGGCTCTCCTGTGGCCCACAGCAGGAGCTCAGCATGGCTCTGGCACTGAGCAGCAGCCAGCAAACAAGGGCTGGGTGTGAACAAACACCACCTCCCCACATGCTCCTTCATCTCTATTTAATGCAGGAGCAATCACAGTGTGTTCTGCTCTACCGCCCCCATCTATAATGGATGGTGCAGGGAGGTGGTGTGAGTAAACACCAGGCTGAGCTTCTAGAGAAATATTTACCTTGCTCTCTGGTGCCCTGGGGCCCAGGGAGACATCCTGGCCTCCGTGATGCCAGCTGGGGACTGGTGCTTTCAGCCTCATGGATGCAGCCAGTATCAGATGTCACCTCTCCCAGCTGGCTCAAGATAGGAGCCTCCTTCTGCTGCAGGCTGTGTCTCACAGGTCCTCGTCCTGGCTGCCATTCGGGAATACAGCAGGCAGGAAGGGAAAGGGAAAAGAGGCAAACAGTAAATGTCCCCTGCTCTCTTCCTCCTGCCCCTCCATCCCTACATTTTACCCTGCTGCAGGGAGCACCACAGCTCTTCAGGCCCTTTCCTGCATGAAGCTGAGCCTACAGCTACACAAACATCTCCAAACCCAAGCATAATGTGGGATTCTTGGAGCTGTCCTGTGCAGGGCCAGGACTTCAGTGATCCTTCCNTATCAAAAAGATACACAAATATGTATTTTTCAGGCAGAAGACTGCTACCTAAAGTCCATTGTACTTGAAAACCATGGGCACAGAAGGTTGTGTAGATGGCTGGCCACTCAACTCTGCAGTGGGAGTTCCAATAGCAATGTTTGAAGTGCCCTCCTACTAAGAGACTTCATGATTTATCTAAACTGTTTTGTTTTTAGTTATTTAAACTGAGGTGAAACATGTCTCAGCTGTTCTGCAGGAACACACTGGTTAACTCTACACCTGCTGTCCCAGGTATCTCCAGCCAGGCTGCAGCACCAGCCCATGGCTCTCCTGTGGCCCACAGCAGGAGCTCAGCATGGCTCTGGCACTGAGCAGCAGCCAGCAAACAAGGGCTGGGTGTGAACAAACACCACCTCCCCACATGCTCCTTCATCTCTATTTAATGCAGGAGCAATCACAGTGTGTTCTGCTCTACCGCCCCCATCTATAATGGATGGTGCAGGGAGGTGGTGTGAGTAAACACCAGGCTGAGCTTCTAGAGAAATATTTACCTTGCTCTCTGGTGCCCTGGGGCCCAGGGAGACATCCTGGCCTCCGTGATGCCAGCTGGGGACTGGTGCTTTCAGCCTCATGGATGCAGCCAGTATCAGATGTCACCTCTCCCAGCTGGCTCAAGATAGGAGCCTCCTTCTGCTGCAGGCTGTGTCTCACAGGTCCTCGTCCTGGCTGCCATTCGGGAATACAGCAGGCAGGAAGGGAAAGGGAAAAGAGGCAAACAGTAAATGTCCCCTGCTCTCTTCCTCCTGCCCCTCCATCCCTACATTTTACCCTGCTGCAGGGAGCACCACAGCTCTTCAGGCCCTTTCCTGCATGAAGCTGAGCCTACAGCTACACAAACATCTCCAAACCCAAGCATAATGTGGGATTCTTGGAGCTGTCCTGTGCAGGGCCAGGACTTCAGTGATCCTTCCAACTCAGGTTATTCTATGATTCTGTATCTCTCCACACTCTTTCCTCACACATTCCTTCGCCTCATCCAGCTCTCGGGGATCAATGTGCCCCATAGGAGCGCAATCCCTAAGCAAGGGATTATAGGTTCGTGTCCCATCTGGGAAATGATGCCTTGAGGTCCCATCTGGGGTGCCAGAACTGATGCCTGGAAAGGCTGACCTGGAACAGAGACTAGACAGAGCAAAAGGAATGAAAGAGGTATTTATTGAAAAGGATACACTTTGGGCAGTGCAAGAGCCTGGCTGGGGCTACACCCAAATCAAATCCAAGATGGATCCCAGCCACCAGTCTTTACACTTTTGTAAGTTTTGGTTCATCTTCATCTACATATTGGAGTCAATTATCCAACCACAGCCCCAGACTATGAAGTCTCAGCCCCCTGGCTTGCCCCCTTTCCCTCACAGTTGTTTCTGCTTTTTGGGTACTGGTTGTCCTTGATTCTCTAGCTACGAAGGGACTGTTTTTGTCTAATACCCTGTGAAGAGACCTTACTAACACCTAATATGAAGATTCAGAGTTACACAATAAGCAGGAGAGATTCTGGAAAAATGTAAAAGCTAAAACCCAAGGCATCACTCCCTCCAGACATGCAAACCAGAGCACAATAGCACAGCTGCCCAACTCCCCTTTCTTACCACCACGGCTCAGGGCAGGCTACAGATGCTGGGTTAATGAATAGAGGCATCTCCCTTGCTCCAGCCAGGCTCCCTGGGCCAGCCCAGTGTGTCAAGAATCAATGCCACGAGGCCCAGGGGACGACAGGCAGCAGCTGGCCTGAGGATGAGCATGAATTATGGATGTGCCAGCTTGCTTTGGGAGCAGAGGGCACCTCCCTCCACAGAAACAATGGCTTGTGCTCCACAAGCCTCACAGACACAGTGCTGGACAAATCCACACTGTGCTCACTAAAACACAGAGCCCTGGAGACACAGCCAGCAGGGCTGCAGTCTTCCCAAGGTCACCTGGGCTGCAGGGAAGCTCACAGTACTGTGGAGATGCGTGGCGAAGAGGAGGAGAAACCCATCAGGGCAGCTGGTCATGGAATGGTTGCCCACACACGCAGGACCCGGCTCAAGGAGGAAGTTTGGCAGTAGTCAGGTTGTGCTCAGCACTCAGTTGGAGTCACCAAGCTGCAGCCTCGGGGATGCTCTGGTGCCGTCCCTCTATCCCCCTCAGCACAGGTGGTGCTGCCCAGAGCCAAATCCTCTGAAGGAATAGGGAGGAAAAAGCAGAGTAGGGCACAGAGACCATAAAAGATCAAACACTCCCAGCACATATCCACCAAAAATTAAGAAACGTTTCAAAACTGCCTTGTTTTGTTAAGGAAAAGCAAGTACCAGGTAGGGGTGGGAATGTTGGAAAACTCAGCATTCAGAAAAAACAAACCTGTGGTTTTTTCTAATTTCCAGGTTGAAAAACAACAGTGCAGGAGAAAAGAATCAGCTCATTTGTCTGAAAAGGTGTTTTCTATTACATACTAGAAACTACATATAGAGACTTTATATAGATACACATACATTATATTTCAATATATCTACATGCAACACACATAATATATATTATTATATGAATATTGTACATGGTTTTTTATACACTCACCCTTCTCTGACAGATTTCCCAGTTCCTTTCAAGCATCCATGGCAGGAGCTGGCAGATGGACTGTGTGCATGCCAAAGGCTCCCAGTGCTCCTCCGGATCCCTTCCAACCCAACCCATTGTGTCCCAGGGCTCCAATGCTGCAGCCAGCAAACCCTGATGTGCTCCAGATCGGGAAGAGACACAACCAGCAAGGGAAAGAGCAGGGAGGAGCTCCAAAACCATTTATTGAAACAAAACCAATAGGAATTCACATGAATCCAAAGCTGGGCAAGCAGGAGGAAGGATGAGCTTTGTCAGGTTTCTTAAAGGGTCACTGTGTTTCTGATCTTTTAAACAACCTCTTCATCCCATTCCATAGGATGCTGCTTTGGAATGGTAAGAGGTTGTTTTTTCCTTCTACTGGAGTGGCATAAAAAGAAATCTGTCAGCTCATATGTGTATAACACATATGGGCTGTGGGGTTTCTTTCTGTGGGAAAATATCACTCTCTCAGTTCTTACAATTAAGTCGCATTATACTGATTTTATCTTACTGAATTTTCTGGTTTTTAACTGGAAACTTTGAGACTTGAAGTCTGAGGGTATCTCAGAGGTCAGCACCCAGAGAGAACCAGTTTAGCAGCCAATCTGGGCATGTCTCGTACAGTACAGCAAGGCCCAGGGTGTTTGCTACAGGAGATCTAACCTGGATCCCAAACACTGGGAACACCTGGGACACAGGGAAAACTGGGCTGGGGAAGGACCAGAGCAACAGAAGAATGCCATACAAGGGTAATTTTCCTTATAAAACAGGCAATATCCGTACAACGTGGCCACAGCCAGAGGTGCCTGGGCTGGGATGGCTGGAGAGTTAATACCAGAGGTGAAAACTTCTCTTTCTTTAGGACAGGCTTTCATGAGGCTTGTATCCATGCTGGATCATGCATGTAAATACAAAGCTTTAGTTGCACTCATGGGCTGACCCGCAACCATAGCGCAGCTTGCTCCAGCGCCCTGGGAAATCGGTCCTCCAGCCCTGCTGCTGTCCCTCCCCAGGCCAGGGACACCAACATGGGAACATCACAGGGAGCACGATGGTGGGAAGTTGAGAAAAGGGCAAAAACCCCCAGGGGAGCCAAAGTGACCAACATCAATAGCACCAGCAGGATGTGTGAAGCAGTGGGGAAGGTTTATTATCTGCAGCTTGAAGGTAACTCCTTTCCCAGCGAACAGTCCTGCTTTGTTCATCCCTCTCTCTCCTAGAAACAGAAGTCCGCCCTGGAGGCTTGAAGGGCAGCTGGCAGCACTTCTGCCCGGGGCTGATGCTGGCAGGGCAGTGCCAGGCTTCGACCCAGCACTGGGTAGTCTTGGGGCAGTCCCATGGGAGAGCTGGGGAAATCACAGGTGCTGCAGGGCTAGGAGAGAGGGAGAGAGAACAGCGGTGAGGCCCTTTGCAGGGGGTTATCAGCACTGTCTGGGCAGATTCCCAGCACAGAAAAGAGTGAGCCCCAGAGCAGAGTAAGGCACTTACCCTATGCCTGCCCTCCTGTCTCAGTGCAGAGGTATGTGTCCCATAGGAATTAAGAGTCTCCAAAGGGCTGCCGATGCTCCCAAAGTGTCCTGCAGCTGAGCTGGGGAAAGGGTGCTGGGGCACAGAGGGAACAGGGCTCAGCTGCTTTTCAGGAATAAACTGGTAGGAAGGGGGAAAAAACCTGGAGTGTGGAGCCATCTCCTCCCAGGAGTCCCCAGTGCTGGCAGCTTCCATGCTTTGTAATCCATTCAGGTTGAAGTGCTGTGGGGACATGCCCATACAGCCCTGAGGCTGGGAGATCACCTCTTGGCTGAGGCCATGAACACCAGGCTGAGCCAGAGACCCCAGGAGTGGGCAAGCATAGTCCTGCCATGGGCTAGGGTGTGGAGAGGAGTTAGGGCTGTGGCCACACACTCCATTCATCAGCAAGTGATGGCATTTCAGCTGGCTGAGTGGTGCCATGTGGTCCTGGCACTGGCTGGGCAGGGAGAAGGACTGGTGGACATCCTCCTGGAGGGGCTGCATGTCTGGCAAGTCCCCCTGCAGCTGCTGGGCCTCAGGTGGCTCCTGCAGGCAGGGGGCTCTCAGAGCTGAGCTGGGGACCCTGTCCCATAGGGTGCCCTGCCCTGGCTGGAGGAAGTGGAACACAGTCTCCTCCCCAGCTGGTCGTCTCCACTGGGAGCCACTGGATGGCTCTTCCTGCTCAGCTAGCTCCAGGAGCAGCCCTGGCATAGCACGAAGGGGCTGCTCCCACAGCAGGACAGGGTGCTGGCCCAGGGCAGTGCTGGGCTGCCCTGCGTGCTGTGCCAGGTGGCACCTCGAGTCCTTGCTCTCCATGTGGCACAGAGCAGTGTCTCCCTGTGGGCTGGGGCGTGTGCCTGGCAGGAGACAGACCTGCTGCCCTCCCTCATGCTCCTCCACTGGAGGGCTAGGCACATAGGAGAGAATCTGCTCGCTGGCCAGGCTGTCATTCAGGGATGGGGACTGCTCTGGGTGCATATTGACCATCACCATTTTCTCCAGGAGCAGGAGCTCCAGGTCCTCAGCATTCAAGCCCAAGCCCTCCAAGGCATTTAGGAGCTCGTTGGAACAGCTCTCACTGCTCTTAATTGAGAGCAAGTTCATGGTGGCCAAGAGAGGGTCCTCCTGCTGCAAATCCAGCAGCTTCTCTTGGAGGCTGCTGCCACGTGAAGAAGCTGGAGCTGTGCCCATACTCCAGGCACCCCTTCCTGCACCTGGCAAGGATACACCCCCAAGCTGGAAAGTGCTGCTGAAGGAAGGGTTTGGGGCGGTAGGTAGGTGGGAGGCATACACTGCCTTATCCTGTCGCATCACAGTGCCCAGCAGGGAGCTGGGGTCAATGCCATTCTTCTGGGAGTGCCCTACATGGCTGCAGGAGGGCTTCTTGGACTTGCAGGGCTTCCCTTTTCTCTGGAAAAGGTCAGGGAAGCCCGGGAGAGGGTGAGCGCTTTGGTATAGGAGCGCCTCTCCTGTAGCAAAAGTAAAGGGAAGATGGCATGGACCGCTTCTGAAGGTGCTCTCCTCCTTCTTCATCTCTGCAGAGCAGGAAGAGGACACTGAGGCTGACACATGCACAAACCCACCCCACAAGTGCTTCTGCAATGGGCAGTTGTGATCCCTGCAAGCCAAAGCCCCTTTGGTTTTTTTATGTGTGTGTATTTTTATGCATGCATGCTGTCTGTAGCAAACATCTGCAGCACGACCAAACATCACCCCTACTGAGGGGTAGCCTTGCAGATGGGGATGTGGCTGAACAGCACCAAGCCCAGAATGCCACAGCTACTCCTTTAAAAGGCACAAGCAGCAACGACAAATCCAACATCCTGGCCTGCTCAGGACTTCCCAGAGCCATGGAAAAAGCTAGGTTGTGCCCATGCCAGCCCCAGTACATACACAAGGGGTCTCTGTGTGACCACGATGTACTCGGGTTTGCCGTTCTTGTAGACGAGCCGTGCGTTGGCCTGCACCCACTTCCAGTGGTTGTCCTTGGTCAGCAGCCGGAACACCGTCAGGCCACTCTCCCCCGTCCTCATCACTGCCGGGAGGAAGCACGAGGGCTGTCACCATGCCACACTGCCCTTGCCAGCTGGAAACAGCAGCAGCACAGCTGGCACACACAGCGGACACCATGCAGCTGAACACCCCTCACTGCACTCCACCTCAAGCTTCCTGCAGTAAACAGGAGCAGCACAGCAAAGTGGGGAAAGAGCCACTAGGCTTGACACAGCAGCACACAGAGCTGCCCTAGCCCACTTATCAGCACAAGTGACCAGGGAGGGGACTCTTACTCCTGACGTGGTTCTCAGCACAGTACAGCATGTCAGCAGCATGGACAAACTGGTACCCACTGCCACATGTCCGCAGCTCTGCCTCAGTGTAGCCCAGGACGATCTTCCCCCTGAGAGACAGCACACCCAGCTCAGAGGCAGAGCAGGGGTGGGATGGCTGGAATGGAGGGCTGGAAGCTCTGCTGCTTACTTGGCATCACATGCCAAGGGGGTGAAGTCTAGCTTATGCTTGGTCCTGAAGATCATGTTCTTGGTTCGGATCTGTAGGAGGGATGGGGGCTGCAGGGGAGTGGAGATGGCGAACAGAGCAAGCTGGGGCGGCAGGACAGAGCCATCTTCAGACCTTTTGTTCTGCCCCTGAAGGAATTTTAGCCTGCCTTGAAGGTTTAAAGCCTAGGAAGAAAAGCTCAGTGCCATGCAGAAAATTGAGAAGGAAGTGAGCTGCACAGAAAGCAAGACATCTGTCTGCAGAGTTGGTGTAAACAGAATCATCGAATCACAGTATGGTTTGGGTTTGGAATGATCTTAAGGATCATTTCATTCCCATCCCCAGCCACGGGCCAGGACAACTATCCCAGGTTTCTCGAGGCCCTGTCTAATCTGGCCTTGGATGCTTTCAGGGATGGAGCCACAGCTTCTCTGGGCACCCTGTGCTCTCCAGTGCAGAGAGGAGAGATGTCCACCACATACTTGATCTTAAGATATGCTTTCAACAAGCAAAACACGGGGCAGAAAAGCACTTTTGTTCAAGATTCAGCATTTCTGAGAGGAGAGGAACAGAATTCTCAGGGAAAGGCTGTAGGTACAGGCCAAACCTATGAAAAACAGGGGAAGTCTCTTGCTGAGTGAGGCAGGTGCTGCACATGGCAGAAAGGAGCATGGGATCTTTCCAGGGGGCGGTTTCAGCGGTGGCATGAACTCCTGTGCTGAGCCTGCCCCTCTCCTTCTAGGGGTCTGTACTCACCAGGAAGCCAGAGGAATTATCCAGGAGGCAACAAAAGCAGCACACAAAGCTCCTCTCCAGGAAGGAGGAGTTTTCTGGGGGCAGCTGCTCTGGATTGTAGATGGCAGCAGAAGAGCCAAGACTCTTCCCCACTGTGGAAGAGAGGGACTGAGAGAGGATCAAGCAAGGATTCACCCCAGCTTGGTTGGAGGTCCCCAGCACTGGGCACTGCAGCAGTTTGCAGAGGACCGCAACAGAAACTGGGGGAAAGCCACAACATTTGCATGAATCTGTGGCCTGAGCCACACATGTGCAGTGGTGACAGCGAGCTGGGCTCCCAGCATCCCTCGGGAGCCACACATCTTATGTCACCCAGGATGGCAGCCTGCCTTTACCTGCTACACCCTTGGGAGTGCCTGGTGGGTCCAGGGCCCAGTGGAGGTTGCGTCTGAACTCCGGCTGGTCCTCAGTGTGGATCAGCTCAAAGATGCTCTGGTGCATGACATCTGTCTAGAGGGGACATGCCACCTTGTGAGCTCTGCAGCCTGTCCCCAGTGCCAGGTTTCATGTCCCACCGGGGAACAGCCTGTCACAGCCACAGTTGGTTTTATCTTACCCAGCTTCCCCAGTGCTCAAATGGGTCCCTGGCTAACTGAGGTTGGAACCTTTCCCCCAAAACTGACATTGGCATGCCTGGCTTTAAGGATCCCTTGCCTGTGTTGGGCCTGACCTCCTCCTGCCCAGAAGCCTAAAGAGCCAATACAGCTTCCCTCTGACATCTCCATAACTCAAAATCCTAGTTCTGATTTAAGAAACGAGATGAAAGACATGGATTTGGGGACAAAACATCAGCAAGGCCACCCCATCCCTAGACTATTCCCAAGAGAACAACACCCTGGGACTTGCTCCCTGTGCCCAGGTAGACAGGCCTCATCTAACCCAGGTGCTGGGAACAGTGAGCTGTGTGTGGGTGACACCAAACCACAGCAGCTGAAGGACTGCAGGTAACTCCCACTTCCCTATATATCTGATCTAGTGCCCTCCAGATTACCTGGGTGCCCAAAGTGCTGAAGCCTTGTGGGATTTACCAGGATTTGAGTGGGCACCCCAGGCAAACTGGGCAAGGAACCCCAGACATCTCACCACAGCCATGAGCCCCATGAAGGCCCATCAGCACAGCTGCTGGAAAGTATCTATGGGCTGATGAAGTCCCTTGCCACCTATCAGTGACCACGTTTGGCAATATGGGGTTCAAACTCCCACGACCATGGAAAAGCCCCAAAATAGGTCCCTGAGACCCTGTGATCCCTGCAGAGCCTCCTCCCTACAGGGAACTTGGGGCTGTTCTCCACCACCAAGGAAAAATCAACTCTCCAGAACAAGTCAGAGTCCCACCAACCTGATGAAATCCCAGATAATCCTGGATTGTATGTGAGGAGTAAAATATCAGCCCTTCTGATGTCACCACCAGAACGAAGCCATTGAGAGCCTGTAGGAGAGAAGAGATCAGTGGGTACAGGCCACGATCACATCACTTTTCCAGCAGGACACTGGTGACCCAAAGCCTGGCCAGCCAGCAGCTGAGCCACCACAGATGGCCTCTCTGAGTTCATGCAGCTCTTCCATACAGCTGCCCGAGAATATCCTAATCCAGACTGATGGAAAACTGTGCTTCCATCCTGGGAGCATTCACTCAGACTCAGCTTCAGACATTTATCTCATTGCGTGCAGGGAGCAGATAAAAACCTCTGAACTTCTCACAGGATGAAAGCAGATACCATCAAGAACTGGTCCATTCTGGTGGAAATGAGCTATTTCCAACAGCCTTGAGGGCCTTAGCAGCCATGTGTGGCCATCCCAGGTTCCAGAAGAGTGGCCTGGAGAAGGACCATGGTGTGCCTGGACTGTCCATGGGCAATGACCAAGGCCAAGGAAGGTGTTGTCTCTGCTGCCCGCTGTCCTCAAGGTGGCCAGTGCCGAAAGGGCTTTAACCAGTGGAAATGGAAAAGCCAAAAGCTAAAGCATAGAGTTTGGATTTGACATTGCAGCAAAACCAATGTGATTTTTGAAAAGCCAATTTCTTCCAAAGCAGCAGGGAATTCAGGCTGAGACTGGTGCCTGAACTTGTGGGAAAGCCACAGAATTGTTGGGTGGCCCCAGAGCACCTTTTCTTTTCAGCCAATACATCGCAGAATCCCTCTAAGATCACCACCACCAAGATCACTTCCTCTGGAGCACAATCTGGTTCATGCACACCCCACACCCCTTAGGGCTGAATGCTGCGCTCTATTTCCACAAAATAAATACCCAAAGCTGCTGTGCCTGTGTAGGTTTGAAGCACCAAGCCCTCCCCACAGAGAAGAGCAAATGCAGCCATCAATCTGAAGTTTCCATTGCATTTTTAATGTTACACACTTAGACATTTCACAGTTCAGTGGCCCTTCCATCCACCCCTCAAGCCGCAGGATTGCAAAGTCAATATTCAAGGGAGCACTGGGCTTCCTGGCAGGAATGGGCTGAGCCAATGAGCCTCTGTCTTACTCAAGAGGGGCTCATTGCCACCAGCTTAATAAATCTGGGAAGTAACTTGGGTGTTTTCCAATAGCTTTTAAAAACCCCACCACTGGCAGGACAGGACACACAACCAGGGACCAGGGTGCTGGCTGACAGTGTCCTTTACACCTGGAGAAGACTAGAAGGGGCAGAGGAGCTTCCCTACCAGTTTAGGAGTGCAGCTCATTTTCAGGAGGCCTGGCTTTCCACCCCTGCTCTCCGGCAGCAGGCAGGAGCTCACAGGCAGAACATTACTGACACAGGCACTGGTGGGATCTAGGAAAGCACCCTCAAGTGCTGCAGGCACAGCACTAACCTTTGCAAACCTCTGTGGCACAGAACCCAGGGCTTTGGAGACCTTGTCATCCCCCCGCCAGGGCTGAGAGCAGCCCCATGGCAGTACTCCCTGAGCCCAGCTGGCAGACATCACTCTGTGGCTCAGTATCCCCAAGTCTGAAAATCCCCAGAGACATCCAGTAGACCCATGGTGCTGACAAGAGGAAAGGCAGTGAAACCCCATGAAAATCATTGGTCTATCTTCCCAGAAGCTGAAGAGCTTTCACTGCCCTGACACCAGCACATGGCCACCCCTCCCTAAGGGCAACAGATCCCCATGAAGACACTGTGGCAGCACAAAGCAGGACCTCTCTGGAAGGCAGCCTCCTGCAGCGTAGGCCCTGTGGCTTTTCAGAGACAAAACCATCCTGTACTACTCAACTGGCAGGGAAGCCACAGAAGCCAGCCCTGGCCTGCTTCCCCCACTCCATAATGTACAGACATCAGCATTAATTAGGGCTTGGCATGTAGTCTCAGCCAAGTCCAGCTACTGTTGCTGCCAATTCCTGTTTCATTGTCCAGGTCAGAGTTTCTCCCCCCTCTCCTTCCCTTTATTTCAGGCACAAACGCTCTCTGTATTTACTGGGGTTGATCTCAGTGCGTGGGAATCTGCTGCAGAGGTTAATTAGTGTTGCCAAATGCACTTTAACCCTTTGAGCAGCTTCAGAGGGGGAGAGGGGAAGAATCAGAGCAGACCGAGAGACAGAGAGACAAAGGAAGTTTGGCCATCAGAGGTGACAGACCAGGTGGAAGCATGTTTGTAAGCATGGAGGAATGTTTCCCTGGGGGCACAGAGACAGATTCTGAACTCCTGCCACACCCAGGGTCACACAGACTCAGAGAGCTGAACCAGCTCTTCAGATGCAGTTTGGTACCTCTAAAAGGATGGTACCCAACTGTGGGAGGAGCTGATGAGTAGGACATCAACCCCCAGCAAGCCCCGCTGAGCAGATTTGCTATATCCTGAGGGAAAACCCTCAGGTCTCTGGTTATTAACCAGGCTGGCTTTAGCACTTCTCCACCAGACACAGCTCTTAGGCACGACAGTAATTACAATTCATGCTGAGTGAGCGGTTGGATGGCAGCTGGGGCTGCCCAGCACGCTCAGCCTGTGCTGGAAGACAGCCAAACAGGCAGGGCACAGTGCCTGTGTGGGTGCCAGGCAGGCAGGGCACAGTGCCACAGCCTGTGCCCGGGTGCCAGGCAGGCAGGGGACAGCAGACCTGTGTCCTTGAAGGACCTCGTGCTGCCAGAGCCTGACCTTTTCCCATTCTCTGCACACAGTTTGGGACAGAAGGTGACTTCCTGGCACCTCCGAGCAAACCATGGCAGCTACAGCATCACCAGCCTCATCTCCAGCATCACCAAAGGAGACCACCTGGGAAAAACAGAGATCCTGGGGATATACCCACCCACCCTTTGTTTAAGGGATGAGCACACAGTCCATTAGCACCTGTTCATGTGCTCAGTGTCACACATCACTTCCTCAGAATCAGGGGAGACTCCCATGATGTTTTCCTCCCTGTTTTCACCAGCATTTGGACAATATTCTCCAGTCAGGATCAGTGTGCCCATGCTGAAAACTGCACTCAAACACCTTGCTCAGTTTGGCTCCCATGGTACACCTCTGGCACACTTTGATATTTCCTGCTTCTCTGCCCTCATGTCTATCTCCATGCTCAGAAATCCCAAGATGTTCCCCACATATGGACTATTTACAAATGGCAATTTTTTCCAGTAATAATTGGAAAAGCAGGGAAGAAGCAACACAATTTCTGCCCCAGTTTAACACCTTTGGAGGTCTTAAACTTCTACCCAGTGAGAAGCACAGTGAGCTACACCACATGAAATCACAAATCACCTGCCATCAGCAACAGAACAGCCTGGTTTTGGGGTAAAACTCAAAGGAGCTGGAAGAGCGACAAGAGGAAGATCCCATGAAGGCACGTGTGAGGAGCACTAACCTGTAGGAGCAGCTCACCCTCTGGAACCGCTGCCAAGCCTAGAGCTGGTCTGGTGCTACAGGTTCCATCCCTCTGGGCTTCTTTGGCACCAGGATTCTTCAGAGCAACTGCACCAAGGAAGGGGAAGGGACATCAGTGATGCAGGAACACACTGCTGTAGCAGCTGGAATGCTGCAAGCTGGACAGTGCAGGGAAAGCCACCACACAGTCACAGCCCTTTGCTTCGCCCCTCACAAGAGCCAGTTTTAAGAGGACGTTTCCCCACCCCTCAAACACACCCAAATGTTTCGATCTGGGCTTTTTTTTTTTCCATACTGCTTTTGCCCCCCTTTTAACAACCTACAAGTAAAAAGCAGCTAAAGCCAGGGATCCTTAAAGCAGGTAGGCATTTGAATCATTGAATTATGGAGTCATTAAAGCTGGGGAAAGATCATACAGCTGCACCATTCCCCAGCACTGCCAAGACTACCACCAAACCATGTCTCCAACTGCCACATCCACAGGTCTTCTGAACACTTCCCAGGAACAGTGAATCCACCACTGCCCTGGGGAGCCTGGTCTAATGCCCAACTACTTTTATGAGGAAATTTTTCCCAATACCCAAACTAAAACTGCCCTGGCACAACTTGAGGCCATTTCCTCTTGTCCTATCCCTTGGTCCCTAGAAGCAGAGCCCATCCCTCTCCTGTCAGGGAGTTGTGGAGAACGAGGCCCCTTCTGAGCCTCCTTTTTTCCAGGCTGACATCCTTTCCCAGCTGCCTCAGGTGTTCCTCATCAAATTTGTGCTCCAGACCCTTCCCCAGCTCTGCTCCCTTCCTTGGCCACACTTCAGCCACTCAATGTCTTCCTTGTTGTGAGGGGCCAAAATTGAACAGAGGATTCAAGGTGTGGCCCCACGAATGCCCAGCACAGAGGACAGTCACTGCCCTGGCCTTGTAGCCACACCATGGCCTTCCTGACCACCTGACAGATGCTGGCAAGAGCAGCAGAAGTCTGCCCTACACAGGATGCATTACAGCAAATCCCAGGATCAGTAATGTGCCATTTTTGAAGGACACAGCTCAGCCATTCATGTCTCGTTACAATTCAGCAACACAGTGGGTTTACTCAACCAAATTAAGGCAAGCCACAGCTCACAGTGGGAGAAAAACAACATGGAAAACACACAGATCCAGACACAGACACCCAAGATCTAAGAGTGGTCGATGCACAATCCACACACGAGGGAATCTGTCACTCAGCTGAGCTAAAGGATGTGCCCGTAAATTTTGTTCTGTGCTCCTCAAGAGAATGATTCCTGGGGATATTTTGGTGTGGATAATAATTAAAGGGTAAGATGACAACAAGCCTGTGCATGACAGACCTGTCCAGAGGAGCTCACAGGAAAGCTGGGGAAGCTCTTGCCAGCGCCATGAGGACAGAGGACAGCATTTGGCCACTGGTAAACCAGCTGCTCCTGCTGGGATCAGGGAAGAAAGGTGTGAAACACCAGCTGCAGCACCACTGGGGCCTGCCAGCACACAGAGGGAGCAAGAGCTCTCTTGGATCTTTCTCAGCCCCTGGACTGCAGGGCTGCCAGGCTCAGAGGCAATGGAAGCATCAAATGGACTCTGGAAGCAATTGGACAGCGAGCCAGAAGGCAGCAGCCACCAGACATAAACAAAGCCAGGCTCTGTAACAGGCTCTGTGCTCCCTGTGCTTTGCCAAAGCAGCTGCTGAAACTCAGCTCCTCCATCTGCATGGAGCTGATCCTGAAGGATCTCAGACACCGCAAAAGGCAGATGTTCTGGAGTCAGGCTTTGGGGACAAACTTCTTCCACCAGGCACAGGACCATCCCAAAGATCAACTCTGCTCCATAACCAAAGGCAAAGCACACCCCATTTCTCTAATACTTAAGAGAAAAACCCCTGATACGGCAGCAATCCCACTGCTTCTGGGAGCACTGGAGAATTCCCCAAGCTCAGCCTGCCCAGACTGTTTCAGGAGCTGGCCAAGGATGGGCTGACACAAGGACTGAGGCTACAGCACGTGTTTGTACAACTGTGTGTCAGGCCCCAGCCAGCTGGGGGGGACATGCACAGGCTGCTGTGGCCTCACTCTTTCCTACCCTGAAGGACCACCCGGGGTCCCCTATCCAGACTGGAGCTTGCACAAAACCTTGGAGAGGGACAGGCCATCAGGTAGAACAGCATGAGAGAGGCCACGACACCCAGGCAGAGCCCTGTGGTGTGGATGGAGCAGGTTTGTGCCAGTGCCCTTCCAGTAACTTGTTTTTCTGATCACTGGGAGCGAAATGCAAGAGCCATGAATTATTCAAGATCTCCAGTTCTCCTCCACGAGCTCCCAGCCCACTGCCCTGGAGGTGAGAGATAAAAATAAACCTGGCTGACATGAGAGCAGCTAAAGGTGCTGCCCACTGTTCAGGGCTCTGGTTTAATGGTTTGATATCGCCCCTGCAAACAGATATCTTGATCCCAACTGCTGCCTAAAAACAGGCTTTGCTATCAGCATCTGGGCTGTGGGGCCAGAGGAGACACATTAACAGCAGAGGACAGCCTGCTGTCCTCCTTGGGGATATCTGCCACCAAACAGGATCCAACCACTGGGGTGTGAGGGGTAAACAAGAATTCCCACTAAGGTTTCCCCACACCAAACAGTGCCTTTTCCACCTAAGTCACCCAAAGATCCCCAAAGAGGACAGGTTCTCGGCTGTGGCCATGCCAGGCTGGCATCCTGGCCGGTGTCCCCCAGCTTTGCGTGTCCATAAATAGCCCCATGCAGCCCCCGGGGTCAGCAATTCAGCACAACTGTCACAGCACATCAGGCTGATGGAGCAGAACAAGCCAGGAAACCCTCCCTGCTGCGTGCATCCCACATCCCGCCTGGAGCTGGGCACCAGGAAAGGTGGGATGCACTCCAGACAGAGCACTCTCCTACACCTAGGGCAGCAAGACCAGGTGCAGCCTTTGCCCTCGCTGTGTAATTGGGGACAGGCACTTGCAGAAAAAAAAGATGAGAATAAAGGAGAGAAGTGGCTTTTCCTGGGCTCCCTCCCTCTGGCCACCGGTGTCACCTTTATTAATGGAGGGAGAAAGGGGAGGAGACAGAAGCTGGTCACCTGAAAGCAGCAAGGCTTGCACAACTGTCCTGCTATTTCTTCCAAGAAACAGCTTCTGCCAAGCCCTTCAGGCTATTTGGCTACATAGGGCCTTATAGCTGAGAGGACAAAAATCTCTCCCATCTCTGAGGAACAAGCTCCCTGCCCACACATGCCTTCCCACAGCCTCACAATACTCCCTGCCCACGGTCATCGGTGCTCACCAGCTCCCTGCTGAGCCCATGCTGTCACCAGGAGAGCAGAAGGGGCCACCGGGGTGGTTTCCTCCTTCCATCTCCAGGTGCTTCCAGCCTAGGAATCTGTTTCACACGGTGCTGCAGGGACACCTCGCTGCCTACCAGGTTTGCCAGTGAACTCCTGAATCTGCCAGGGCTTTGTAGACCTGGGAAATCTCTGCACCACCAAGCAGGAATTAACATTTTGGAGAGGATATCTCCCAGCCCCCTTCCCTCCCACACAGCAAAAGCTCCTGGTGGGAGCAGGATTTCCATTAGCCACTAACTGCAAAGCAGAAAAATAAAACAACTCTATCCCAAACCTGCTCCAGGTATTGACGAAGGAGAAGGAAACCAAACTGCTTCCTGACTCTTCAAGACCTGCAGGAGAGGGCTGGGCCATCTGCATCGCCACTGTCAGTCTGAGCAGGTTGTGAAGAAGGAAGAGAAGGATATTGGTAATGGTGCTCCCTACAAGCCTTCTGCCAAACACCCCAGCATGTACCAGCCACTCTCAGGAAAGGACTGATTGACTGATTTCTTAACAAAACTGTCTTTTAGCCACCTCTCTCTCTCCGCCATTTGTGCCAATCCCCTGGAGAGCTGGTCTCACCTCGTGGTCTCTACTCCCACGGGTGGATCACCAGATGTCCCTTTCCCATCCACTTCTCCAGTTCCTCCTTGCTTATGGGCAGAGGGACCCACAGCTCTGCTGCTCAGTATGCCCCCCTCACATGAAACAACCCCTCCACATTGCTTTTTCCTACATTTTATTGCTAGTAAGAGCAAAAATATTGGAAATTTAGAAAACAACACGTAAATGGTGAGTGAAGTGGGCACAGATTTGCTGACACCAGGCCACAGAGCCATCTTCTCCCTGCCTTGTTGAACCATCAGTTGGGTTCTCATCAACACTGTTCCAAGCCCATTTTCCAGCCACTGGCAAATACTTCCTGACTTCCAATTTGTTAAGTCATAATGGATAGCACAGTTTTACTTAACTTTATACCTGCCACAGCTCCCTGTTGGCAAAAATTTCATTAAACAGATGAATTATTTATCCCTGCCTGGATGGTGTGGATACCCAAGAACACTCGTGGTTAATAACAGATGGTCTCTTAAAAGATCTGACTGCACTTTTAGAAGCAAGAAGGCCTTGACTACATGTAACTTTTAGTTGTGTCACTTGGGTCTCAAAGGGAGAAGCACATGAAGGAGTTTAAGCACAGACCTGCCAGATTTTCCTGCTTCCTGTAGCATCAACTGTTTGAAGCCTCCCTCTCCCACTGCTCCTCCCTCAGGAGCTTTAGTGTCCATCATAGAACAGTTTGGATCGGAAGGGACCTTAAACACCACCTGGTTCCACTCCCTGCTGTGGACAGGGATACCTTCCACCAGCCCAGGAATAATCATCCCAGCCTAAGGTCTCAGCTTGGAGTTTCTTCCCAGCCCTGCCTGCCTTCGCAGTAGCCCTGAGACAGCCCAGTTGCTCGTAGGCAGCAGAGCAAGCAGCCTCCAGGAGCCCACTGTGAGCCCCAGAGAGCTCCAACAGCATCCCACCAGCTGCTTTCCTGAGAGTCAGGGAAAAGCACTTGGCAAGGAAAGCATGCAGCAGGAAAACTGCCTACCTAAGGGAAGTCACAAGACTTCCCCACCTGAAATTGCTCCTCTGAGGTCAGCTCATTACCTAGGCAATTAAGAGAGCAGAGTGATCACAGGACTAAGCTTTGCTTTTTTTAAACCAGCCCTTAGGCTTCACTGCTACAGCTCTCTGCAGTGCTTGACAAACAGCTCAGGAGGAGGGAGGGCACATAAGTAAAGGGATGAGCAGCGTTAATCCCATGCACCCCATCTCAAGCAGAGATCCCACTCATCCCATCCCTAAGCAGATGTTTCAGGAGCACAGTTATATAGTCTATAATAATGATATCATTAAAAGCACTTTTCCAGCCTGACATGACTGCAGCTCAGGCACTTTTTGGGCCACCACAGCTTCAGCAATAACACTCTGGGTTCATATCACAGTTCAAAGGGTGAGGCTCAGCCCCGAGACTGCACATCGATCCTACAGCAGCCACCAACGATTTTAAGAAGACTCTGGGAAAATCCCCAAGCCCCCAACATCCACAAGAGTGCTGCCTTTTAAAGAAACACAGGAGAGAAAAAATGCTTAAGTTTTGGATACGTGACCTTAAGCATCTGTATAGAACAGACCAATGCAGGGCTCAAACCCACACAGAGCCCAGAACAACTCTCTGATCCAGTCACAGACTGTACAGCCAACAAGCCCCTCTGGAGCCAAAAGTTTCTAAGGCCACAACATGTGCCAGGATGTTTCCCCCTCTCCTCCCAGCCAGCAATGCACCTGAGCTGCCCAGAGAGCCAGGCAGGAAGCTGCACACAGGCAGAGGTGCATCTGCATCTTTGAGGATTCCCACTTCAAGGCAGGCTTAGCCCATTACTGTGGGTTCAAATGTGCAGCTCCTGGCACCACTGACTGACCTCTTCCTACCACTCATAAACCCTAGACGTGATTCAGAGCATCAAGAGAATCCCTCAGGTCATCAATGAACATCAGGCATAGGACTGTGACAGGCATATGGCACCCTGGGGACACCCAGCTGGCCCCCAGGGGCAAGTGAGTGCCCAGCAGGGGTTACACTCATACACCAGAAGGGCCAGGCTTGCTGCAGGATGGGAAGCAGTTTGGATGACCTTCCCATCACACTGCAGGAACAAACTGTGAGAGACGCTTCTCCAAAGTGAGCCCTTGGCCATTGTGACATCTACCAGTTGACATCCCACCAGGAGTTTAAGTGGCCCAAACTACACAGATGGCACCCGACAGCCACATGACAAGGTGCCTTCGAGGCATCTTCTTTTTTTGATAAGAAATCCTCCTGCAGAGCAAGACAGCAAACCTCCCCCTGTAGTATCTTTCCTTCTCTCCTTTCTAGAAGGTGAGGGAGGCAGAAGAGACAGAACACTTCCTCCCCTCCCAGCAGCATTGGGCCCTCCCTCCAAGGGGTGGAACAGGGAAGGATTAGAGGAGAGCAGCCCTGCCAGGCACCGCCAGGAATAAGCTGCTGGCACACAGCTGGTGCGACATGCTGTGCATCCCCCGGGACAGCAGCACATGGGCTAGGGGACAGGGAGGTTCCCTCTGGCACAGTCCCACCTCTACTGAACCCCATGAGCTGAAAGAGCCTCCAGCAGAGCAGGGAGGAAGATCAGGGTAGCGAATGAGAATTACAAGTATTTGTTCAACATGGCAGATAAGAAATAAGGCGTTTGGGAGGACTGTTGTAGGGGAAGAGACCTGGATGGGAAAGAAGGAGGTACAAGCCTTTAAATCAGCTGGCACTGATGTCTGGATAGCTTGGAAGCTGACCTCAGCTCCTTTTGGCCCTCCTGGTCCAGGTGCTAGGTTCTGGGCGGTGCTGCTTCTCCAGCAGGGTGGATGTCAGATGGGCTGGATATCCTGCTCCCTGGCAGGACACCTCTCCATGTCTCCATGGAGGGATGTCTCCATCCCTCCCGTGATCCTGCTCCCCCTCCTTCATGGTAAGGAAGCACTTGTGTGACCTTGGGATTGCAAAGTCAGGCAATGGGGGAAGGGAAAGGCACCTGGGAATCTCACAGAGGAAGCACTGCTGCCCCATCACAAAGGGAACCACTTCCATCTGCCACAGATCAGGAGGAGACCTTGGCTGAGATTCCTCCTCCCCCAAAGCTGCTTCCTGCTTTGTTAAACTGGAGAGATTTGAGTGGAATCAGTCCACAAACACACACAGGATGCTCTTGGCCTTTGCTCTTCCAGAGCCCTGCAGAAAGCCACCATCTGACACCAGGGTGGCAGCAGAGCCACCAACCCAGCACATCAGCCCGAGGAAGGGCTTGTTTGGGTAAATAACCCTGCCCAGCAAAGGCAGCTACTGATGATCTCTAAATCACTCCAAAGATTAAACAACAGAACACTGAGAAGCCTTAAATCCTCTGATTCCTGCTACTGAACTGCAGGCCTTCGGTGGTGTCCCCACACAGGCAGAGAGGCAGCAGGGACAGCTTTCCTTCTGACTGTATAAAGAATAAAAATCCTCATGCCCCCAGGAAAAACGTATCCTTATAAAAATCAAAGGCCTTTAGGCCCATACAAACTTCCCCATACATCAGCTATGCATAAACCAAGATGGTGAAGTAATGTTAAAACTGACTAATAATTAATAAATGGATAATTACTTATTCTGGCAGGGGATGGGCTAGCACAAACTTGCTGGGTGAATTGCTGTCAGCAATCACGGGCAACACCTGAGACCTGCTCCAGCTATTTCTCCTCACAATCTACGGCAGCACATCCCAAATTTTGTCCTTGCTTTCCCATAATCTTCTTTCAGGGAGCGCTCAAGCAAGGTGGATAGAAAAATAAGTTAGGCACTTAAAATCAATTATTTCGTTGATAAGCTTGCCCAGAGTTCCATTTAAGGATTCTTTTTAAGTTATTAAGTATCACAAAGGACTCAGCTCAGTCTGCAGTCGCTACTTGCATCTAAAAGGCTGAAGCTTTTCTCCTTCCCTGCCACACCTGCCTCAAAGCCATCCCACAGCCTAGGACAAACGGGAAATCGGTGCCATAGAATTAAACCAGACGGAATGACAGCGGGAAGGGGGGGGGAGGCGGGGGAAAACCCTAAACGAACGAGACAATCTCAGAACAGTCAATTTCCTGGTGACCTGGTTCGAACAACTCTCCCAGGCCATTCCTTTCCCAGCTCACCCACTTGCCAATACTTTAAGTGGGGTTAAAAGACAGTGGAAAAGGGGAGAAAAATGAATATATTCAATGAGAAATTGTGGTGTTTCTGGGGGCTGAAAACGCACCATTTTCGAGCCACTGCTACTCCACCATGAAAACCCACGGATGCCTCAATGCCCTCCTGAGGGCTCCTCTTAATCACAATTACGGCGCGGCAGAACAGTTCCCAAAAATAAAAGGCTCCCAGTTAAACTGTAAGCACATCACAAGGAATTACTGCTCACTACCAGCACAGTCTATTGGAACGGAGGGGAAAAACTTCCATGGGGAAACTCCCCAGCCAGGACGCAAAAGGCTCTACCTCGACCCTCCCACATAAACCAGAATTTTCTACCCCAGCAGAACCCACAAACAAAATCAACTTCATCCCTCCAGATCCCTCCAACCACACGGCAGTGCCGGATGCAGCCCCAGCCTGGCAGCTGGAGATGGCACAGCAAGGAAATGCGGGCTAGACAAGGGGGAAAAGCAATTTTAGGGGAAAGAAACCAAAATTCTGGGGGGCAAAAAGATGAATTCTAGAGCAGATAAAGAACAAAATATTCGGGGGGACGGGGAAACAAAATTCCAGGGAGGTAAAGACAAGAAAGATACAAAATTCGAAGAGGTAAAACTCAGCAATACTTGAGGTGGCAAAAAAAAAAAAATCGGGTGGGAGGGAGCCCCAGAATTAAAGGGAGGGAGGTTAGGAAAGAAACCAAACCCAAAATTCGAGGGAAAAACACCACAAAAAACCAACATCAAAACTCGAGGGGGAGAGGGAAATTCCACAAAATTCGAAGCGGAAGGAGGGAATCAATTTCAAGGGAAAAAAAACAAACAGAAAAAAAAACAAACCCGACGCTGTCAGAGACACAAACATTCGAGGGCAGAAAACCCCCACAGTTCAAGTGGGGGGAAAACCTGGCAAAATTCGAGGAGGGAAACACAAGATGCGAGGGGGAAAAAAAAAAAAGCCCACAAAAATTCGAGGAGGCACCGGTATGAAATTCCTGAAAGTGGGGGGAAAAAAAGCACGATTCTGGGAGGGAAAGAAATTAAGTTTTTGGTGAAGGAAACCACACAAAACTTAGGGAGGGAAAAAACCCACTAAAATGTCTAAGCGAAAAATACTCTGTTGGAGGAAAACAAACACACGAAGTATTTCGGGGGTGGGGGTAAAGAACTGCAGGAAGATCACGGGAGAGGGTGAAACAGGTGCAGGACGGGGACAGCACGCAGTTCCAGGCAGGAATGGCGAGAAGGGGAGGCCGTGAGGGTCTCTTACCGCCCAAGAAGGTCCTGGCGCGCAGGAACCCGGCGCTGAGGCGGAGCACGGAGAGTTTGTCCAGCCCGGCCACCACATCGGGCGGGAAGGGCAGCAGCTCCGCCAGCTGCTCCAGCTCCCGGTTCAGCCGCTCCCGGTGCCGCTTGGACGGGTTGGAGCCGCCGCCTTCAGCCAGGCCCAGCCCCGTCCTGCCGGGCACAGCCGCGTTACCGGGGAAGGGGGATCCGCTCATCCCGGCCCCCTCAGCCCCTTCACCCTCACTCACGCCCGCTGCACCGGCTTCCTCCGCCTGCGCCCCGCGTACATGGCCGTGCCGGCAGCACCCAACGCCGCTCCCTCAGTGAGAGAGAGGCAGCGAGAGTGGAATGCGAGCGGCCCGCCCCCAGCGATAGGGGGAGACTAGGGATCGATGCTTGACGGAGCTGAGAAGGGATCTGGGGGTTGAAGAGGGAGTGGGAGCTGACGGAGAGAAGGAATGATGAGTGGAATTAATGAGGAGGTGAAGGGGATTTGGGGTGTGAAAGGGCTGTGGATGGGTGGGGATGTGAGAGTGTTGATGAGGAGATGGGGGCCGGACCGCGGGTGCCAATGGCTCGAACAATCCACCTGGTGCTTGGCCAGTGATGCACAGAGTGACCTGCCAGGTGCAGAAGGGCTGGCAAATAAGGCAAGAGGCTGGTAACAGGAAAATCCTGCGATGTGGAGGAAGTCTTTATCATGGCCTCCCTCACGTAATGGCTCAGCTGTGAAAACTCCCAAGTATGGGGACATTCATACATAAGCTGAAGGTACTCATCTCGACTGATGGGGCATAATTAATTCAATATGCTCACTTGGAGCCAGCTGCAACATCTCAGAAGGTATCATGGGTCCCCAAGTGTCCCGCGACCCACAATATTCTCCAGCGTGAAGCTCCCTGCCCCAGGGGATGTTCCCACGTAGCTTCAGCAGAATATAAACTCCATGGACGCGGTGTTTGTTGGACTCTTTCTCTTCATAACTCGATGGGTGTAGTCTGCAGTCACCACTCGGCAGGACACCGAGAGGACTCGAGGAGGACCACCAGCACGTCACTCCAATCTACAAAGTAGTGGTATTTTTTTCTGCACAGTCTATTTATCTATCACTTTTTCTCCACTCTCCTATCTTTTCCTGCTTTCTCCCTCACATTTACTGTTAAATAAAAATCCATACTATTGGCACATGGTATCGTTTACACCTTATTTCGGGCAGTGGCATCTCTGATAATTTTTAATACTCGAATATTAACAACCATGTGTGTTAATGCCGAGTGTAACCTTGCCTGTGAGTGCTACAACCCCACAGGGCAGTTTGGAGGTGCAAAGGGGGACACTGTCACACTTCTGCTGCCGTGCATGCCCACAGTAGCTGGGGACAGTGACAACGAGTGTGTCACGCACCCACCACCAGGGCCAGGCTTTTCCCAGCACTTGCTCAGTCAAGGAGGAAATGGAGAGACGTGGTTTTGGGTCAATACAAACATTAGCACCATACAAAGCAAATCGCTTTTAATACATCGCCAAACACAGGGGCGAGGCTCTGGACAGCTCTTTTCTCCTTAGCACCTTCCAGCTGCCACCAGCAGCACAAAGGAAGCACGGAGCGGAAAATGAGATGCTGCCACCAGAACAGACTTTATCTGCATAGCCACGAGGTACAGAGAGATCAGAGCCCAGTGACAGAGCACAGGGCGGTCTGTCACAGCCTCAGGCAGCAATGCCCCCCGTCCAAGGCCCACCTCTTGAAGCCCTGGGAGCTCCTGGCACGCCCCAGCACCTTCTCACAGGTGCCAGAACAAGAGGCTGGTGAGCAGAGTCCATCCTGCTGCTTTCTGGACCCAGATCATTGCCAGTCAACTCCTTGCCCCATCCTAGCTGCCCCTCAAAGCCACCTCAGAGTGGTCCTGAAGGTTTCAGCATCGCTCTGCTCCAAGCCTGCAGATAGGAGCTTGACCTCTCCCAGGCCCCATCAGCAGAAGCAAAGCTGGGCATGAACGAAGAGACCCAGGCAAATGAGGCCACTCCACACCAGGACACGTGGGCTTGCTGCTGGCCCTGTGCTAATTACCTGATTTAATTTGCTCGGTAAATGCTTAACACTGGTGTGCAAGGCAGATGTGATGCTCAGGGTAATGGGTGCATGAGGGGAAGGTGTCAATGTCCCCAAGCACTCTGATCTCTCTGACCCAATGTTGCAAGTCAGTGTGGTCCCACATCGCCCCCCCACCCTCCCCAATCATTGCTTTTTTGTGGGTTTCCTTAATGGATCTGCAAGACTTTGCTCCGTGGTGGGGAAAAAACAATTCATTCACATCTTAGGCCACATATACAGAAAAGGAAGATAATTCATCAAAGTGGTTGTGCTGGGCTGCAGGACAATGGTTTGAGGGCCAAGTGGGTCTGGAGAGACAGCCAGTGGTCACTTCATCCCTCCCTGCCTTTCCTTCTCACTGTTTTGGCAAAACCACAGGGGGAACCCCCATTGTTCCTGCCCCATGGCACTGTGGAGCAGAGGACAGGAAGGCAAGGACAAGCCAGTGACAAACCACAGGGGAGCTTGGCTGGACCTTCCCCACCCTGCATCCCAGAAAGGTCACAATGGCATGGTACCCACCTCTCCCCAATTCCCCTGGAAGGCTGCTGGAGAGCCCAAACCCCCAAGGCACCTCCACTCCCACCAACTCCACCTCCCACCGAGACCCTTCAATGCTGCTGAGCTTCTTCAAGTGCTTGGTAATACTTTTCCCAAAGGATTTGGGTGGTCTCTAGAGGAGATGGAGAGCCTAGGAGGAAAAGAGGCTCAGGCAGGCAGAGATGATGCAGAGGACCAAATAGCAACATGACAAGGGTGGTCCAACACAGGAGATGAGGAGACCACACTGTTTTATTGAGAAACAGCAGTTCAGTGCTACCTGCCTGTGAGGCAGCAGCTCCATCTGCAAGAGACTGCCCCAAGCACATGGAAATGCCAGTCAGCAATGTCCTTCCCTGGACCCCAGGAGCCTGCAAGCTTTCCCAGTGGCACAGCTGCATCTCCCTGAAAGACTTCTCATGGAACAAAAAGTCCAAACCACATCATCTTAGACTGCCTGATAGCATTGGAAGATAAGATCCTGAGAGACCAGAGAGCATGGGGCACCAATGCTCACAGCTTCTGGTGGCTTTTCAAGACAGGGCTCCTGGTTCACAGTGAGCTCCAAACCAGACTGCCCACAAAGGATGGTGTGGCTGCATCCTGGCAGACCCCTTGCTCCCTCCACAGGAGCCAGGCACCCCTCAGGTCCTGCAGCCCTCGCATCTCACCTTGAGCTGGACCTCACAGGCACAGAGGGGCTGCTGCCCAGCTGAGAAGGGAACTGATGGGCAGTCAGGGCCCTGCCTGGAGCACGGGGGTGCTCCTGCACCCACCTTCACAGGGAGAGCTGCTGAGCACCTTGAAACCGAGCCCGGGGAGGTGCAGGGTGCTCCAGGGTGGCTCTCAGCAGGGCAAGGCAAAGCGCCTGGCTGCTGGGGAAGGAGTACTTCAGCAGCATCTTTCAGGAAGCTGCTCTCATGCCTAAAGAGGCTGTTTCCATACTGGCACTTGGGCAGCACAACACAGTCCATCTGGTGGGTACTGGGATCTGTGCTGAGGCCCAGCAGGAGCCCACTGGGGTGCGCTGGCCCTGCCCCGTGGCTCCTCTGAGGAGCTGCCCCAACCTGTGGGAGCCACAGCTGTGAGAACCACTTGTCCTCTTGGAGCACTGCCTGCTCCCCTTCCCAGGAAAAGCTGGGTTCTACATGGGTTGCCATAGGCTGTTTGGGGAAGCCATTGTGCCCTGGCAGTGTGCTGGCTCCTAAGGGTGCAGGGAGAGCAGCCTCCGCATCACAGAGCTTCCCATCCCCAGAGAACAGGGAGTCATGCAAGCCCTGGGTAGGGCAAGAAATAGATTGGGAGGGGGGTGGCAACCACAGCCCAGCCCCCAAGGGGCTCTCAGGGCTGCCAGCTGTCAGAGTTTGGGACTCCGTGTGTGCTCCTGCAGCTTCCAGCTGTTTTGCAGCTGTGGTCAGCCAAGCTTCTGACGGGCAACTGGCTGGGTTTGCCTGGAGGGGGACATTGTGCCACAGAGCCACCAATGTGTTTGAGCCCACCAGCTGGCACCCGGGCTGGCTCTGAGCAGTAGAAGCAGTGTTATCTACAGGAGCAGAGGTTGTAGCTCCTGCTTGAAACGCTTTGTTTGCCAGCTGAAATGCTGCAGAGGATGTGCTGCTGGAGATGGGCACACCCAGCACAGCCCCTGCCACCAGCCCGGCTGGGTTAAACGGGACCTGCTGCTCTGGCTGGGCAGAGCTGCCCTCAGAGGCCATGGAGGCTACAGAGCCCACAGCCCTCTGGCCTCCCCGTGTGCCCGCTGCCTGGGACTGTGCTGGGAACGCTGAGCCAGCTGCCCAGCAGCGCTGGGAGCGAGCCACAACACTGTTTTCCTCACGGCAGGGTGGGAAGTCCAGGCTCTTCCCAGCACCCTCCCTGAGGAGCATCTGCTCCACACAGCATGTCACCTTAGTGGCCGGCCTCTGGCCGAGCCCCTGAGCTGGCAGCTTGTCCTCTGCCCCCAGGCTGAGCAGAGCCTCCTTCCACTGCTGCAGCTCTGTGCTGTCCACACCGAGGCTCGGGCAGATGTTTCCAGCCACCTCCTTCTTCTCAAAGAGTGTTTCGATGACCACCAGGAGGGGGTCGCTGTCCTCCTTAGCACTGCTGGTATCCTCCTTCCGGCTCAGCCCATCCGGCTCAGGGGGGAGACCTGACAGGGACAACTGAGGCACATTATCAGTGTGGCAATCATATATGGATGCATCCTGCTTCATCACGGCCCCAAGCAGAGAGTTGGGGTCTACTAAGCGCTGCTCTGGGTTGGAATTTGCTTGCACCTCCAATTCCTCCTTGGCTTGGAATGAGTCCAAGAACCCAGGAACATCATTCCCATACAAGACTGCTTCCCCCATGGCAAAGCTGAAAGGCAGCTGCAGGTTTCTCTTCTGGAGATGTTCCTCCCCTTCTTCGTTCCTTTGGTGTGGAGGGAAAAAGGGATAGAAACAGCATGAGCAGCTCCTCCAGGCCAGGTAAAACCACCCTTCTGACAGCAAGGGGGGAACTCACTGCCCTGCCCTGGCTCTTCTAGAGGAAAAAATCCCACCTGGGTTGGGCTGGCTACAAGAGGGCTCTGGGGAGCCCACAGGGAGGTCTGCATGGCTCAGGGAAGGGCTGCTGCTCCCAGGCAGGAGCATGTCCACAACCACCTTCTCAGAGCGGTTCCACTCACACTACAGGAGATGCTGGAAAGTGCCAGCCCTACCTACCATTTCCTGCACCCTCATGGCCTCTGTGTGGCTTGGGCAGCCCCCAGCCCCAGAGCAGCTGAAGGGGGCCAGCAATACTCACGACAGGGCTCGCTGGCGGGCGATGATGCAGTCAGGCTTGTCCCCTTTGTACACCAGCCGTGCATTGGCCTGCACCCACACCCAGCTGCCCCTCTTGGTCAGCAGCCGGAACACCGTCAGCCCACTCTCCCCCGTCTTCATCACTGGGGCAAGGACACAAGACAAGTGCCACTGACAGAGCTCCTCCACGCAGGCAGACAAATGACACGTGCAAGTTGCCATGAGGTTAAGCATCACCTTGTGGCTGTGCTATGGGGGCAGGAGACACAGGATGCTGTCTCTCTGCAAGCTCCTCGAGCTCATCCAGGAGGAAGAGCCTTTATCACAGCTACTCCAGCCGTGGGATAGACAGCACCAAGGAGCGATACTACAGCCAGGCCAGAGCCTGGAGGGACCCCACAAACACTCCCCCCCAGCACTCACTTCTCACATGGTGCTCTGCGCAGTGCATCATGTCAGCCGCGTGCACAAACTGGTATCCAGATCCCCTCCTGCACAGCTCCACCTCCGTGTATCCCAGGACAACCTTCCCCCTGGGAACAGCATAGGAACACAGTGACATCAGGGATGCAGCCCCCACAGTTGGACCCCACTGGCCGGACCCGCACTTTGGGTGGTGCAACGCTCCACCCTGCACTGAGCTGCATCCCCTGTTCCACAAACCACTCAAACCACAGCAGTCAATAAGTGCTGGTCCCCTGTTAACCTGCTCCCTGTGTTATTGTGGGCCTGCAGCAGAGGGACAAAAGCATAAGGCTGTAGGAGCTGGGTCAGGTGCTCCTTGACTCCACCCAGTCTAGTTTTCTGTCCAGCACCAGGGATTTTGCCATGGGGAAAGTGAGAGATACCTTACCGGGAATCACAGGCCATGGGAGTGAAGTCCAGCTTGTGCTTTGTCTGGAAGATCAGCATCTTGGTCTGGAGCTCCAGGATGGAGAGAGGCTGGAGGAGTGTGGCAATGGCAAAGAGAACAACCGGGGACTTGTCTGCTGCTGACTTTTGCTGCCCAAGAAGGAACTTCAGGCGTCCATGGAAATTCAAGGCCTTACAGGGATTAGAAAACGTGGGTGTGAAGGAAACACGGCTGTGGGAACTGGCTGTGCTCTCATCCCTACGGGACACAAGTGGCTCTGGAAGAACACTCTGTGGGCACAGGGGGAGCAGAAGGGTGTCCCAGCATTACCAGGAATCCTGAGGAGTTATCCAGCAGGCAGCGGAAGCGGCAGGTGAAGCTCCTCTCCACGAAGGATTGCTTCTCAGCACGGAGGCGCTGGGATGTGGCGCTGTGTCCCGCCAGCAGTGGCTGATCAGGGGGAAAGGCTGGAAAAGCGAAGGGAAAAGGAAGCTTTCCAAGCCGTGCTGCATACCCTGAGCTCATGGCTCAGAGCTTCTCAAGTGAACCCTGCAGGGCTCACCCTGGCACTCATTGTCAGCAGCGTGCAGGGGGGTCCTGTGCAGCTGGCGGCGGAAGGTGGCCCTGTCGTCTGCATGGATCAGCTCATACACGCTCTGGTAGATGAGATCCGACTGGAATGACACAGGAGAACAGTGTCTGCTCCTGGACAGCGTGGCAGAGGTGTTGGGAGGAGGACACAGCAGAAGGTTTCCCTTCCTGGGCACTAAAAGTGCAGGGATTGAGTGCAAAGAACAGGCAAACTCCAGCTCCTTCCCCTGCTACAGGAGCTGCTGCCCTTTGGGAAGCTTTGCACCCCATCTGCGCCTCCTTCCCACACCAGGACTACATCCATCTGTTTCCAGCCAGGAAAACATGGTGCTCACCTGGTGGAAGCCCAGGTAGTCCTGCACAGTAGGGGAGATGTAGAAGATGTAGCCATCTCCAGTCACAGCGATGACAAACCCATTGAGTGCCTGAAAGCAAAATTTCAGTCCAAAGTTACTTCCCCCAGCTTCAATCCAACTGCTGAACAATGAAATCCCTCAGCATCCACGGACAGGAAGTGACCTTCTTCCTCAATAAGGAGCCCCACAAAGGAGGACAGCACCTGGTAACCATGCAAGACTCAGTTCTGTGGAGTTTTTTGTTCCCAGCATGAACAATGATCCAGCTTGGATCCAAATCCCCTATGGAAGCCCCTCTCACTGCAGGGCAGCTCCTGCATCAGGAGGGACAGCTAAGGAGAGGTTTCATGAAGGATCTGGAGTTAGTTTCCTCCTTTCCAGCAGGGAATAGATACAGTCTCCTGAGGCTCTGCTTTGGGACATGATAATCCTTGTGGGTCCCCTCCAGCTCTTGATATTCTGTGATTCTGGTGACCATTTCAGGCTGATTTCCCCCAAAAGCAAAGCACTACTTACAGCACTAGACAGTAACTCATGCCCCCTGCTCTTGACTGTGATATGTTTAATTTATTAGTGAATAGAAGGAGAGAAATTTGGAAAAGAACACCCTAAATGGAAGCCTAGCATACAGATCCAGCTCGCTGAGGGACCAATCCCTTCCTTTTGTGTGCTGCAGCCCCTCGAGGGACCACGAGTCAGAGATTTCTGCAAATCACAGTACATGCTTAAAATGATCTTTGTGGGGAAGAAAAAAAGCCACGAGAGCTCAGCGGGGAGATTTCTGCCACAGTAATGCGTCATAAGCTCTCCAGATGCCTTCAATCACCCCAGCCTGCAAATGCTCTGGTGGCTCAACAAACTGCCATCATATGGTCCAAGTCCAAAGCCCTGGGGAGTGCTCAGGAGCAGCTCCATGCCAGGGCTGGGGCAGTCACGGACTCCCTCCTGGTATCCAGCTGCTCCTCCCTGACCGGCACACTCACACACAGCTGGAACCGTGGGGGACCTTGTGTGGTCTAGGATTCAATGCCAAAAGTCACACTGAGCTCCCAGGAGTCACTGCCTTGCAAAAATCCCACATGGAGACTCCTGCTGGGGGTCTACTCACGCTGCCTGTAGGGCTCTGAAGGAGCAGGGCTGAAGTGACCAAAGTCAGGTTTAAAGAGAACCAAGCATCCATCTGCTGGTATTTGGGGAGGTGGGAGAAGAGGACTGAAGGCCCAGAAAGCCTACAAGAGAGCTGTAGAGGGCATGGAGGGACTGGACAAGGGGGCTTCATGCTGCCAGAGGGCAGGGATGGATGGGATATTGGGAAGGAATTGTTCCCTGGGAGGATGGGCAGACCCTGGGCAGAGAAGCTGTGGCTGCCCCTGGATCCCTGGAAGTGTCCAAGGCCAGGCTGGACATTGGGGCTTGGAGCAACCTGGGATGGCAGGTGTCCCTGCCCATGGCAGCTCATCACAAGATGAGCTCTAAGGTCCCTTCCCACCCAAACCATTCTGGGATTCTGGGAAAGCCCAGGCACAAGAGATGCCAAGAACACGGAAAATTGAAGGTCTTGCATAGACTCGCCCTGCAGCCCCAGGGAGCATGTTCCTCAGCTGACGTGCCTGGATGTTTGTTCAGCAATCAGCCTTTCCATGTGACCTTTCCATGCCAGTTCCTTCCAGCTCACATTTATAACGGCAGCCCAAACCAATAGCATTGTGGGAGGCTGATTCACCAGCTCCTTGTGCTCTGAGCTTCACTGTCAGCTGTTTCCTGAGATACATGTGGCATTTCTACAAAGCAAAGCTCTCATTTCCCACTGGTTTTGTCCACCACTGTTTTCCAACATCCAGCTGCTCTTTTTTTCTCCCCCACAACCTACAAACTCAAGCTGGGCTTTTCCCATCCCAGGCAGGCTGTGAACTCATCCCTACAGAGCTCACACAATGGCCCAGGAGAGCAAGGAGTTCCTGGGGGATGTTTTGTCCCACAGCTCTCAGTGTTCTCCTCTTGGCCTGCTAAAGATAGTGAACCAACCCAGCATCTTGGGAACTACTCAGGGATCAATCCCTACACCACCATTTGATATCCCTGATCCTCTTCGTTGGGATGGAGCCTATGTCCATGAGCTGTAACATAATCAAAGGGCCAGCAAATTGCAGTGGGATGAGAGGGAATGGTGGGAATGCGGATCTGGACACATCGCAGCCAGGCAGTGTCACTGGTCTCTGTCCCCAGGAACTCAGTGCCTGCACGAATCACAGCAAAGCAGCTCTGGGCAAGGCAGGGTCTCCTCTTGCTCCACAAATGGGACCACAAGCTCCAGAGCTGCTTGGGGAGATACCAAATGACCAAGGACCATACCTGGAGCAGCAGCTCTCCCTCAGGAAACAGCTCTCTGTCACCCTGTGGCTCCATCCATCTGTCCCCTCCTGGGGCTCTGAGCTGATCCATGCAGTTGCCAACCTTTGGAACTGTAGCTGCAAGTGAGAAGACAAGAAATCAGTGCAGAAGGGGCAATCCAGGAGCCTGCCCCTCTTTCTCCCCACCCCAGGGTTGCTCATGCAGCTACTGGATGCCTATGGACTCAGTGTGGAGAAAGGTGAGACCATCAGTGGGAACTAGCACAGAGCCATTCCCAGCTTGCCCAGGGCTTCCTCCAAGAGATTCTTTCCCCTGCTTGATCCCATTCCTGGGAAACCTCACTCCTGCCAGGATGTGAGGCAGGGATGCAAAGGACAGAGGGGGGCTGAGTGCTTCTGGACTGCCCAGGCTGGGGAACACCACCCAACACAGCCAGGAGGCTTCTGGTGAGAACCTGGCAGAGCTGGAGTTGGCTTCCAGTCACCCCACTGGGGTGCTCTGTCTGCTCTGCTGCCCTTCAGGGTTGGAGAAAGACACAGGAAAACCTTCCCAAAGCACCTGAGATGCCATCAAAGCACCCATACTAATTTTCTCCCTTCCATCTTTGGCTGTTTGGAAGCAGATCAAGAGCTGGTGGTCATGGCACTCCCGGTGACACCTGAGAGCTCTCGGCCCCCACTCACTGCCATGACCTCCCCCGGCTAATTCAGGAACTGCCTCATGCTTCAGCACTGGATGCCTCCAAAGCAACACCCCGGGGTGCAGCCAGCATGAAACCTCCTGCTGCTCTGCTCATGAGATGTCCAGCTTCACAGGACTCCCAGAGCCGGTTGTTCAGGGAACAGGAATGAGGGCAGAGGCTCTCAGGGACATTCCCAGTGTGATCCTTTATCTGCTGATTATCACTGAAAAAACTCAATCCAAGCTCAGCTGCCAGCAAAAGGATGATTTTCAAGGCATAATTTTGTGCCAGCTCACAAAAAAAAAAAAAAAGCTCAAAGCAGCTCCCATGTAGGAATCACCCCATCTTGGTCACCACCTCCAGCTCCTGCAGCTCCCTGAGGTCCAACAGAGCTCACATATCCTGTGTAATTCACATCCCAGCAGAGAGCACTGCCTGCCCCCTCTCAGCCCTGGGTGTCAGGTGGTGCTGGATCCAAAGGGAAAAGATTCTCTGAATGCTGGAAATGAGGAAGAACCTCAAACCATCCTACATCTGATCATACAATAAATTTTCTCCATGGCAGAAGCTCTCACTTCTCCACTGAAATGTTTTGAAGGTTTGTTTGGTTTCTTCCCTGGTAACACCTAGTTCAAAGCCAAAACAATTTGGAAGCTAAAGAAGTTTCACATGCAACTGCTGATCTGGGACATTTTTCTCTGCAGCAAACTATCAACACACAAAAGCATTTTCCCTGATGGATTTGCACGTTTGAATTCAAAACAAATTTGGAGTCAAAGCATACCTGGGATGTATGTACACCTGGAGCCTGTGTGCCAACAAGCACCCACCCATGGAGGCTGTCAGCAGCCAGGGCATGGATACAGCAGGGTTAGGGTAATTAGCTGCAAGTCTTGCATAAGGTGACACAAATAGCTGTGGAGAGGGTGCTCTGGAGCAGAGTCAGCCTCCACCTCCATCACCAGCAGAGCTGGGACACTTCTTCCTCCCCCAAACCTTCAGCACTCCTTGGAGATGCTCAGGCAGCATCTCCACCTTCTCCACCAGTCACAGCTTCTGCTCTTTTCCATCCTTTGCTGTCAGAGCAGCCTGCTCAGGGGATGTGAAGCCTTTGGGAAAGGTTGGGAAAGATGAGATTCAACAGGGAGATACCAAGCAAAAATCCTCCTCACATGATTGCTGTGTGATCCCCAAGGAAAAGCATCCCATCTGGACCACATGGCTTCAATTTGCACTTCATGGAGCATAACAGTTTCAAAATGAAACATCGATTCTCATCTAAAATTGAATTTCTTTTGAAGGGCTGACTGCTCTCTAAAGCATTGAAATGAGGCCGGCTGGCAGGGGATTTCAGAAGGAAACAAGTTCTTCCAAAATACAGCTCCAAAAGGGCACAGAACTTCTTGAGAGCATGCACATTCTGAGAGCATCTGGTCTCCAGCTCTCTCCCAGTGTCCACCAGGAGCATTTGTGGGGAGAGCTGCTGTGGCTTTCAGAGCCCAGCAGGAAATACCCATTTTGTGCTTTCCAGCAAAATTTCTTCACCTCTCCCACTGATCTTAGCAAGGGGCTTTTAATCTCCCACCAAAAGTGCTCACTTCCCCTTCTCTCAAACAAAGAGCAGTCCATTTCTGCACAGCTGAGCTCAAAAATCCTCCAGAATCTGTCTCCCATGGGACACACCTGACCTGGGGAGAAGGTCTGGAGTGTGGAGAGAGGGGAGGAAACTCAGAGATGTCTGCCACCAAAATACTTGTGGTGTGGAGCAGCTGGTGTTCACGTCCAGCCCAGTCCTCACCATCCACAGCCAGGGGCTGCGGTGTTCCTGTGGCTTCCCCCCTCCAAAGAGGTCTCTGAACTCATCCTCACTCAAACTGCCCAGAACCATTGGGATTGGGAGCAATACCAAGAGAAACCCAAGCACTTCCAGGCAGAGGACTCCAGGCCCATGCAACCACCACGGGTACAGAGGCCGTTCCCAGGCACTTTTTGACTTGGAAAGGAAAACCCAACATTTTAATCATATCCCAGCCCATTTACAACACAGACACCTCATGGGAGGGAGGGATCTCTCCTGAAACATCCCCCTTGCCTGAGACAAGATGGGGAGATGGCACCTTCTGGAATCTCACCTGGAGCCATGGATGCCTCAGGCTGCTGAAGCCATGTCTCCAGTGGCTAAGATGGACTGGAAACAGTGACTGGCAGGAGGAAGAGACTCCCACTGGCTGCCAGGCAGGATGAAGCAGGTGATGAACTGTATTAAAAGCTGGCTAATTCATCCCATTTAACACATTCCTTCTAACGGAGCCCTTGAGACACCTACACAAAGCAGCTGAGACCATGAATTAATGGGAATAAAGGAAACAGGCCCCACATGTACCCAAGCTATAATATACCCACAACCACAGAAGTAACTGGGTAAAAGGACAATGCACTTTTGCTGTTTGTGTCCAGTTTTTCCAATCTCCTGCAGTATATCTTGGACAATTAATGGGAATTAACATGTGGATGTGGTGCTTAGGGACATGGGTGAGTGGTGGGCTTGACATTGCTGGGTTAATGGTTGGACTTGATGATCATAGGGGTCTTTTCCAGGCTTAATGATTCCATAATTCTATGAAAAAGACCATGGCAAAATCTATCTGCAGTTACCAGGTAAGATCCAGGCACCTGTTGGAGCAGTGCGGTGATCACTTGCATTTTCAAAGTGCTGGCTGTGTGTAATTTTTAAGACAGGAGGGGGAAATCCAGCTCACTCCTGAACCCCAACATCAGCCAGTGCACTGCAGGTTTCCTGCTGCTAGTGTGATCCCCAAAGACTACCAGGTTTTCCCTCAGCCAGGGAAGATGTCAGACAGGATCAGCAGAGTTTCCAGCATCAATGAATCAGGATGCGCCCCATACATCCCCAAGAGCATCCCCTTACAGGTTGGCTTTCTTGCCTCTGCAAGGAGGTTCCTAAGCCCTGCAACAGAGGAAAAACTTCCAGCAAAAGAAAGAAGGAAAAAAGACCAAAGTCATCTAATCTCTTCACTTTTTTGCCCATCACATTCCCAAAGAAAAACATGGCAAGGCAGCCATGGAGACTAAAACACATCCCTTGCCTCTGGCGTGGATTTGGCACTGAAAATGAAAGGTTATTGGTAACAACCCCAGAGCCAGATCTCTTCTCACAGACTTGGTTATACCGGGAGGAGTTGACAAGCTTCACCCACGGCAAACACTTCTCTTTGAACAGGCTCCAGAGGTACCTGGCATCCAAAAACCAGGAGCTCCCAGATCTTCCAGCAACACCAAGCCACACACAACCATCTTCCTCTTGGATCTGATCCCAAACCCCGTCAAATTTGCCTCAGCTGTTTAGCAGAAGCACGGTGCCAAGCAGAGCAGGCTTGTGCCATCCAAGTGAAACAGACAAATGCCAAGCCCACAGATTATCAACTATTAGGAAAAGTCACTTGGCATTTTCCAAGGAGCACAGAAATGCCCTGGGGAGTGCTGGCAACCCCAAGTCCATGCCAGCCTCTCCAACCTGCTGCTCCAAACCTTCATCCACATAGTCCTGCAGGATCTTGCCCAGGGACAGATTTAAGCTTGACTCCTTTCACTGCCCCAGTTACTTCAGGCCCAGACCCATGCAGCTCTGGCCCATGGTAACAACAAACAACAAGGAGGTGAATAAAAAAGCTAATTTAATGCTGGTGGCAGTGAGATTACCCAAGGAGACCTGCTGCCAGCTGCAGAGGAGCACTGGGGAGGGAACTGGTGAGACTAGCACCAGAGGTGGGAAAGGATGTGGTGAGACCTCCTAAGCCTAGCCCCTGCCCCAGCCAGGTCAGCTAGATGGGGAGGTAGCCACTGTTCAATGTTTGCTAGGAGCTGTTAGAGATCTCAAGCTGTGCCAGACTCCAGAGTGTAGTCTCACACCACGACAGGGTTTTCCATGAGTTCTGAAAGAGACTGGGTTAGGTTGGATGTTGGGAAAGAATTCTTCCCTGTGAGGGTGGGTAGGTCCTGGCACATATTACTAGAGTAGCTGTGGGTGCCCCATTCCTGGAATAGTTCCAAGCCAGGTTCGACATTGGGGCTTGGAGCACCCTGGGATAGTGGGACGTGTCCCTCTCCCTCGCCATACTGGGGGGGGGCAGGCACTGGATGAACTTCCTTCCAACCCAAACCAGTCTGGGACTCTGTGATCCTCTCTCTTGCAGACCTCCCTCCCTGGTGGCCTAGGAAGAAAGCATGGCAGCACATTCCCTAATCACACCCTCTCCACCTCAGAGAGCATTTTAAGCCCCATTTTCATGCTCACCCTTGGCAGAGTCACATCTGCAACCCCAACATCTGCTTCCTTTGTTGCTGTAGGAAACATACCCCAGCACAGCTCTCCAGCTAGCTGGAGGTTTTCCAAGCCACTCAGCACTATAATCTGTGGAGGCCAGTGGGCCTACTAGAAAACAGTCCACAGTGCCCCCCCCCAGAGCCATCCAAGCTCTCATAAGATCTCCCTCTTTCCAGCAAGTGGGGCTCCTGTCACATCACAGAGAGCCCAGAGCATCATGGCAGTTGGCAACATAGACACAAGCTTTTCTCCTTGGGCACTTGTTCTCAAAGAGAGAGGGATCAGCAAAGTCACTCCAGATTTGTCTGGGAGACTGTCAGACACAAGTCCAAGTAGCAACCACTGCAAATTGGTTTGCAGACAGAGCTCAGCACAAGTCTGGCAGTGAGGTTCAGTCACTGCTTACAAGTGACAAAACCTTTGAAGTGCCTTTAAGGCAGGCTGTGATAGCACCAGAGCTTATCCAGTGCTGCTCACAGGCTGGGCCTGATGGGCAAAGCTTGGGGAGACCAAGCCCTGAGCCCCCTGATTTTGCACAGGGATGACTGAGATCCCAGGCAGCAGAAAGCTGTGCAACACCTGCAGCATTTGCCCCGGGGCACAGGGGAGTTACAGATGTGCACACCCTGAATCAGCCCGTGGAGGCACAGAGGGAGCTCCAAGAGCTTCCCTCTCTAGGCATTTCCAGCAAACTCCTAATTAGTCTGGTTTCTCGTTAAAACACAGAAAACATTTAAAAGCAAAGCAGATTCAAAGGATGATGCAGTGAGTCACCACCCCGCAATGGAAGCCAGGATCCCATGCAAATGACAAGTCCCTCTCCTCTATCCACTGACACCAGCACCCAAACCCACTGTGGTTGTCCTCTGCTCTGTCCCACCCCAAACACTGCCCCAGACCCTCATGCCTGGCTTCCTACACCCCGTTGAACAGGTCTGTTCCTAAGCCAGAGGCACACAGTACCCACACCTCAGACATATCACAGAAGGTGGAGAAGGCTGGAAGCCTCTTCTCAGATTTCTCCTGGTGTTAGCAGCCAGACAAGATGCCAACAACACTGGGAAGCTCCACTCTAGGGCTGGAGAAATGCAGCGTAAGGGGAAAAGGAGCCTCAGGGCATCACCCTGAGTCCACTGTGCAATTGGTCTCTCAATTGCCTGGAGATAAGGCAATTACCACTCTGTCAAAACATCCATCTCTCTCCTGCCTGGAGACAAGGCCGGGCTTGGGCTGTGGAGAGGACAGGGATGCTCACCAGGTGATGCCATGCTCTCTTGCTGCAGGAGAGGAGCCTGCACGAAGCACAGGACAGCAAACCTGAGGCAGAAAGCAGAGCACAAGGGGCGCCGCCATGTGCCCCCAAAATGCCTAACAGGACACACCAGCAGCAGGCTGCAGTGACCTTCAGCTGGCATGGGTCTTCATCAGGCACGCCTCAGACCCAGGCCAACCCTGATGAGTCTGGGATGATCTGAAGTCAAACAAGATGAACTTCAGGGCAGAGCAAGGGGAAGGAGCTGGAAATCACAGGCATGTGGCCAGATGGGAATAATTGGCCTGGCAGAACGGGGCTCCAGAACCCCTGCAATGCCAAATGCTTTTCCAGATCAGCTCTCACGCTGGGAAGCCTACACTGAGCACATCCAAGCACTGAGCATCCAGCGAGAGCATCCAGCGCTGAGCATCCAGCGAGAACCAGCTCCTGCTCGCAATCACAGGTCCCATCTGGAGAGTCTGGCACAGAAGTCTCCTCCTGGAGCCCAGCATCCCAGCTGGAGAGGGCCCTGGGAGAGCCCAGACGAGTGGGCACGAGGGAAAAGCCAAGGGAGCCAAGTTTATCCAGTCTGTGGTGGGGAGAAGACACAATAGGAGCCTCTAAATATAAAAAGCTGCTGCTGCCTTCCTGCCCCACATGCTCTGCCTTTCCCAGGGTCCATCACCCATTCCATCAGGCGCAAGTCACTGGAGAGGGAACATGTCCTGGTGACTCCTGGGAATGTGGTGACCCCCCCAGCCAGGCCCTGCACCATATATAATGTTATAATTCATTAAACATACTGTAATTGTAATAATAATAATAAAGCCTTGAAGAAGAATAGGGAGGGAGGAAGAAGGAATATGGAATAAATATAAGAATACAAAATATGGAATAAATAAGGAAATACAGAACATGAAATACAATAAAAGGGAACATGTAACATGTATTATATTATAAACTATTAATTTAATTTAAAATTTTTCATTCCAGTTAGATGAGGGCAATGTTGCTGCTCAACAAGACACACTGTTTTACCCATCTCTCTCTTCTTCTCCGTGGGGCACTGGGAGTGCAACATAGGGGGGGGTTTGGACATAAAGGATGGCTGCTAATGAGATGGAGGAACTTTGCAGGAGATCTCAGCCACTGGGCAGGCCCCCAAGCTGCTCCCTCTATCCATGGTGATATTTTCCTGCCAGTATCCACATCCAATGGCCCGCTCCCACAACTTACCATCATGCTCCCTTCAGGAAACACAAGTTCCCATCCCAAAGCTTGGGGTGGGACACAAGCTGTGCAGTGGGGATTGATCCCAGGGGCTCCAGCACAGACACTCACCCATCAGGTAGCTCTTCACCTTCAGGTAGCCCACAGTCAGGCGCAGGATGGAGAGTTTATCCAGCCTGGAGCGCTCATCCTCAGGGAATGGCAGCAGCCCCGTCAGCGTGTGCAGCTCCTGGTTCAGCCGGTCCCGGTGCCGCTTGGAGGGGTTGGACTTCACACCCTCGGGCGGGGGTGGTTTGGGGCTGGAAGAGGCAGGGGAGAGGTTGATCAAACTGGGACTGTCCATTATCAAAGCCAGCACTGGCTTTGGTGCAGCCACAAGAGTGAAATGGTTAAGATTTTTACATACACACCCTGCTCCTCTTAGAAATCATAGAATCATGGACTGGTTTGGGTTGGAAGAGGCCTTAAAGCCCAACTTGTTCCACCCCCTGCCATGGGCAGGGATACCTTCCACTATCCCAGGTTGCTACAAGCCCTGTCCAACATGACCCTGAACACTCCCAGGGATGGGGCAGCCATGGGGCAGAATGAGATGAGCCTTAAGGTCCTTTCCAACCCAAACCATTCTGGGATTCTATGACTTAAACATATGACTTAAACAAAGGGATACCTCATAGGGTGGTTTAGGGCACCGCACTTTGAAAAGAGCCTCTCTTTAAAAAAAAAAGAAAATGATGTAAAAAGTTTTGTTTTCTTCCAGTATTCTGATTTCTGACCCTTTCAGATGGGCATTTCCAAATTAAACCAGCATTTGATGCCAAGCTTAGGCCCTGGAGACAACCCTCAGCCTGCAAGAAGGAACAGTGTCCAGGAGAGCAGCCTGAAGCCTAAACAAGGTCCAGTCTCTGTGAGCTGCAGTTATTTCACCCACCCCAACTGAAACCACAGCACAGCAGTAAGAGCTCAGTTAATTACAAACAAGTACTGGATGTCACCCTGTGTCCTTTATTTTTTAATGCCAGTCTGAATTTCATAGCTCGAAGACAAACCCTTCAGTCCCCCTCAGCTCTGTATCTCACTTGGCTGCATCCCCCAACAGGCATCTCATTTGGTTTGATGTGATTTGTCTAACCACAAACTCCCTCTCTGCAGGCATCCTCACTTCAGGAAGGAGCTTTGGATAACAGGATCTGCCAGTGTTTAGCAGCAATTGAAGATCTCTCCTCTACTACCACTCTCCAATCTCATCTGGCAGGGCTGCTCACATATGTGACACAAGAGGAAATGAGCATTAAATGAAATGCACTGAGGTTCCTGTTGAATTTGCAGCTGAGAGAGAGGTTGAGGCGTCTTTTAAGGCTGAACAGAAAATTGCAGCATTTGTCCTGGAAAGCTCAAGCCTGCTGGGTTGTAAGAGCAGCATCAGGAGTGATATCCCCTCTTGCAGGCAGGCTGGCAGAGCCCAGCTCCAAACTAGTCCACACAAGCTGGGTAAAACATGCTGGCCACAGGGCTTTTAAAATCTTAAACACTCTTGAAATCACAGTCAAGCACCAGGAAGGAGAAAAATTAAAATAGTTTTTCTTTGATTTAAAAAAAAAAAAGGGTCAAGAAGATTCATCCGAGATTCCTCAGATATCCTTTAAAGTCTTCTGGCCACTCACCACCCAAATCCAGCCCCAAACAGACAGAAAGCAGAGAAAATGAGACTGCCGATGAGCACTGCAGTGGGTAAAACACTGAGATGTAACAGAATCGCTGGGACAGCCTGGCCAAACACTGAAAATCCTCTGGCTGAGGCACACAGGGTGACACAGCCAGCAACAAGTCACCCCACTGCCCAAGGAGGACACCCCAACACCTCTGTTCCTGCATGTCCCAGCTGCAGCATGCAGGGTGCTCCATGGCCAGCCTTGACAGAGGGGATGCCAGTGAGGAAGACGCCTGATGAAAGCAGTGAAGCTTGCTCTAGACATTTAAAATCTGTTTCAATTCCCTTCCCTTTGGCCCAGTGGTTATGAAGCACACTGTGCCATGGGCTTTGTGCTGAAGCTGGTGGCCCTGTGCCAAGGGAAAGCTCAGCTCCAAGGGCAGCAAAGGCTGTGCTGCTGCTGCTGGGGTTTGTTTTTCCCCAGCTGCTCTTTGAACGGGAACCCTATAGGAAGTGTATCCCTTCTGCAAGCTGGCAAGTACCAAGGGAGATTATTCCTGACAGTGGAATTTGTCTGAATTGATCTGTTTTCTCCTAATTCTTGTTCATAGTCTTTTTTTAGTAGGTAAAAAGCCCTGAGCAAACTGCGAAGAAGCAGGAGAAGCCCCTCAGCCCATCCTCCCGTCCCCTCTGGCTGGCCGCACGTCCCACTGCCACCAGCACTGCTCTGCCTGGCCTCTCCCAGCAGAGATCTCCAAGATCTAACCCATCACAGAGAAAAATAATCTCTTCCCATTCCCAAGGTTGGCCCAAGGGAATGTGGACCCTTCTGCTCCAAAGAGACACCTTCTCCTGCACCCTGAGCCACACCAATCCAGCCCAAACCCTCAGGCTGGTATGCCAGAGGGCTGGAATTACCGCTCCAGGATGAACAGGAGACAGGTTTGTGGCAAAACAACCATTCTTCATGTTTCCACAACATGACTCTCAAATGAACACCCAACAGAGGCTCGGGGTCACCTCACTACAGGTTTAAAGCGTTGATGCTCCCTCCTTCATCCCGAGCTTGGACTCAGCTAATCCACGTCTTCCTCCACAGCCTCCCAGAAACAGATACCCACCTTTAGTTCCTATACACCTGGAAAAGCTGAGGTTAAACAGGCTGGTGGGACTTGGGAGCTGGGGAAGGCACGAGGGAGGCAGGACACACCCGGGATACACCGAGGAGGATGTTATGCAACAGCTACTGAGCAGCGTGGTGATTAACAATTAAGGAATCGAGATGTTTTGGTAATTACTAATCGCCGGACGTTTGATTTAGGCGGGCACCAAAACACAGCCCGCAAATCGCTGCTGAGCAGCTCAGCTCAAACTCTCCGGCGAGCTTCCTCATCGGGATGCAAGACAAGCATCTTTGGGATTTCTGTCCTCCCACCAGCGTGCCAGAGCCGACACAGCGCTAGCTCAAATTAACGCTGATTAAAACTGAGTAACCCAAGCATTCTGCTCCCTTTCGCTCCCCCAGCGCTCGCAGTAGAGCGGCTCCAAGCGCTTCCCCAGAACCAGCTGGGCTCCCGCTGCCCGGCTTTCGCTCGCCCTGCCCGGGGTGACCGGGGGGAGCCCCCTCGCTGCACCCACCTCTTGGGCACCGGCTTCTTCCTCTTCCTGCCGGCATACATCACGGGCAGCGGCAGCGCCCACCGCAGCGGCAGCAGCGGCGGCAGCAGCAGCGGCAGCGGCGGCACCGCGCCCGGGGCGGGGCGGCGGGGCACCGGCCCCGGCCACGCCCTTTGGGTGGCCACCGGGCCCGGGGGACACTGGCCACGCCCCCGGGACACCAAATCCAGGGCAACGCCGAGACCGTGGGACGCCCTCCGCAGTGGACACTAAATTCTGGGAAACGCTGTGCCCGTGGACCACTGTCCCCAGGTGACACCCTGGTCCTGGGAACACTGAGCCCCAAGGGCCACCCTCACACCGAATCCTAGGGAGCGCTGTGCCCGTGGGCTGCCATCCACAGAGGAGACCAAATCTTAGGAAACACCATGCACCTGGGCCACAATCCTCAGGGGATATGAAATCCTGGAAAACACCGTGTCCACAAGCCATTCTTCGCAGGGGCCATCAAATTCCCAAGGGGCCACCAAATCCTGGGAAACACCATAACTCTAGACCACCATCCTATGCACAAGTGACACTGAATCCTGGGAAACTTATCCGTGGGCCGCGATCCTCAGGGAACATGGGTTGTGGGAAACACTGTGCCCATGGGCCACCATTCCAGAGCCTGACATTCTCGCTGGTGCCCCTTCAGGAAAAGCCAGCCTGTTCCCTCTCCCTTTGCCTTTCCCTGAGTTAATGCTGGCTAAAGCTTTTGCTCTTCCCCAAACACCAGCTCCAGCTGCTGTGGTGAGGCCATGGCACAGGCTGGCCAGGGAAGCTGTGATTCCCCACCCCTGGAAGGGCTCAAGCCCAGGATGGATAGGGCTTGGAGCGTCCAACGGGTCTGGCAGACAGACTTGTTATGGAAACCCCAACCCGTGCTTTGTGGATTGTTTGGTTGGGTTTTTCAAGCTGTTTGCAAATTCCAGGGATAAATCCTTGAAATGCAACTTGATTGCTTCTTGCCAGGGGGCAAAGCAGAAGCCGCTAATGGTGTCACAAATGTGGCAGGTCAGCAGAGCTGATGTCACTCTGATGGGAAACGTGTGAAACGTTTGTTTATGACCTTTCCAGGCCCAGTAATTTAACAGTACTTTTAACTGAGGTTACTGCACGTGTTCCGAGCCTAAAAGCTCGGAGATGTTGGTCAAGCATCCGAAGCAGTGTCCAGAGGGAATTGGGACAACTTGATGTGCAGGTATTGGAAACAGATGTAGCCCAGGCTCCCTCCTGCGGGGACCTGCGGGCAGACATAGTGCAGGCATCCTGTCTGTGCGTTATCCCGCCTGGTCCCCAAGCAGGCTGTCCCTTATCCCGCCTGCTCCCCAACCCGACTGTCCCTTATCCCGCTTGCCCTCCATCCCGGCTGTCCCTTATTCCAGCTGTTCCCTAACCCGGCTGTCCCTTATCCCGCCTGCTTCCTAACCTGGCTGTCCCTTATCTCGCTGCTCCCTAAGCCGCCTGCTCCCTAACCCGGCTGTCCCTTATCCAGCCTGCTCCCCAAGCAGGCTGTCCCTTATCCCGCCTGTCCCTTATCCCGCCTGCTCCCTAACCCGGCTGTACCTTATCCCGCCTGCTCCTCAACCAGGCTGCTCCCGGTCTCCCCTAGCCCCTAACCCGGGCCGTTCCCTATCCCGCCTGCTCCCTAAGCCGGTGGTTCCCAGTCCTCCCCGCTATGCCCCGTCCCCGCTGTCCCTGTCCCCGCTATGCCCCGTCCCCGCTGTCCCCTGTCCCCAGTGTTCCCGTTCCCGTTCCCATTCCCTCTCCCGCCGCTCCCGCCCCCACTATCCCAGTCCCCTCTCCCGCCACAGCCCACGCGGGCCGTGGGCGTGGCCTTTTGTGAGGGGCGGGACCGGGGCGGGACCGCACAGCGCCTTCGTCACCACCGGAGCACCGCCTCCCCGCCTGACGTCATCACCTGGCGCCGCCGCTCTCAGCCCGGCACCGCCATGTCCTTGTGGGTGTCCCGGCTCGGTCGGGCCGCGGCCGTGCGAGGCCGGCGGGGGAGTTCCGGGCTGGACAGCGTCGCGCTGGGCTCCGTCCTGCCCGTGGTGAGTGGGCTGGGCTCCATCCTGCTGGGGGTGAGCGGGCAGGGCTGCCGGCTGGGCTCCGTCCTGCCCAGGGTGAGCGGGGAAGGCTGGGCAGGGCTCTCTCCAGATCTCCGTCCTGCCAGGGGTGGGTGAGCAGAGACAACCTGGGGCCGGGAATGCCTCTCCCCGGGGCTGGGCTGTCCCTTGGGAAGGGATATTCCCAGCAGGGATCTAGGAAAGATGGCGAAATGCGAGGCAGACTGGAGCAAATGCGGGAGAGTGGCGTGCAGCGGCCTTCGGTTGTGGCTGTGGTCAGTGGTACTGCGGGGAAAGGACTGTTGAGTAGAAATGAACGCTCCTGTGTGTAAGGCAGGTCCCTGCACCGCTCAGAGTGAGGTTTGTACAGTGTTTACTCGGGCCTGTGGCAGGCTCTGAGCAGGGCTCAGAGAGGCCCTGCCTTCAGTCCCACAGGGGGTCCTTCTTGCCACCTCTCAGAGATCGTGGAATAGTTAAGTCTGAAAAAGACATCCAAGGTTACCAAGTCTAGACTTTTGCCCGCTAAGCCAAATTGAAATAAAGGTGTAACTCTTCTGAGAGTGGGTTTAGTGTTCTTATGTGCCCAAAACCGCACAAAATACAAGCAAAAGTTGAATGTGAGGTCTGTCTTGGGAATTCTGGGTGTGTTGTGTGTCAGGCCTTCAGACGGAAAATTGTTTCATGCTTTCTGTCCTCTCAGCCTTTAATTTTGTGAACAGCTTCCTAGGCTAACTACTGCTGCAATTGCTAAGCTGAAATGACAGTGCTAAGGTTACTGAGTGAAAATTCCTTGTATTAGATGTGTGAGAGTGTGTTCTGTGTGCGTGTCTGAAAAAGCTGTGTTTTCAGCTAAAAACCTCTCCAAATCTGCTGATTTCCATGTGTTTTCCTTCAGGCAAGAATCCACACCAGCCCTGAGCAGAGCCTGCAGTATGGGTGGCTGGCCTACATGTTGGGAGAAAGGGCCAGCAAGAAGTTCACAGAGCACAGCAAAGTCTTCACCGTGGAGGGCAATCTGTCCTCTGGGAAGGGCAAGCTGGCCCAGCAAATAGCAGAAAAGCTGGGTATGTCTCACTCAGACTGTTTCCCTGAGAGCTGACAGAGTTTAATGGGGACTCTTGTGCAGAGGGAATTCTGAGCAGCAGTTCTGAATTGGGACATGCTGGAGGGAGTGGGGAGGGTTTGTGGGTGATGTTGGTGAAGTTTGGGATGGGCATTTATTGTTAGCGAAGCTTCAGTTCTAGCAGTCGGTGTGCTCCCTGTGCTCCTGGAGAGCTTGAATTTTCCACATGGATGTGCTTGGAACAGTTCAGCTCTCTCTGGGCAGTGGCAGCGCTGAGAGTTTGCACTCATTGCCCAGAGGGGTCCGGGCTGTTTGAGAGCAGGAACAGCTGTGTGTTCAGTAGCTGAGGAGGCATTTGCTGCAAATGAGTACAGCTTATTTCTGCTGTGGGGTGCTTCTCTTTGTCAGGAATGAAGCACTTTCCTGAGGCAGACATCCACTACCAGAACAGGATCTCGGGGGACGGGCAGCTGCTGCCTGAGAAGTTCAATGGTTTCTGTAACATGGAGAAGTTCTACACGGACCCCAAGTCTCCTGATGGGCACTCATACCGCATGCAGTCCTGGATCTTTGGGAACCGTGTCCTGCAATACGCTGATGCCTTGGAGCACCTGCTCAGCACAGGTTGGGGAGTCATGGAATGCTTGGGGCTGGAAGGGACCTTGCGGATTCTTTTGTTCCAACCTGGAGCCTGTTCTCCCTTGCAGGTCAAGGTGTGGTGCTGGAGCGCTCTCCCTACAGCGACTTTGTGTTCCTGGATGCCATGTTAAAGCAGGGATATGTCCACAGGAGATGTGAGTTTCTGCCAGCAAAAGGAAGCTGTTTTGCCATAATCTTTCTGAAGTCTGGTAGTTTACTTTACTTTAAAAAAGGAATAACAACAAAAAAATTCCTGCTTGGAAGGAGGGATTCCTTTAAATATTCAGTGTTTATGTGTTACTGGGTGGAGCCAGTCTGGTCTTAGTGGCAGTGAGAAGACAAAAAATAAAGGATACGAATTGAAATGCAAAATGTTTAATTTTTGAGGAAAAACCCTCTTTCACTGTGAAGGGAGTCAAACCCTGGAGCAAATCACCTGTGATCTTCCCCCTGGAGATACTTAGAATGTTGTGGGTGGAGTTCTCAGCAGGGTTGTTGAACCAGGTGATTTGGGGATGTTCCTCCCAACCTGAGTGGTTTGGTTTGGGGTTATGGGCACTGAGTAAATCTGTTCTTTTGGCTGCTCCTGAGGTGGAGATAACTGTTTTCTTGACTGCCTCCTGGTTTTGCTGTTGGATTTAAGAGTTGTGTATTTGTTTTTTACCACCTGCTGTAAGTTGCTGGGTGAATTGGAGAGCTGGTTATAATGATCTGTGTGTCTTCCTGCTCTGCATTGCTGAGGCAGCAAAGCCCAGCAGCCCACAATTTAATACAAAATCCCAATTTGGATTGTACTGGAATCCTTAGGGAACAAACATCTTGATCAGAGCTACTGCTGCTTACTGTCTCTAAATGATGGAGGAGAAGCTGAGATTCCTCTAAACCTGAGTGAGGAATAAAGTCCCTCTTTGATATGACTGCGTTTAGATTCTTAGATCTTGATACATGGAACTTCTCTGGAGATAGTTTATTCTGTAAACTTCCTGAATTCTGGTTGAGGAAAGGCCTACCCTAAACTTGCTCTATGAGCCCAAAAGAAGAGACTGCAAATACAGAGGTAGGAATGTGGTTTATTTGTGTTTTATACAGGCCTTGATCACTACAAAGAAATAAAGGAGATCAGCATTTCTGAGTTGCTGCCACCTCACTTGGTCATTTATGTAGATATGCCTGTCCCAGAGGTGCAGAAGAGGATTCAAGAGAAAGGCAAGGTAATTTGACCTCTGATTGTTGCCTGTTTATCTCTTACCTTTATTATTACTTGTCTTTCACAACTGCTGCCTGCTAATGTCTGCTGTAATCACGCCTTATGTGCCAGTCCTGTGGGGTTTGCTGTTGAATTCTGCTTCTGAGGAGCTGCTTGTCCTCTGAGGTGTGAGATCTGGGTGGTGGTGGTGGTGACTCTCTGGGTATTCTCTTATGCTTGCTTTAAAGAAAGCAAAAATCAACTTTGTTTTTGTGACTGCATCAATATGTTGTCATTTGTGGAATGAGAAATTGTTTTAAGAGCAGGTCAATTTTATACCAGGCTTTGTAGCTGCGACTTCAGGAGCTGTGGGCAGGTGATGTGCTGCTTGCAATGCACTTAGAGATGATATATTTTTTATTCCTGAGTGGCCAGAGCCCAGCTGGGCTCCCTGGCTCCTGCTTCCCAGTTGACTGCTTCCTCACACCTGTGCTGGGGTTCATGTGTCAGTCACCTGCAATCAGCACGTTCACTGAACTCCCTGAAACCCAGCAAATCACTGCTGGATGACTGTGTTATTGAACTCGTCTTGGCTCAGGAAAGCTGTAGGGTGCTTTTGGGGAATGACTAATCTAAGTAGGGTTTGTAATTTGTTTATTTTCCTCCCTTTCTTTGATATCTAGATGTGCGCCTGTAACTGTTTGCAGATCTGTTATGAGGATTAAAAGATGTTTTTCTTCCCTTTTTCGAAGGCTGTGGGAAATGCAGTTTAACTCTGGAAAACCTGATAGGTTAAAAGGAAGCTTTGATTTATTAGAAGAAAATTCTCAGTTAAGAAGTTCTTGTATTGGGGGACCTTGTGAGTTCTTAGCCCTTGTGAGCATGAAAATCAGTGGCATTTTTGAAGCCTTTGGACAGAAATTGCTTAAATAGCAAATTGTGGCTTTTTGTGGCAGTGCTGAACTCTGTGGAGCTTGTTTGGGGAACACATGGTAGATCATAGAAATTCCTTGTGTTTTGCAAACATGGCATTGAAAGTACACTGTGTGGAAGCCAAGCTGGTTAACAGCAGGGATGATATCCATGAAATTTCACAGGAATTTGGAGTGGGTGTTTGCCCATGCACCTGTCTGAAACTGGGGAAAATTTGGCCTCCTTATGGAAAAGAGGGACTCAGTCTTCTCCTGTTTTCTGGGTGACTGTTACAGCTCCTTGGAATGTGGAGTTAGCAGGGATTAATCAATCCTTAGAAAGCTGAGGGCTGCTCTAGATATTTCATGGCACGTAAGGAATTCCAAACACTCCAAATGCCTTAATTCTTTGAAACTTCCACTGATGTGGTTCACTTGGATGTTTGACTGCTTATCCCAGAGTGAGGCCTTTGAGTCTATGCCGGTGGGAAAAGAAAGGAAGTTAATTCCACAATTTTTTCTGTTTGTTTGTAGCCGTATGAGAAAAAGGTGTCTCCTTCCTATCTCCAGAGCATTGAGGATGCTTACAAGAGGACCTTCCTACCAGAGATCAGGTTAGCAAAGCAAAATGTGTTGCCTCTTAGGTCTTTGAGGAGAAATGTGTGCAAACCTTAAAATCTCTGCCAATATCAACAGATCATGTGCAAAAATCCTCCTTGTGCTACAGGATACAGTATTGTGCCCTAATGAAGGGGTGCTGCCTTCACAGCATAAGAACTGTGTGAGTGTAGTTACCTCTGCCATCCTAGCAGCCTGATGCCAACATTGGAGGATTAAAATGGGTTCAGGAGTGATGTGCAGAATGCCACAGCTATGGCTGTGTGTTTGCACGACCTGAGGAGAGAGTGATGCAATACAAGCTTTTCTTAGGCCTTTTTGGAAAGCTTTAGGGCTTTTCTCTCCTCAGAAAGTCCTTTCAGTTGNGCAGCAGCAGCGGCAGCGGCGGCACCGCGCCCGGGGCGGGGCGGCGGGGCACCGGCCCCGGCCACGCCCTTTGGGTGGCCACCGGGCCCGGGGGACACTGGCCACGCCCCCGGGACACCAAATCCAGGGCAACGCCGAGACCGTGGGACGCCCTCCGCAGTGGACACTAAATTCTGGGAAACGCTGTGCCCGTGGACCACTGTCCCCAGGTGACACCCTGGTCCTGGGAACACTGAGCCCCAAGGGCCACCCTCACACCGAATCCTAGGGAGCGCTGTGCCCGTGGGCTGCCATCCACAGAGGAGACCAAATCTTAGGAAACACCATGCACCTGGGCCACAATCCTCAGGGGATATGAAATCCTGGAAAACACCGTGTCCACAAGCCATTCTTCGCAGGGGCCATCAAATTCCCAAGGGGCCACCAAATCCTGGGAAACACCATAACTCTAGACCACCATCCTATGCACAAGTGACACTGAATCCTGGGAAACTTATCCGTGGGCCGCGATCCTCAGGGAACATGGGTTGTGGGAAACACTGTGCCCATGGGCCACCATTCCAGAGCCTGACATTCTCGCTGGTGCCCCTTCAGGAAAAGCCAGCCTGTTCCCTCTCCCTTTGCCTTTCCCTGAGTTAATGCTGGCTAAAGCTTTTGCTCTTCCCCAAACACCAGCTCCAGCTGCTGTGGTGAGGCCATGGCACAGGCTGGCCAGGGAAGCTGTGATTCCCCACCCCTGGAAGGGCTCAAGCCCAGGATGGATAGGGCTTGGAGCGTCCAACGGGTCTGGCAGACAGACTTGTTATGGAAACCCCAACCCGTGCTTTGTGGATTGTTTGGTTGGGTTTTTCAAGCTGTTTGCAAATTCCAGGGATAAATCCTTGAAATGCAACTTGATTGCTTCTTGCCAGGGGGCAAAGCAGAAGCCGCTAATGGTGTCACAAATGTGGCAGGTCAGCAGAGCTGATGTCACTCTGATGGGAAACGTGTGAAACGTTTGTTTATGACCTTTCCAGGCCCAGTAATTTAACAGTACTTTTAACTGAGGTTACTGCACGTGTTCCGAGCCTAAAAGCTCGGAGATGTTGGTCAAGCATCCGAAGCAGTGTCCAGAGGGAATTGGGACAACTTGATGTGCAGGTATTGGAAACAGATGTAGCCCAGGCTCCCTCCTGCGGGGACCTGCGGGCAGACATAGTGCAGGCATCCTGTCTGTGCGTTATCCCGCCTGGTCCCCAAGCAGGCTGTCCCTTATCCCGCCTGCTCCCCAACCCGACTGTCCCTTATCCCGCTTGCCCTCCATCCCGGCTGTCCCTTATTCCAGCTGTTCCCTAACCCGGCTGTCCCTTATCCCGCCTGCTTCCTAACCTGGCTGTCCCTTATCTCGCTGCTCCCTAAGCCGCCTGCTCCCTAACCCGGCTGTCCCTTATCCAGCCTGCTCCNCCGGCCTGCCCCTCACCCCGCCTGTCCCTTATCCCGCCTGCTCCCTAACCCGGCTGTACCTTATCCCGCCTGCTCCTCAACCAGGCTGCTCCCGGTCTCCCCTAGCCCCTAACCCGGGCCGTTCCCTATCCCGCCTGCTCCCTAAGCCGGTGGTTCCCAGTCCNATCCCTGCCCTCTGGCAATGGGAATCCGTTCACTGTGTCCTGTCTCTCTCTGGGCTCCCTTGGCTTCCTCTATCTGGGAAGCAAAAGCCCAATTAAACCCTGTAGACCTGGGATGAAACCGAGCTTGCCAGCTCTCCCAATTCTTATAAAAGAGCTCTAGGAAAACTAAAATTCTCCTAAAAATCTAAAAGAAGAATTATGGTCCCTCGTAATTCTGGAAAGGAAACTCTCAGAGTATCGGATGAATTAAGTGTGTAAGTTCTGGTGTGTGCAGGAGACTGATGGAAATCAGAGCAGATTCCCAGGTGTTTTGTCGCCTGCGTGTGCCCCCTTGGTGCTTGCTCCATCTCCCCAGTTGGGTCAGTGTGATGGCTCTGCCAGCTACTGAAGTGGATAACTCGATATTGAGCTTGTCACTCATGGAGGCAGGGGTCGTATATGTCAGGGATGGCCAGCAGCCTCCTGGTATGTCCCCACAGCCAGCACATGGCTTCTGGAAGGGAATGGGAAGCCTTGGCAATGTCATCCCCCTGAGGGCAAACTGGTGCAGTCACTGGTCGGGAGACAACTGCTGCTTGTTCTCTGCATCACATCCAGCCCCACATACATCTCGTGGTGGTCAGTGAGGCTAAATCCTGAATCCTGCTGGGATTTCATCTCTTGGCCCTCCATATGTACCTGGTCAGTGCCCCTGTCAGGCCAGCCCCCTCTGCTCAGCAGCCTGACAGCAGATGGGCTCCTGTCACAACCTGTCTCACTGGTCTGGGTCTTTCTCCCCTGGCTCTGGGGGGCTGGCAGTGTGTGCATCTAGCTCTGTGCCCCTCAGGATGGCTCCCATCTGGGATAGATGCAGAAGCCACAGCTGCCTTTAACTGTTTGTTTGCTGGCAGTGGTGCAGGGAGCTGTGTCCACGCCTGGCTGTTACTTTTTAGTCTGCCTAGTTTGATTCCCTGACTCCTACCTTGTGCTGTTTAACTGGAGCAGCCTGATGCTGCCTGAAGTAGTTTATAGTGGATTTTTGCTTTAAAAGTGATGCTTTCTTTCTAGTTGAGTTCTTATGAATGTCTTTAATGTTTTTATTGGTAGTGATTTGTGAGCTGGGTGCTGTGGCAGATACTGCCTGGTGATTTGGAATGGACAGTGTTTGGGTTCTGTTTGATTTCTCTCTTTTCCTGGAGCAGAGCCTTAAGATTGGTCATGTTCTCTTTCATATCCAACACTGCTTCCACTGAGCAGCTGTTTTCTCTTGATGAAGCCCTGATAATCTGCAGAGTCAAATTAAGAGATGGGATCAAGTGATTTGATTGTGTCCTTAATGCAATTGCTGGTGTCAGCCTCTGCTGAAGGCTGACCTCTCCCTTGGTCTGATACTGAGGAGAATCTCTTATTCCAGGTGCCTGCCCCATTCCTGGAAATGTCCAAGGCCAGGTCCTGCAGGGCTTGGAGCAACCTGGGATAGAGGAAGGTGTCCCTGCCCATGGCAGGAGGTGGAACAGGATGAGCTTTAAGCTCCTGTCCCACCCAAACTGTCTGGGATTCTAGGAATTTTTCTCTACGCTCCTAAACTTTGCTGTGTGATGTTTGATATAATGTCCACACTGGGCAGCTACTCCAGGGCCTTCCAGGTTTTCCAGCTGCAAACAGCTATTGCTGAATGTGGCTGAACATGCGTAGTGTGAAAGGTTCATGTAGGAACTCCTGTCGTGGCTCTGCTCTGCAGGTGCCTTTTCTCTGAAGGCTGCTGGCTGATGAAGCAAACAATCTTGTAACCAGAAAACATTACCTTTTAAAAATTATTTTACACTTACAGATCCTGCTGCCTGCATTTGTATTTATTCAGCTAGCTTAACCTGAGTAAATAGTGATAAATAAATGCATTCCTCTGAAACGACTCTCAGCTAGTCACACAGTTGGAAAAAGGAAAGTCTACTGAAGTTCTGGGTTAGACCAAAAATTTCACTTATTTTCAAGTAGATTGGGCAGCTGTAATAGGGGCAAGTATCCACATTAATTAAATGAAAACAAATTCACATGTGTAGTTTTTAAATGTTTTTTTTCAACTGAAGTTATGTAAATAACCAAGCCATTTGCCCTTTAAAAGCAACTTTCCACCAGCAAAAAAGCAGCTTCCAGGTGCAACAGGAATTCTATTGCAGCAGCTGGGAGCAGTCTAAAAAATTGCAATGATTCTGGTTCGGTGTTTGTGCCTTTTACCTTCATTTCTATCCCCTTTTGCGGGGGGAGGATGGGTAGAGCACTTTTATCTGGGGAGTTCAATTTCTGTGTTCTTTGCAGCGAGAGCAGTGAAGTTCTGCAGTACTCAGCAACTGCAGCTGAGGATGTGGAGAAGGTAAGTTTTGCTTTTTGGAGAGTAAGTTTAATATATTTCCCTTATTTCCGTGAACTTCCTCCCTCATGGAGGGTTATTAGTGGGATGACAGAAGCCTTTTGCTTTGCCATCATTAACTTTTCTCTCTAGCTGCTGTTCCCCAAGGAACAAGGTTTTTGAGACTCTGGACAGGTTTTTGGGTCCATTTCATTTCTGGGGATAGAGCTGTTAGTAATATGATGTTAACTGCATGGTAATAATCCTATATGGAAGCTTGCCAAGGAATCATCCCCACCTGGGAGGAGGGAGAGGAGAATTGCCTGGGGCAGTGTCTCCAAGGGTTTTGGGTCTTCATCCTAATGATGTGAAATTTCTACCCCACTTAGACACAGCCCAAACTCCCTCTCCTGCTATGTTATGTGCAGTGTGATCTTGGCAGAGAGTTGAGTTACGTATGTATGTATATGCATGCAGTAGCCTGTACCTCATTAAGCTTCTTAGCATATTCAGAGCATGCATTTTAATATTTAAATGACCCTTAATCAGACTAAAATTACTTTTTTGCCTGAGGTGTCCTTCCAAGTTCTGGTTATATGACTGTGTGAAGCAGAAAATATTGGTAAGGACTTCCCTGCTCCTTAAATTGACACTCCATACCCCTCCCCCCCCACAGGTGCACTGCTGTGTGTCTCTGGGCCTTTTGGTTCCCTTTATAACAGGGTTATGTGCTACGTTCTGGGTCCTCTGCTGTTGTGGATAGATTTTTGGATGCTCCTGCATTTGATAATAAAGGTTATCATTAATAGCCAGTAGACCTGTGAGGCAGTGTGGGTTTATACCCCTAAAAAAGGGCTGGTGGCTTCAGTGTGACAGCAGATAATAAATAGAAAAAATATTTAAAAAATCAGGCTGAAATGAACAAAAAAGCTGAGCTTGTGGTGTGCATATAGAGAATCTAGAGCAATTAGTTATTTTTTCTGCACAACAACATAGAAGCATGGATAGGAGTTGAGAGCTGTGGTGTTTCAAGATGGGTACTTGGTGAATTTAAGGGAAGTTGGGATGGGGGTTAAATGCCTGTTTTTCCCCTGTCCTTTTCTTTGGACACATCTCCAAGTGGTCAGAATAAAGCAGGTTGTTTCCTCGCTAGGTCTTTTTGTAGTAAACCCCATTGCTAGAGATTTGATTTTAATCCTTTAAATCAGGGTTTAAAGTCAGTCTAAAGCTCTTATTGTTCAAGGGGCAACTCTCCCAAGGTCAGCAATCTTGTCATTGCTCTAAATAGGGTCATCAGATGCACCAGAGGAGTCCTTAATTTGCTTGGACAAATCTGGGCTAGGGGAAGGATTATCATTAGGAAGTTAAAGTACAGTGCCACAGAATGATTAAGGGTGGAAAAGACCCTGTAATATTATCTAGCCCATGATGTTGTCATTGTCAGATGTTGGTGGAAGATACTGGTACATGGAAGAATTCAGTTGTTTTTTCCCCCTTTTCTGTTCAGATTCGGTTTCCCTTTAGGATGACGCGGCAGAAATTTGGAAATAAGGGCCGGCAGGAGGGCTTTGGCTTGTAAGGTGTGTTTACACAGGTGTGTCCTCTTGACAGGCGGCAGTGTTCATTAGCCCACTCCAATCTGCTTGGAGATTTGGGAGCTGAATTTTTTCATGCCTTATAGTTTAATAACTTTTAGTTTGCTCAGAAGATACATATGCAGCTTAGAAATTATTTTTTACGTGTCCTAAAAAGGTCAGTTGGGGCTTCCTGTTGTAATTAACTTTGGTTGTGGTGGCTGAAGGGGTAATGAGTGCAGAAATGAGCTTCATTAGGATGTTTCACACTTGCATAGCACGAGGGTAAAACTGGGAATACAAAGTTAGCTGTATGTTTAATTTCTTTTAAAGCCTTGGATATTTGATGCTAATTCCTGGGGGATGCTAGGGCATTCCTTGTACATTAAGAAGTTGTTCTTCTGTCCTGGTTGGGAAACTGATGCCATTGTTAAGGAGCTGCTGGGAGAGATCTGGCATCAGGATAACAGTGAGCAAAACTAATTTGGATACAGATTCTTCTTCCCCTGCAGCACATTGTGAGCCGTATTGTAGCAACTCTGTGATTAGTGCTGTTATCAGGTGCAGAAAGTTTCCAAAGCTTTGCAGTGGAGTGGAGAAGGAACTGCTTTTGTTCAGCTTTTCAATTAAATAATTCAAAGAAATAATGGCCCTTTGAACTAATTTACCTTACACCTTCACTCCTCTCATCTTGGAGTTACGTTGCGTTAGTTTGTGCCTCTAAAGTGTTTATTCAGTGACGTCCAAACCATTATTTCTCACCATGAAAACATAGTTCTGGTAAGCGTGGGTCTTTATAGTTGAGGCTACTTTGTATTAGCACTCGGTTATCATTTTTTAAGTGGTAATGGCTGGGATTTAGTGTTTGCAGGGAATGATTGCAGTGGATTGAATGTAAAGAATACAAGGATTTTTTGTTTAGCATTCTGTCACTTCATTGCTGACATGTGCTCACCTGTCAGTGGGTTGACAATATGCCATCAAGAATTTGGTCATGACCTCAGCTTTATTCTTTCCCTATGGAAAAGGTCTCTGGAGAGGTATGTTTGGAGCTGTAACAATCCACTCCTTCCCAGGTTGCTCCAAGGTGCTGTCTCCACCTCATCAGGCACCTGAAGTGCATCCTTCTGACACCGGGGCAAGTTTCCCTCAGCTCCAGGCAGCCAGGTGTGATAAGCAATTACCTCCTGGAGCAGCAGAGACCTGTTTTCTGGTGGTGCCAGGCTGTAAATAAAACCTGGGGTTAATAAGTTTAGGGATGCTGAAGGAATGATTTGCTGAGCTGGCATTGCTTGTTTGAAGGGTTCCAAACTGTCAGTGTTACCTTTCCTTTCATGCATGGGTGGGTGCTGATGGCTGGTGAAATCTTGAGCCCTTGGACTCATGGTGATGGCTCCTGCAGGCCTGAGTTTTCCAGCCTGAAACGTGCCTTTAAAGTTTCTGTGCTGTGAACCACACTGCACTGAGGCAGATGCCACACCTGCTGCCCTGCCTGTCTCAGGGAACGTGTTACTGAGCCTCTCTGGGCATAAAACCAACCAAGCTCTGTTTTTGTAGCAAAAAGGCACTCAATTTAGACTTCTTTCCATTTCTTCTTCATTCTCTGTCGGGGTGAGGTTGTACCTTCTTTGCTTTTCAGCCCCAGCGGCAGGTTAAGTCTTGGATCAGGTAAGAATGTGGCAAAAAGGCACCTCTCAGCCAGTTTATTCCCTGCCATTTAAAGCTGAAAGTACAGGAGGTTAGGAGATCTCCCGTGTGTGTGCTCACTGCTCCCGAGGGTCACAGCCTCCAGAAATAGAACTGGGAGATGATCCTGTTATCTCTAGACATTTGCCTTGTTACTACAGCTTTAGCAGTGAAGCATTTCTCATTTGTTTAATAACCTATTTTGATTGTTTCATTGGTTTTTGGGTCAAACCACCCCTCAGTGAACTTTCTTTTCTGATTCCAGGTAGTTGAAGACATCGAGTACCTGAAGTTTGACAAGGGGCCATGGGTGGAGCAAGATGATGTTTCTTTTCATCAGTTGAGACTTCAGTAAGTGTGATGTCATCCAGCCACTGAGCAATTCTTGGCATCAAATCCCAGGGAAAATGGTCAAAACATGAGTTTTTAAAGGTGGGGCTGTATTTTGTAATACTGGTGCTTGGCACTGGAAGATGGTGTGGCATATTTACTACTGATTGATGAGGCTCCAGACAAATTTAAGAGTGGTTTTTGTCAAAGATCCTTGTCTGCCCAGTTGGAAGAGATCGGACTCAGAGAGTGGAAAGTGACTTGTTGGAATAGAATTTAATTTGATTTTGATAATTCTTTGCAAGTGCACCATGTTTAATTTGTCAGTTCTGTTTATATAAAATACAAAGATATATAGATAAAGAATATAGCTGCACTTGTAAGGCTGTTAATACCAGAAGTGAGACAGGGTTCCCATTTTGCTGCAACTTCATCTTCAGATTGAATGTGCAGGTGGAAATTTCAGTTTAGTTACATTTTAAAAACAAAATTTAAGAATTACATTATTTTCACTATTTTCTGGTTGTCTCACAGGTTGATGGAAACACAGAATTTTAAATTGACTATCTGCCCCTAAATTTGTGTGTTTGTTACAGGGACTGGAGTAGCAAGTTAAACTTTTTTTGCAGACTTGTGGTATTTCTTGCATTTTACTTTTCTGTGCTGTTACTCCAAATGCCTCCTAAAAATAGAGATAATGCTCCTATTGTATGGTTTTTCTACCGAGGAGTGATAGAAGAGCAATGCTGGGTGGTGTATGAGAAGAACAAGTCATTATTTGGGTTCATTTTATGTATCAAAGATGAGGTTACTTTGTGTAGTCATTGGAGGATAACATCTGGTGACTTACGCGCTAAAAATTATCACAGTCAGACTTCCATTGAAAGAGGAAAGAAGTTGCTTGTTTTCCTGTAGTTCCACACTAGTGCAGGTATTGGGAAAGGTTTATTAGTTGTGCTGAGTAGGAGGGAGTTGAAGGAAACCTTGCAATTGCAGCAGTGTGTTAAGATACTGTATGAAAATTCTATTTCACAGTTTTAGAAGGGAAGAAATTGCTTTAAGGACTCAGTATTTCACTGAATCCTGGAGGAGGGTGAGAGAGTCTCCTACACAAGGCTCTTGTCACTGTAGGTAATATGAAATAATTTCTTATTTTGGCAAAAACATGGGGCTGTTTTGAAGATCCAAGAAAGCAATAAACTGCTTATTTAAACCACAGAATCGTGAAATATCCTGCATGTAAAGTACTCACATTGAACATCGAGCCCAGCTCCTGGGGTTTGCCTTTGAATTTTTCTTTGTGCTGGGCTGTCAGGGCATCGATGAAAGGGGTGACAGCATATCCTGTGCCTTGTATCTTGAGCTCATGCCTTGAGTGAGGGAATCCTGGGCAATGTCTGGGAAGAGCCTATTTGTAAAAATGTGTGTGTTTGGACGTGGTCTTTCCCCATGGTAACTCCAGAAACGCAGGGAGCCTGCTGGATTCAATGCGCAGCCCAGGTGTGAGTCCATGAACCTTAAGTTGATGCTTTTCTCACTTTGTCCAATGCCCAAGAAGCAAAGAGCCTGTGGTCCCCACAGGTGTGCAGGTGTCCCGTGACTGTGTGAGTTTGGAGTTTGTCCTTTGGAAAGCGGTTTTCACGCAGGTGCCTGGTGCGTGCTTGTGTGCTGGCACATGCTGCCCTCTCCTGGGTGTTCTTGGCAGGCTCCAGCAGCTCTTCAGGACCGTTAGGGTTGGAAAAGCCCTCTGAGATCATGGAGCTCACCATTCCCTCAGCACTGCCAAGCCCACCGCGAGCCCCTGGCCCCAGGTGCCACACCCGCATGGCTCTGCAACACTTCCAGGGACTGTGATCGCACCACTGCCTGTTCCAATGCCTGAGCACCCTTCCCGTGAGGCAGTTTCTCCTGGTACCCAATCCAAGTTTTGCTCTGCTTGGTTTTCCACCTGCAGTTGCTTTCTTTGCTGGCCTACTAGCTCTTGGGGCTGTGTCAGCCCTGCTATTCCCTTCCACACTCAGTTTGTACTAGAGTGTCTGGGGGACCGGGCTGAGTGAGCAGGGCTGTTCTTTATTGCACACCTGTGGCGTCTAATGCATGGAAACCGCAGCAGGGCCTCTGAGTGATGAATGCAAATTAGCCGACTAATCACACCGGTGAGCCGCACCCATGGGCAATCAGCTGCATAATGATCCCTTTTATCTCCCTGCCTGCCCTTAAGTGCTCTCCCTTGCCCTGACGGCATGGTTGTGGGATCTTGGTAAATAGTGAAAAAGGGCTGCCTTTGTGGCTTGGAAGCTGGAGGGGTCTTCCAGAGGATGTTCTTCACATCTTCCCTGCCCCTCCAACAGAAACAGTTCTGGCTTTTTAAGTGTCTCAGGGAGATCCTGGTGCTGCCACTGCACTGTTTCAGGCATGTTTTTATCTGGGCCCTTCCCAGTGACATTTGTCTGTCCACACATACTGCAAAATGAATCACGTTTGGGATGAGGAGCTGCAGGCTGTGTAACCCTACCTGTCTTACTTGGTCAGCTCGAGGGGGGAACTTGCTGTGCTTGTTGCATCAGACAGCTGCACAGGTAAATCTGGTCTGTCCCTGCAGCTCCTTCAGAACCTGGGAGTGAGGGACAGAGACCCTGAAGCTCTGCTTTGCAGTGTAACTTTGCTTAGCAAAGGGAAGAAATGTCCCTGTTTTAATGTCTGATTGCAAACAGCAGGACTAGAGGGGCTGGCAAGAGGTATCTTGGACCCGGCTTTAGGACTTCTGTCGTGGAGACTCCAGAAACCTCATGAACTGTTAATTGTAAAACTTCTGGTACTGTATTTTCTTTAGCACCTTGGTTCTCTCTTCGTCATAAAATCATAGAATGCCAGAAAGATTTGGGTGGAAGGGACCTTAAAGCCCATCTCATCTCTTCCCCCTGCCATGGCAGGGGCATCTTCCACTATCCCAGGTTGCTCCAAGGCCTGTCCACCCCATCTCTTTGCTGCAATTAAAACACTTATTTTGTGATTTCCTCTTTGTAGTGTCTTGTCTAGCTTTGAAGAGCTGTTGTTGCACCTTTTCCCCTTTTCTTGCAGAACACTTTGGAAAATGTGTTTTGATGGTGAGTGTTTGTTCACCAAGGCAGTGGCTGTGCCTCACTTTGGCCATGCCATACCTGTTCTGCCTGGCCAAATGAGGGAATTGGACTCCCTTTGGCAGAAGGAGGAATATTCATCTCATCTATCAACACAGAACTTATCTGAAATTGTTTTGTGGTGCTGGCTTTTAGGCCAGTGAATGCTTTTAGGTCTCTCTTGTCACTTGAGTTTTTGTGACTATGCCAACATCGGGTGTTGAGAAATCACAGCCCAGGCTATGCAAACTCAGGTTTTTTTGTTGGGTTGCCTGGTTTGTTGTATTTTTTTCTAACCAGTCTCCTTCCCTTATCCCACTTTGCACCTTTGGCAAGGTTCATCAGACTGCCTGTGAGGGAAGCAGGAATTCCTCTTCTAAAAAGAAGCAGGAATATGTCAGTCCTGATCCTTCTGCTTGTGCAGTTGTGCTGGATAAAGTGTATGAATTAGTACATAACAGGTGTTTTCGGAGAAGAGATGAGTTGTCCATTTCTGTAGGGTACTTCCACATGGGATTCCTGTGGAAGAAGCATAGTTAAGAAGGTTATGTGAGCTAAAATTTGATGTTCCTAAAGTCTTGGGAGCACACAGTCACTTACATGCTCTCAGTTCCTTTTCAGATATGACCTAATCTGGAAGGTAAAGGTGCTGTATGTCAAGAGCTCCTTCAGGAAATTCTGGTAAAGTGTCAGAAAAGAATAAATAGTGATAATTTTCTGCTGGGGGAGAGAGAAAAAACAAAAGCAACATAAAAGGTGCCTGTAAATGCTTTCTGCTGAGCAGGGAATTAGTCCTGGTAAGTGGCTATGGTTTTGTGGTCAGGCATTGTTGTGGCAGGTGTCTTACGGTGTGCTTTTGCTTAGTATTCCAGATTATCTCTGAAGGTGCAGAGAACACAGAGGAGCCATCAGTAGTTTTCATTATTTTCTTGTGCAAAGAAGTTTTGGGAGCAACAGGTTTGTCATTTGGCCCTTAACTAAAATTAATTGTGCTTGGGAGTGGTCCTCTCCAAATGGCCACTTGGCTGAGATTCAGGAAGGAGTGGATTCACTGCAGAGTGGGTGACCACAAAACCTTATTTCCATGTGTAATGTTATGTTTTATATGTGCCTGGACTCCCTTTTGTGCCTTCCAGCATGTGAAATACACATTTAATATTGTTGAAGTTAAATAATGTTGCAGTTTATAGGAAGCATCTTTTGTGTTTGGAAAAGGGCATTTATCCTCACCTTCTCCCATCTAAACTTCAACTGGATTTCCTTACAAATCTGTCTGTAGTGGGATAATTTACAGTGTGAATATCAGGGTATGTCGGCAAACCAGTTCACTTGTTGGAACTCTTCATTGCTGGGAGGAAAGATCCCAAAATTTGTGTTTCGGGGGTAAAGATAATTGAGGATGATGAACTTCACTTTGCTTAGGGCATGTGCTTGATATGCATGTCAGTATTTGTTGAGAAATGGAATTCACTGAAAACAACCCAATGTGCAGAGTTTCCGGTATTGAATTTAGGGTTTGGTCAGTGCTGACTGGGAAGCTATGTGTTTTTGCCAACCACGTGCAGGTGGCACTGTCGGCCTGTGGACAGCCACAGGCAGCAGGAGTCTTTCTAGCAGTTTCTCAGGCATTTTAAATTCGGGATATCTGAAGTGCTGGCGCTGTGCAGAGTGGGTTGGTGGTGGATCCTGAGATCCATCACTGGAGCTGCAGCAGCTTCCTCCAGGTAGGATGCTGCATCCCAGGCAGGATGCTGGAGGCACTGCCTCCTTCCAGACCCTCTCACTGTCTCAGTACTGGTCCATATAGGGTGGGAATTTAGCAAGGTGGTGTGTGGCATTTAATAAAACCACTGGTTTTTACACTGCTTTTATAGAAAGCACACAAGCCAGAGGGGATTTAGGGAGAAGTGTCCCGGGAATGATGGAGCATTTCCAAGGAGGAAGAACCTGGGAGGGGAAATGGAGAAGCAGGAAGTTGGAGTGGGAGCAGACTGCAGGCAAGGATGAGGGGCAATACATCATAGATTTGTGAGGAGAAGGATAAATGTTTGGAAAACATCCCAAACCTCTGGAAGCTTTATTGAACAGAAAAGTATTCTTTAATCATAGAATGATGATTATGAATCCTAGAATGGTTTAGGTTAAAGCCCATGCGGTCCCACCCCCTGCTGTGGGCAGGGACACCTTCCAGTGGATCAGGTTGCTCCATCCAAGCTGCATCTCTTGGCTCAGAACATTTCCAGAGATGGGGAGGCCACAGCTTCTCTGGGTGCAACACCTGGCTGTTGTTGGGGCAGGGTATGAACTGAGTGCTCCTTTTCCCCTCAGTGTGCAGGACAAGTCTGCAGTGCTGGATTCTGTGTCCATCCCGCGCTTCATCCCTGAGATCACCATCGGCGGCTCCCAGTTCGACAAGATCTACTATGAATACCGGGCGGTGAGTGCCGCTGGGGACAGCCAGGGGATGCGGCCAGGGTGCTCCTGGCCGCTGGGGACAGCCAGGGGATGCGGCCAGGGTGCTCCTGGCCGCTGGGGACAGCCAGGGGATGCGGCCAGGGTGCTCCTGGCCGCTGGGGACAGCCAGGGGATGCGGCCAGGGTGCTCCTGGCTGCTGGGGATGTGGCCAGGGTGGGTGCTCCTCACCATTGCAGACAGCCAGGGGACACGGCCAGGTGCTCCTCACTGCTGGGGACGCCCTGCCTGCCCGCCTCCTGCCCATTGCTACTGGGAACTTCTTCATTTTGCCCAAATCCCCACCTTTTTTGAAGTCCAGCTTCCCCCCAAGAGGAATAACGAAGCAAATTGTTTGTTTCATAAGCTGATTTTCTTTTCCTTTTTTTTGATCTTTAGATGTGGACTAAAGGATAAATGGTTTTCATTTGTTTCTGTTTCTCATGCCCTGATGAGTCTGTGACCTCTGAAATCTAAAATAATCCCTTAAGGCAAACAAGAAAATTGGAAATCCATGGTGACTCCTTATCAAATGCTGAGGGAGGGGGTGTTTTTTTTGAGGAGGAATGAATGCTGCCTCACTTCCCCAAAGCGCTGTTACTTTAAAGAGAGTGTTTCTGCACGTGGGCATGCATCCAAAGCCTGTTGTGCCCAGCGCTCTTGCACACCTCATGCAGGCTCCCACACAGGATTTTAATTAGCTCCTGCCTTGCTGCTTCTGGAGACAGCAGCTTCCAGTATGCCCAGAGCTCTGCCCTGGTGCTGCTTGGTGGGTCTCTGGCATGGGGGCCTCTCCCCCCCCACAGGGCTTGCCTAAGGGCCAGGCATTGGAAAAGCTCCTTGGAGAAGTTGTGGAACTGATGGTAATTAATACTGAATGGCCAAAGTGACAGGTGAGCTTCTTTTCCGGCTGGGAAGACTTCCCAGCCACTGCGTCTTATTATTTTTCAAGCAATCTTGAAGACAAAGGGAGGAATATACAATACAAATTGTTAGAAACCATGATTTGCATAATCTAAGCGCTATCATTTTTGTTTTCCTGGTAGTATACAGTCTCTTACTGAGATTAAAATGTAAGCTACAGATCTATGGACTTATTTGGAAACTGAACTACCAATGTTTTCTTCTGGAATAGACAGAATATTCCCCATAATTTGTTCCTCCTTGGCTGGCTGTGTAGTGGAGAGGCTCCTGGGCTCACGCTGTTCTGCCTCATTTGAGATGTGACCTTTCCAGCTTGTCAAAAGGGTTAAAGCTAAAGGTTAAAGCAGCAGAAAGCATCTGAGGTTGTCTAATAGGCTTGAAAACTCCCTGGTCCAGCCGAGAAATTGCTCTTAGGATTTCCTCCTCCTTGCTGTCACATTCTTAAATCCAAAACTTGAAGCTTGGGCTCAGGATTTTTGGAGCCCTTCCCTCTGCGAGCTGCCTGTGCTGTGCAGCACAGATTTGGGCAGGATCTGCTGTCTGCCTTGTTTCTAGCACACAGCATCCATCTGCACTGCCAGTGCCTTTCTTCCCTGAGATGAGAGGGCTTTTTTTGGGCTGAGACGTCCCTTTGCAGTGGAGCTGGGAATTACTGAGGCTGCCTGACACACAGTTAGATGTGACCTCGGTGCTGTGTGCCGAGAGCCAGGGCTGAGACTTCTGAAAGCTTTTTTTCCTCTGGCTGTACAGCAGCACATTCCTCTTTGTGCTGGCAGGAAACTCAGAGTGTCCTGGCTCATCCAGGAACTGGCTGCCAGGAGAAATTAGTGACCTGCCTTGCAGAGGTAGCAGAGGGTTGCTTAGGAGTTGGAATATGGGTACCTGGGAAGGAAAGCCGTGCTCTTGGATTGCTCTGCTCCATGCCAGTTAGTTGACAGCTGAAGCTGAGCAAAAAAAATATTGTCAAAGTATAATCTCCCCTTCTGCAGCCTTGTTTGTAGGCCCCGATTCAGGAAGGTGCTCTGGCAAGCGATAATGTCCTTTAGAGTTGGGAGGAGTTGCTCGTTTCGGGAAGTATTCTGTTGAATTTAGGCTGCATTAATATTCCTTTTCTCTCTTCTGAGTGCTTGGATACTTGTCAGCCTTTGGTGGTGTGGGGGATATACAGGGATAGTGCACAATACAAAAGATGCTGAGTTTTCCTGTTTTCCATCAGCCGCTGGAAGGAGAAGCACAGAGCCAACCCCACCTGCTGTTATATGTTCTGAAGATTGCATGCTTTGTGTTGAAACTTTGAAGAACTGGGGTTTTTTTTCCCTTACAACTTTGTTTAGCAAATGAAGGGCTGAATTTTTTTCTTAGGCAAGGCTTCTGTGCAGAGGTGATCCAGCAAGAGGCCAAACCAGCACAGGCACAGAGAGCAGATGAGCTTCCAGACACCCAGATTTGGGCTGGGAGGTTGTTGGGTCTGTAAAGAGGGAATCACAGACCTCTGACTTGCCCATGTCTCTGCAGGGATAGTCACAGCTGTGCTGCCACTTAGGCATTTGAAGATAAAGGGTTTAGGCTCACTTGTAAGTAAAGTTTAGACTGACTTGTAAGTAAAGGCTTAATTATGGGATAATTACAGAAGTTTAACTTTTCCTTGTGGGAAATGCTGCTTTTAAAGTTGGTGTAATGATGTTTACCACATAAATACAATGATTTGTGTAGGGGAATTTTTCCCCCTGTAACTACTCCTAAATCCTTGATCTCTCCAATAGGCAGCAAACTGCTGTGCTTTTCAGAGCTCCATGCACACAATTCATGCTGCCTAATAATGGTGGTTTTCAGGGATTTACAAATTCCAGGCAGAAGCTGGGTTTTGTTCAAAATATTCATTAGAAGTGAGGAGGAGGGAGCACTTCAGAGTTCAAGATTTTAGTATGTATGCTTTTCTGTGAAATAATGAGGTGGCCACATACAGTTCTGAATACTCGAAGCTCACTTTTTTTTAATGTATATCCTCTAAACTTCTTCTGTAAGGGCTCTTTTCATGTGTGAGGAGGTGGCTTTCTGCAGCCTTCTTACACCATGAATTCCTCTGGTGGGTCCAGCAGTTCTGCTCAGGGATTCAGAAACTTCTAAGGACGCTTCTCTGGCAAGGGAGAAGCAACCTTTCAGTCAGGTTCTGTAGATCAGAGATAAGCGCGTTCATTCTTCAGGGAAGCAACATTATTTTAGGAACTGTCAGACTAGTAAAGGCTTGATTACTACCTTTTTTTTCCCCCTAACAACTGCTGTATCTCTCTGCCTTTCTTCCAAGTGCACACAATCCCCAGGGATAATGCTCCAAACTCTGTGTGCGCCCTGCAAAGCTGGAGCACTTTAGGCAGATGTGTTTGCAGTGAAGATGAAAACAAATGGCTCTGTTTAATGGTATCAGTGTACTCAAATAATGTGCTGATGTACTTCACACTCCTGCTGCATCTCCTGGAGTGGGGAAAAACGGCTTCTTTGACGTGAGTGTGCTTTTCTGTGTACATAAAAGTGCAGCTGCTTGCTGAAATTCAGAGAATCAGAGGATCACAGAATCCTTTGAGTTGAAAGGAACTTTGAAGCTTATCTCATTCCCACCCCCTGCCATGGGCAGGGACACCTTCCACTGTCCCAGGCTGCTCCAAGCCCCAATGTTAACCTGGCCTTGGACACTTCCAGGGATCCCGGGGCAGCCACAGCTTCTCTGGGCACCCTGTGCTAGGGCCTCCCCACCCTCACAGGGAACAATTCCTTCCCAATATCACATCTATCCCTGCCCTCTGGCAGTGTGAGGCGATTCCTTCTTGTCCTGTGTCTGGAAAGATAAGAGAAGGCTCTCATTTTATTTCCCTCCCTGTTTTCCTTGGTGGAGGATTGCTTTTGGAATACAGGGATGCTGAGCATGAGGCAAGGAAAGCTTGAGCAGATCAAAGTCCTGGCTACTCCTGTGAGGTGCAATCCAGCTCCTTCTGCAGCTCAGCTGCCTTGCCAAACTTCATCTTTTTGCCCTGCTCCTCATCCTCCTCCCTCCTGCCCTGGGGCTTGGGAATGTGGGGCTGGCAGGGCCTTGCAGTCCTGTGTAGCAGCAAGCAGAGGAGGGGGGAATCCCACACTCTTTTCCCAGACTTTTCTTCACTGTTTTCCATAAGGGATGCAGTCTTAGGAGGGGAAATCCTCCAATGTCTGCTGTGCCTCCAGGTTTGAGGTGGTTGCACAGCAGTAACTTTGAGGGGTGGAAGGTGAGCCTGCAGCACGAGTCAGCTCTGTCCCACAGCACAACACTGAGAGTGCTGGAAGAGCTTGTGTTTGCAGTGGGAAATCACAGCCAGCCCCAGAGGGAGGACATTAAGGGAAGACTCCCCAGGTTTGAGGGGCCCAAGAGCAGCCCTGGCCCTTCTTGGCAGCTGTGGGGCTGGCAGGGCCCTTAGTTCCCCATCTCTGCTGAGAGTGCAGGGAGCTCCTCACATAAAAATCTCCTAAAAGAGCTACAGAATGAATACTTGAGCTTTCAGAAAGCCGTAGTCTGGATCAGCAACAGGAACAACTCTTGCCTTTGCAGGAGCAGGGAGATTAGGATATCTTTCCTTCTTCATGTTTGCAGTTGTTGCCATAGCTGCTGCCTTTGATAGAACCTTCTGGTTTTTTTCTCCTGCCATTTTTTTTTCCTGGCTTGATGGAGCTTTCATTATTTTTAGGATCAAGATCTCCTTTCCTAATTCTGTTTTAAAGGAGGTATTTGACATCTGTAATGCCCAGCCCTGTCTCCTCTTGAATCCAGGAAGGAATGAGAGCAGACGCACAATAAATTAGAAAAGGCTTCATTTAAGGTTTTGGAGTTTTTTTCTGTTTTATCTCTGCAAAAGTATTTGTAGCCCTTTCTAAAGTAACAAGATGTTGCCTGGCTAGGTATTATCAGTAAGACCAAAAGAACCTGAGGAATAACAAAAACCTGGGAATGACAGTTGTTGCTCAAAAATACCTGGATCTGTTCCTCTTCCCACCTTCCCACTTCTCTGCTCTCACCAATCCTGTCCATATGGGGAGAGTGGTGAGAGTCCCTCTTTAGGAACAGGCAGCTTCTCCACCCTGCTCCCCCTGAAAAGTATCATGGACAGTTGGCAGGGATATCTATCCCTGTGGTAGGGAAGGAGCCTGACAGACATTGAAACGGTCTCCAGACTTGGGCTTGGTGGTTATGCCTGTTTTATTTTAGGTGATGGCCCCTGCTGTCCCAGGCACTGGGTACCTCTGTAAATCAAAAAGACCATCAAATCTCACTGGCATTAAAGCAATCAATTTTCAACTTGATAGTCTGTCCCTGTGAAAGGAAACACTTTTTTTTATGTGGGAGCACATCCCCCTTTCCCAAACCCCTCTCAATCCCATACTTGTGGAGGGATGTGATCCCCAGGGTAGATCTCTGTTAAATTAAAATTAATTGGAATATAATTTAATAGAGGGGTAACATCTCCATCGATCTTACACTGTGAAGTNCTAAACACAGACCGTGGGGGAGGTGAGCCAGCCGATAACAAGACAAAACAAACCCTCACCCTCAGAGCCAGTCCCGAAAGCACAGAACACAACACGAAGCACAAACAGAACACACGATTGGGGATACAAGCACCACAACGTCACCCCAGGACATAGAGTCAGTTTGAGGTGTTTAACTGTGCTGTGTGGCTTGGATTAGTTCTTTAGCTTTTCCCTGCACTCTCTGGTGGATAACTGATCCTCTTATGGGCACTTCCCTTTCCAAAGGATTTTTACTGTCTTTTTTTCTAATGAATGAATGAAGGGCACTGAGCAGTTCCAGCAAACTGGAATTGTTTTAGCCTCAATTCAGTGAAACATTTGGGTGCTGTTGTTTTTTGGGCTGTGATGGATGTTAACAGCATTGAGGGTTTTATTGGAGTGAGGGATGGCAGGAGTGAGGCTGTGCCAGTCCTTTGGGAACCGAGCCATGCACACCACAGATGTATGTTTGGGGGGGAAACTGCTCCTCTTCCGTGCTTTAACTGCTGCTCTGGAGCTCAGTATTAGTGTGGTTGGAGAGGATCACTGAGCCCAACTTAAACCCAGCAGTACCAAGACTGCTACTAGCCCGTGTCCCCAGGTGCCACATCCACATGACTTTTAAATCCCTCCAGGGATGGGGTCTCCTGGGCAGTCTGTGCCAAGAGTGCCAAGCTCTTTCCGTGAAGGATTTTTCCCCTAATACCCAATTCCAATGTCCCCTTATGCATCTTGAGGCTGTTTCCTCTTGTCACTTGGGAGGAGAGACTGACCCCACCTGGCTACAGCCTCCTTTTGTGCAGCTGCAGAGAGGAACCAAAGGAGGAATAATAAGAAATAGTCAGGAACCAGACCCTCCCAGAATCCAGCCAATATCTGCAGCTCCATGTTCCTAGGTTCTCTCAGATTTTAGCTGTGTGCCTACAACACTGCCAACCCTTTGGAAGCAAGGATTTCTGTAAGCAGCAGTCATCTGCTCGCAGCAGTGATGGAAGGGGCTATTATTGTGGCTGTTCTAAACAGCCACTGAAGGATGAGGTCGGGATATTGATGAATGAGCCCGAGCTCCCAGAGTAATGACTCTGCTTTTAAGTGCTCTTTGATCAGTGCTGCTCCAAACAGGCTATTTATAGAGCTCCTAGAGCTGTGGAGCCTAGCTATTAGCACACAGCAGCACAGCAATAGAAGTCAAGAACAGCAATTCTGGTTGTTCCCCAAAGGCTGGAAAACAAGGCAGGCTCCTCAACAACCTTTCCAGGTGGTTAGAGCTCTCCAGAGCTCTACCTGCACGTGCCTGCTGCAGAATGATCCAGAGCAAGCAGCTGGCTGGAGCTTCTTGTTGCTCCTCCAAAGCCTCTGCCACTTTATGGGGCTTTTCATCATGTTTATAGTTTTGACAGGCTCTTCTGTGGCAGGTTCTTAATTTAACTGATGAGACGGTCTTGTTTTCATCTCTTTTCCTAATGCTCTTTTAAAGTTGAGCAGTTTGATGCTTTTGAGCTGGCTCTGCCTTTGGGTACAGCTCATTTCAGGAGCTTTGTGCTCTTTGTGGTGGATTTTATTCCTTCCCCCTGGAAATAATCCTCGCTGCCAACTTTTGGGCTCTGTGCAGTGTAATGCAGCAGGCCAAGGCTTCATTCTCACTCAATTTCCATGGGGTGGAAAAATCTGTTCCTTGGTGACCTGGCAGGAGCTCCGCCTTGCCTGCTGCTGCAGGGATGTGGGGGAGCTCTTCAGGCTGCCTAGTGGGATCTATGTGATCATAACATCATGGAATGTTGGGTTGGAAGGGACCTTAAAGCTCATCTCAGCCCACCTGCCATGGGCAGGGACACCTTTCACTACCCCAGGGTGCTCCAGCCTGGCCTGAGACACTTCCAGGGAGCTTGTACGGCAAGAGAAGGTGAATATTCAGTCCCTCTGTCTCAGCTGCTGGCAAGTCCCATAGAACTTTTTGCTATCTCCTTTCCATCATATCTTGCAGCCAGGCTGCCCAGCCTAGAAAAGCCCAGCAGCCTCAGGGCTGGTCTCTGATTCCTATCCCTGCCCTTGTGCTGGCCAAGAGCAGCCTTCAGTTTAGTGTACTTTGGGGCCCCAAGCCTAACCAGAACCAGTACATCCTACCCCTTGCCCTGCATCCCCACACCTTCCCTGGTGCTCCTAGCGCTCCTGTTCCAAAGCGTGCAGCTCCTTTACTGCAGTTACAGCTGGAAAATGTGGGATTTGAAGAGCACACTTCGGGGAAGTGGTCTGTGTCACTTGTGCAACTTGTGCACAGAACATCAATTCCCATCCTCCTGCTTCCTAGGTAATATGGGATTTGTTTACTCTGCTTCCCCCCCTTTTTTTTTTTTTTTTTTTGGCTATTTTGAACGCTTAGCTGTAACAAATCCCCAAACCCTCCTGCCTTTGCCAAGGCCCACTGTGAATGATGGAGTTATGGATGAATACTTATTATAACACTTGCTTTGATGTCTTGCATGTCTAACCAAAGGCACACAGGGAATTTGTTTTGGACGATGAATTTGAATTCTGTTGGGGTTGATATTGTAGCTTTTTAAAGAGGGCAGATGTACCCAGAAACAAAACCGTAAAATGCTGTATTTTCCCAGAGATCTCCCATTGCTTTAATAATCTACTTATCTGGGAATCTCTTCAAGTATCAAAGGGCCAATTATGTGCTGCCTGGAGAGGACCAGGGAGAGCTGTTTTTGTGTCACAGGCTGGTCACAGGAAGTCTCATGTCCTCCCTGGCTCACTGCTGGAAATCTTTGGGGCAGAGATAGTAATCATTTATTTTCATCTCCCATCTCCTCTTTGCTCAGTGGGGGGAACTCTCAACAGTACTGTGTGGTTTCTGCTGATGTTTAGACAAGACATTAATTGAAAAACCTCAGAAAGACTGATCACAAATGGTTTGTCACAAGGCAGACTGGGGACTGTCTCGTGGAGGAGGTCAGGTCCTCTGTCAGCTTGATTTTTAGGGAAAGAAGTGTTCTGTTTTTTGACATTCAAGTGAATATAAACACAACTCCCCTTCCTCCAAACAACAGGTTTCATGTTTTATTAAATGGCTTATTTTTGCGGCCTGAGTACAGATTTTATCAAGACTGCATCTTGCTTCTCTCTGCAGGGGCAGCTCACGCCAACAAGATCCTCTTACATGTTTTTTTGGAAAGGAAAAATCCTCAGGACAAGTCTGGGGTCTTGTGTGAAACCAGTGTTTGTGTGTAGACAGACCAGATGATCTGTGCTTAATTATTTGGAGAGGCTGCCAGCAGATAGCTTATTTTTAAAGGAAAAGTTTTATTACAGCATCTTTGCTGGCTTCAGCCTTTATCACCAAACTCATTGGCTTTTTTTTCTGGTGCTTTGCTTCTGGGGTCCAATATTGGAGCACAAAGGTGTTCTGTTCCATTTCTTTTTTGTTCCTGGAGGTAGGAATGGATGTTCTGGAGACGGATTCTGCTTTTGGAGCCAGGGTCTCACCATCTCTGGCATTCCAGGTCATGGTCAGTACCTTCCAAAGGGTGCTGCTTCACTGAGACTCACAGGCTGCTGCTTAGGTCCCAGGCTACCCTTGAAATTTGGGTAAAGGCTTAAAAAATCTTTGGCTTTTTCCATCAAAAAGTGGTCTGTGGCTTTGCTAATGAAGGCAGGCAGATACTGCTTTTGCTTTAATGAAGTTAAGTTCAGCTCTTGAAGGCTAAATCTGCAGTTTCATTTGAACAGTTTAATTTAACGTGGTAATTAACTCAGTATCTCATGCATGAAGTATTTAATATATTTGATAATGTGTGTGCATATTTTGGAATGAGATTCTGTTTCTCTCCTCCATGATACAGTTAGGAGAGCCATCTCACTCAGGCTGGGAGGAGCTGGATGAATCGCAGGTGGAATGCAGTGCTGAAACAGTTGGCCTTGTTTCCTTACATATGTTATGGTTTTTGTATCATGGTTTTTGCAGTCCTTTCTTCAGCTGTACAGCTCAGTCTTTTCCGAGAGACTGATTTTTCTGTTAGTTTTATCATTACATTGTAAAAACAGTATTTCATGTTCTGTGGATCCCACGAGGCACTTCAGAACTTTCTGTGGGGAGTGCCCAGAGTTCTGACTGAGCTTTCTGCTTTCTTTAGCTCCCTGGGCGCAAGTACAAGCCTGGCTACAACGCTGATGTTGGGGACAAGTGGATCTGGCTGAAATGAAATCCATTCCTGCTGGAGCCCTGGCCAGGATGGACCATGGGACCTTAGGGAAGAGGAGCCACGTTCAGTGCGCCTGCTTCACCTCACTTGTATGGCACCAAGGAAACACTGCTTAAATCATTTCCCATCCCCAGCAGAGGGGAGTAGACTCCCAGAAGGAAAACCACTTCATTCTGTTTTGTTTTTCCCTGAGAAACTCAGGGGTGTTGGATGGTCAGTGGGGGGATAGCCAAGTGAGCTGGGGCAGGCTCAACATCAGAGCTGAACTTTCTCTTCCTCAAGACTGTGGCCCATTGTTATCCAGGATTACTGTTGTTCTGCTGATTCAAGAGAAATTAAACCTGTACCCTCTTGGCTCTCACAAAGTTAATTTCTTGTTCTGTCATGCGTGGTGTTTTATGAGGTTCATTAGAAGCACCAACGTATTCTGAAAGGCACTGATTGGACCTCAGCAAAGCATAAGAAGTTCATTGAGAGATGGAAATAAGTGATCTCAATTCACAGGGCAAAAATCTCTGCTTAAAATTATTTAAAATAGTCAAAATAATTGCCAGCAATTGTACTCACAGCTTCTTGCTTTGATTCCACTATAGAGCCAAATGTTTGTTGGGTATAAAAGACAAGTGTAATTATCATTTTTGCAAGTCCCTGAAACTCCAGGTTGGAGGGGGTTTTTTTAAAGAAATTACTCATTTGGTATTAGTCACAGAAATGAGGTACCTTGGCATTGGTTCAAGCACCACTGTCCAGATTTAGGCTGCAGTTAATTTTGCATTTCCAGCACGGGGCTCACTGCTTCAGTCACTGAGGATAAGTGATGCCAGGCACTTCCAGAATTTAGGGCAGTGCCTTGGAGTTAAGCAGCCAAGTCGGGCTTGTGCCCCTTCTCTATCAAAGCCAGGATGAAAAGAGTCCCTTAACGAGAGCCTTGGGGGCCTAGTGAGACACGGGAAGAAGGAGCAGTGGGACAGAAACGTGCCTCTTTTTGCTGATACTATAGCTCTTTGTTTCCGTGTTTTGTGCCTCATTCACTTGTCCTCTGGGAAGGGATGCTTGAGTCCCTCAGGACTCCCAGCCAGTGCTGTGAAATCCTGAGCAGCATGAGCCTCCCCCCACCTGCCCAGAGCACCATCTCCCAGCTCTGAGGGTTGGGGGGATGAAAGGAGCACGTGCTGCCAACTTCTTTGGGATTCCTCTGGAGGGTGCAGCTCTTTACACGTGTGCTCCATCCCGGTGCTGCCGACTTCTCCAGGTTCTGGACTTCGCTTGGCAGCGTGTGCAGCCCGATGCCAGATCTGGAGAGGTGTTTGGTGCTGTGGGTGGAGCTGGGGAACCTGCTGTGGGACACTGGTGTCTAACTGGGGTGCAGAGTAGCTTTAGGAGCCTTCCCCACCCACTCCAGCGGCACAGAGGGCTGAGTCTTGGATATAAAAGACTTTCATTCCAGTCAGGAAAAACAATGCTGGCGAGCCCTGTGGCATGACAACATGCATCTCAAGCACAGGGTTTTTTTATTTTATTCAGTCTTTAACTCTGCTTTAAAACTTTATAAGCTGAATCTCTGAAGGAAATAACTTTCTCTCCCCTTGCTGTAGGAAGAAGTGCTAGCTGTTTTTCTCTTCCCTCCTTCCCACTCCAACACTCAAAAAAAAAATCTAGCAAACCAACTGTAAAGATTTGGGTTTTGGAGGCTATGCTGTGCCAGTTGGATGAATCCATCTTCAGTTCTTACTTAGATTGGGGAAGATAACACAGCTCAAGTCCTCTCCGTGCCTCTGCGTAGGTACAGCTGCAGTCTGTCCCCTTATCCCAAATTCCCATTGCCTGGGGTTTGCCTCTTGCCTGTCATGTCCTGTGCTTGGCTCCACCTGCTTTCCCAGGGCAGATTACCTGGGGAAGGTCATATTTATGGGCAAAACCACTAGCTTTCCCTGTGCTCACTCCAGTTCAGCAATAACCTCCCCCTTGGCTCCACTTTGCACAGGAGGGGAGAAATAGAGGAGGTGAGTGACTGGTGCTTGTCTGTGCTCTCCCAGTATGTCCATTAATAGCTCCCCCTTGGCTGGGGCCATCCAGGCTGTGGAGATACCTGTGCATGACTGAGCTGCTACGAGAGGAATTGCCTCCTCAGCAGTGACATCAAGCCCAGGGCTGCAGTTATGAGATCCAGCAAGTTTCTTCTTCCTACTTCACTGTGAAACTTGGATATTTTAATTACAGAACCACAGAAGGGGACATTGAGATGGAAGGGACATTTTAAAGCCCAGACTGTCCCACCTCCTGCCATTGGCAGAGACACCTTCCACTATCCCAGGTTGCTCCAAGCTCTGTCCAACCTGGCCTGGAACACTTCAGGGGACCCAGGGGCAGTCACAGCTTCTCTGGGCAACACAAGAGCAGCGAGGTTTCAATATTATCCCTGGTGCCTCAGTTCTGTTCTGTTTCATTCCAACCTTTGTCTGTCTCTATCACAGACAAAGGTTGGAATGAATCCCTTCCCTGGAAGAGCCTGCTGAGCAAGTGAAATTCAGGTGCACAGCAAATCCCAGCTGGTTTCCAGTGCTATTCACAAAAGCAAAATGAATCAGTTGTGCAGAAGTGAGTGGAAGCAACCAAAGCAGAGGTGAGGTGGGATAGCACAACATCACCTGATGGGCTGCTTCCATAAACGTGTCTGCACAGGTTTAGTGTGAGCTGAGTATGGAGAACCCCAGAAGCCATCTGTGCTCAGGGAGGGCTTGGAGGAAAAGGAGGTGTGGAGATCAAGGAAAAGGATGGACTGTCCTTTGGGTAGCCTTCTGTTGACTTGCATTTGATGTGAAGGTGACAGAAGAGGACATCATGAGGGAGGTGAGGCCCTGGCACAGGCTTCCCATCCCTGGAAGTGTCTCAGGTGAGACTTGGAGCAGCCTGGGATAGTCAGAGGTGTCCCTGGCCATGGCAGCTGCATTGGCTCTGAGCTTTAAGGTGGCTCCTAGCTCAAACCGTTCCATGATTGTGTGATACTGGGCAAAGTTCCTTGGGAGTGCCTGAACCTGGGAGCTCCCATCCATGTTGGCCAACACTGATCCCATCTGACGCCATGGCTCCCTGTGATCCTGCTGAGCTTTCACACCTGGCACCATGGGTGGCAGGATGCCATGGAACTTGCTCTGGTTCCCAGCTCTAAGCCGTGTTTTCTGCCCAACACTCTTTCCCAGTGAGACCCAGCCTAGCGTGTTGCCTTCCAGGGCCATGTAATCCCTCTGTAGGTGCTGGAGCCCAGCATGGATGCTGCTATCTGATGGGATCACTCCTGCTGTGCTCTGCACCCTCCCAAGCAAAATCTGCAGCTACAAATGAGACTGCAGTTTTCTGTGCTTGAGAAAGCCTTGTCTTTGTTAGCTCGATGCTGAGCACCTTCAAAGGCAGCTGGGGTTGGAATTGGTGGCAGGTGCTGCTCTTCATCCTGCCTTCTGCTCCTCGAGCAGGGAGCACAGCTGAGGAACCAGCTCCTGGGGCCATGATACAGTGCCAGGGTGGCATAGCAAAGCCCCTCTGCAGATAAACGGAATTTATCCAGCTGCTGATACACAGGTCTGCTCTTTTCTGCTTCCTCTTCTGCCTATGAGAGGGTGGCTGCTCCAAACATTGCTGCTTGCTGTGGAAGCAGATTTCCTTTTTGAGAACCAAATGCTTCAATAAAAAGCTCCCAGGAGAGTTTCTGGTGTCTAAAAGGAGTTGATGCATGCAAAAAAAAAAAATCACAAAATGGTGCTAAGATAAGCAGGCATGACCTGTGCAGCCCTGGCAGGGTCCATGGCAGCTCCCAGGACATTCCCTTCAACTCTGGGTGTTTTGAGGGACAAGGTTGATTGGTCTTATGTCACAGAAGTTGAAGGTGTCAGAAACTGGGCTGAGATTTGCCATTAGGACACAGCCATTTGCTGCTTTTTGGGTTTTGGTTTCTCTGCTTACAGGAGCGACTCAAGGTTGAAGGAGGGAGGAACTTGATGAAATCCATTTCCACTTTTATCTTTGGACATGGGTAAAAATCAGGTTCCCCTTGCCTTCAGTGGGCAGCTGAAGCAGTCCTGGAAGTCAGGCTGGCATGGGTAGGGACTGTACCTTTAGTGAGGAAGGGAAACCAAAGACACCACTCAGGCTCTAAGGGGTCTCCAGTCCCTTCTGACTTCTGGAGGTGTTCGTTGTGAATCAAGAGGGCGGTGAGCGAGCATCAACGCTGCTGCTCTGCTTGCTGCTCCCTGGGCACAGGCTGGGTTGTGAGCTGATGCTCCAGGCAGGAGTGGGGCCGTGAGCAGACCCTCCTGGCAGTGCATTTATGACTTTGTCAGTGCAATAATTCAGGAGATGCTTAATTGCTGCTCCCATTGATGTCCCATGGAAGATGGTGCTCTCCAGGTGGCGATGGAGAGGAGCAGGGTGCAAGGCTATGTTCAGTGCCGTGGGTTTGGCACGATGCATCAGTCCCTCTGAGAGGTTGTGCTCTCTTGGCACAGCCACCCCTGTTTCTCCTAGCCATGCTGCTTTCCGTCCCACCTCCATCTCTGGAGTTCCTGTGGAGCTGGTTTTCCCTTCAGTGTCTGCCTGCATGCAGCATTTTGGCAAGGAGGTAGCTTGAACTGGACAACATCTGCTTCCTCTAGGAGCTTAATGTCCAACGGGCTCTGCTGGCAGGAGCTTTTATGAGCTGCGGGAGGCAGCGAGGGGAAATCGACTTTGGGACCCGGTAAAGCCTTTTTCCTGGTGTGCCCAGACAGATGTGGGTGCTGATAGCGCTGGGTCACCAGCGACTGCCTTGTGCCCTGGCACGGCTCCGAGCACACCAAGCCCTTTCTCATCCTGCCTGCCCCTCTGCTTTGTGCCCCAGCGCTGGTTCGTGTCACAGAGCTGCCAGTGCAGGGAATGAGAGCCATCTGCAGAGCCTCCAGGGTCTCGCTGTTTTCCAGCGGGATGCTCGGCCTTTCCCGGCACATCCCATTAGGTGGCAATGCAGCCTGCTCCTCTGGCGGCACTGAGAAAGGGGCTGCATCCTCTGTGGGGTGGCCTGGGGCGGCCAAAGCTCTTCAGTGTGTGCAAAGGGCTCTCAGATCTGTGCTTTCAACTCTATTTGGGCTGCTGGCACTAAGAAGGACGCTGGGATTCCCATCCTTCTGGCTTTGGGGTGCCCTGTATCATGTAGTGGTTGCTGTGGCCGTGCTTGGGCCAGCTCTGTCCCTTGCCTGGGCTGCCCAGGTTCTGTTTGCATGTCTTTGTCCACCCTGGTATTCCCTGTTGCTTTATGCTGTGTCATTTCCAAGCAGGAGAAAGCACCCAAGTGGCACCAGGGCAAGAGGGACACTTGGCATCTTCTCTGGGGTGACCAGTGAGCAGGACAGCTCCTGCTCATCTGCTGCCTGACATAGCCAGCCCGAGCTCCAGGCAGGACAGGGCTGCTCCCCATGCTCCCAGCAGCCTTTCCCAGGCCTGCAGGGGATGCAGACACCTGTACTGCCCTGGGCCATGGTGCTCCAGCTCTTGCTCCAGAGCCATGTGAGTCAGGAGCTCACCTGGGCAGTGCTGGCCCGCACCCAGGGGCTTCCTGGGCTGGCTGCTGGGCCAGGCAGCAGCACCAGCCCCTGAGGGAGTGCCCTGTGTGTGGGGAGAACAGGCCTGCATCCCAAACGGGAGCTGGGCTCAGGGTACAGCCCGGGGGCTCCAGGGGTGCTCTGGCTGGGTTAGGGATGGACTGACCAGCACCAGCCTGCTGGGATCTTCCAGGTGCAGCTCTGTGCTCCGTCCCCACTTGTCCCACTTGTCCTGAGCTCCGGAGGGTCATGCACCCCCAGCCTGCCTCTCCCTGGTTTAACTGGGATGTCACCTGGAGATGAGAGAGTGCTCGACTCCAGATCTGGGCACGGAGCAGCGTTCCACGGCAGCCCAGCCAAGGGGAATGAAGCAATATTAAAGTGCGATATTTCATTGCTCTGTAATTAACTTCAGCTGCTTTCAAGCTGCAATAAATTACCCTCAAAGCCCGTTTTTGTATCGAGGAGAACTTTGAACTGTGTCCGCAGCCCTGGGTGCCTGGGAGGGAGCAGGGCAGCCACTCCTGCTGTCTGTGGCTGCAGCTCCGTGTGTGGTTTGGGACCAGCCCCGGCTGGGCTGCCGTGCCAACGCAGGCAGGAGTGCTGGGGCTGGCATCAGCCCTGCCAGGGACAGCCCCGGGCATGGGAAACTACCGAGGCATCCTGGGAGAGCCCTGGCTCCATCCGGAGAGTCTTCTCTGCTGGGATGGATCCTGCTGCACCCAAGGCTTTAGATGCATGTTGCCATCCCAAGGTCTTCCCAAAATACCGTGGGCAAGTTAATCCAGGGCCTGAAACTTCAGCCAGCTTGTTGGAGAGAAAATTCAGCTCAGCTGCTCGAAGGCAGTAACCTCCTTCAGCTAAGATCTGATGATCTGATGGTTTTTGGGAGCCACTGCTGCCCCTGAGTGGCTAAAAACACAGCTCTGTGTTTCCCAGCAGGACCCCTCCTGCTCCAGCTCCCTAAATTCCTTGGAGAATATGCTTGTTTGTGTTTACTTTCCATCTCCCATCTCCAGCAGGATCCATGGAGATGGGGCTGTGCAGCCCAGGCCTGGAAAGGTGGCACAGGCTACCATCACACATGGCCTGGCTGCTGCTAGATTTCCAGGCAGAGGCTCTGCCTGGTCTGATGGTGCCAAGCCCTTTCCACCCTGCTCTGGAAGAGCAGAAGGACTCCAGCAGCTTCTCTGGGATGCCTCAGACAGGGGCAGCTTAATTCCCTTCGATGACTTCATGAGCTCCTGCAACCAGAGGAAGATGGGAAGCATTCCACAGGAGCTGTGGCACTGCTCCCCTGTCTGCCATGGCCAGAGGTCTCAGGATGCTCCCATGCCCTGGGGAAGGGCTGGCTGTCCTCATGGATGCCATTGGGAGAGGAGGAGGGAGCTGTGGCTGCTCTGGGCCTCTCTGCACACCTATGTGCCCACAGAGGAGGTGGTCAGAGGAGCTGGAAGAGCTGCTCAGTTTCTGTAAATGATGATGGTGATGGGGTATGTGAGTCCTTGCTCTAGATATATTAGAGCCTGAGGAGCAGACAAACCTTTAGCCCAAATCTCTAGGGAGAAAGCCACCAGCCCAGACCCTGCTGTGGCATGCTGGGATTGCTCAGTCCCAGCCTGGGTCCCCAGCAGCCCTGTTACCCTGTGGGTACCACCTGCAGCAGAGCTCCAACCCCTGGATGTGGCACAGGAGGGGTCACAGGGACCTTGATCCGTGGGTGAGCCTTAAAAAAATGGGGGAAAAGCTTTCACCTCTCCTCCCGTTGATGCCAATGGAGCAGTGCTGGAGCCCAGCCCTGTACCCTGCTGTGGCCGCATGAAGAGACGTGAAGCAGTGACACATGGCCAAGCTTTAATTACCCTTAATTACCCAAACCCATCCACCAAATCTGGCCCAAAATCTGGGGCAGGTGCATCCCACTGGGACATGGGCACAGGGAGACGTGGCAGGGCCATGATGGAGCTGCCCTTCCTGGGCAAGCCATTTGGTTTGGATTCCCCTGGGCTGGCTGCAGCACCAGCCTTATCACCTTCAGCTGGGCCAAGTGGAGCAGGTTAATGATGAGATTTATCATAAAGCCATCTAATGAGCAGCAATAGAGCCAAGTGCTCTCCATTCCATAACGCATGTCCAAATCTTAATAGTAGCTGACAGCCTGACCCTGGGACCATGCTCTGGCCAAAGGAAATCAGCCTGATAGTTCCCTGGAGAGAGCAGCCATGGGTTCTAAGTGTCTTCTCAAAGCATTTATCGGACTGGCTTCAAAAAAACAGAACACCAAAAAACCTGAGCTGCAGAGCTGGGTTATGTGATATCCTCACTCTCTTCCCCATATCTGCAGCTTGAAAAGCCACAGTCTGGGAATGTGCTGAGATGGCTCAATCCAGCAAGGAGAGCTCCAACAGCATCCCAAATCCTTCCCAGGCTGTGCTCTTGTGTCTGCATCACCGGTACCCAAGGGAAGAATAAATATGCTGTGAGCGCTAATAGAGAAACTTCAATAATTGAAGGCTTTTGTTGGCATATTTGCTTTTGGAGGTGGTGTTTTACTGTAGCAGCTCTTTCTCTGCTCTAAATCTTTCCCTTCCTCTGGAGTTTAGAAGGGAAGCAACATGCTTTATTCCAAGTTCCCAGGGCAAGTCCCTGTTCACAGAGAAGTTGTGGAATCTCCATCCCTGTAAGTGTCCAGGGCAGGCTGGACAGGTCTTGGAGCACCCTAGGACAGTGGAGGAAGTTCCTGCCTATGGCAGGGGGTGGGTTGAGATGAGTTTTAAGGTCCCTTCCAACCCAACCCATACTCCATGATTCCGTGGTCTGAGCAGTGGATGCAGCTCCCTGCACTGCAGGGTGCAGAGATGAAGAGGAAGGTCAAACCAGGTGTAAGGAAAATCTTCCAGGAGTGGCTGGAAGGAGAGAATCCTTGTGGTGAGAGAGCTGTTTGCCACTGTGGCTCGCAAAGGGGTTTTATTGGTTCAGCAGCTGGTGCCAGGAACCTCAGGGAAAGCTGCAGGGTGTCCTGCAACCTTCATCCAGGCTGCTCCCAAGGACCTGTTCCCAGCAAAGGTGTCCTGTCCTTGGGAAGTCTTCTCCAGTGTGGTCCTTCAACAGCCTGAGTGATCTTGCTGCTCAGAAACTCTCAGTGAGATTTCCCCATCTTTAACATAATTTTTTTTTTGGTTCGAACAATAGCAATACCCAGGGCTGGCTCAGCAGTTGTTTGATCCCACAAGTCTCTGCCCTTGGCCACGTCATATGACACGGAATTCCTCGAGGCAAATTGTGTGAAAAGATGCTTTTTTTTTTTTTGTTCATCACTTCTGGATTTACTGTCCCTTCATTCCCTCTGAAAGGCCCGTTGTTTGCAGAGCCTGAATACAAGCTCTGTCCCGGAACCAGTATGGCCCCATCCACTGGGCACCAGAGGACCCCGAAGAGGCTTTTCCCTCAATGTGCTGATTTTCAGAGCATCCCTCCAAGGCAGGGCCATTGCTCTGGCTGTGTGTGACACCCTTTCTCTGGGAGATGGCCCAGGAGGAAGGTGGGGATGGTGGCAGTGAGCCGACCATGGGAGCAGGGAGGGAAGCCAGCCAGCTCCATTGGGAACAGCTCTGAACCCCTCTTTGTGCTGCTGGAGCAGTGACCCCGTCCATCCCCTGCCCTTGCCTCGGTGCAAGTGCTGTAAAAGTGCCTGGAAGCCCTTGGCAGAGCAGGGCCTGGGGATGGCAGGGCTGGAATTGTATTAATTCCGTGCTTATCCCCTCCTCAGCCCTTCCCAGGGCTGCTCTCTGCCCTTTGCTTTTCTTCATGCTGGATCTGTTCCCCACTCCTGGAGCTGTCTGGAGGAGCAGAAGGTGCTTCCAGGTTTGGAGGTGTTTCTCACCTCTGTGAAAACAAACAGGGCTGATTTGTTCCCTAACTGCTGGTCCATGGGAGCTGCAGAGCTTTGCCTGCATGGGATGGGAACTGGGGATTTCGCTCTGTTGGATAGAGTGCTCTCCTGTCCCAGCTTCAAAGCTGTCTTTGCTTTTCCACTCCCTTTTATGTCCTATCTCTTGAAATTCCAGTCCTGCATGACGGCACAAACCCAGGACAGCTGAAGGCTTCCAAATGCAATTATTTTCCAAAGCATTTCAATAAATTAGCAGCTTGTTCCTTTGCCAGACAGCACTTCCCTTCCCACTGACCCACGTCTGTGCAGCCTGCGATGTGTCTTGGACCTTTCTCCTCTGGGATGTTGGCTCAGGAAGACCCAGCCAGGCGCTCTCAGCTGTGAATCAGAGCTGGGCTGGGACTCCGGAGAGGCTGGCACAAGCATCTGCAGATATATATATATATTATTTTTAATAGCCTTTTATTTATAAAGCTACTTTGGAGTCTGATTCCCTTGCTTTGTTCGATGTTTATTGGTGCCTCACCCGCCTTGAACTGGGAGCCATGAGCACTTTGATAAATGGATTTGCCTTTCCTGGAACTGTGTCCCGACATCAGCTCACTGGCATCCTCAGCCAAAGTGCCACTCCTGTAAATCAAGGATGGTGAGGAGAAAAGCCCCGAGCAAGGCAGGATGGCAATCCAAGCCCCACCTCCTCAGTTCCACAGGGTTCAGTGCTTGGATAAAGGATCACTCCAAGTACTAAGCTCTCTGTTTAGTTCAGGGAGGAATTTCTTCCCAATATCCCATCTATCCCTGCCCTCTGTCAGTGTGAGGCCATTCCCCATTGTCCTATCACTCCAGGCCCTTGTCCAAAGTCCCTCTTCAGCTCTGCAGGAGCCCCTTTAGGTCCCTCTTTCCTGTCCTATCACACCACAGGCTAAAAGGAGTTGGGTTGCACAAAGGACAATGTCAGTGTAGGAAGGAGCCTGGAAATACCAGCCAAAGGTGAGCTGCTGCCATTGCATGATTAATCCTCCAGGCTGGAATCAAGCTGGGATTTTCCCTGAAAATTCTGCTTTTGTGGTAGGGAGAGGTGGCATTTAGCAAAGGCAGTTTTGGGATCTATATTGAATGTCTTGATGTTGCTATGGAGAAGTTGGATGGAGGCCACCAGGAGAAAAGGAGGCTCAGGGGGACCCTTCTGGGTCTGCACAACTCCCTGACAGGAGAGGGTAGCCAGGTGGGGGCCAGGCTCTGCTCCCAGGGAACAGGGACAGGAGGAGAGGGAATGGCCTCAGGCTGGGCCAGGGGAGGTTTAGATTGGAGATGAGGGGAAAATCCCTTTCCCAAAAGCATGGTCAGGCACTGGGCAAGGCTGGCCAGGGCAGTGGTGGACTCCCATCCCTGGAAATGTTTGAAAGATGTGTAGCTGTGGCACTTGGCTACACGGTTTGGTGGTGGCCTTGGCGGTGCTGGGGTTGGGCTCAAGGATCTTGAAGGTCTTTTGCAGCCCTAATGATACTGTGATTCCATGAAACAGCACATGGGTGGGCAGGGACCATGGCCTCAGGTGGCTGGTGCTGGACACTGGGATGGGCTGGATGCCCAGGGCAGGGCCAGGTGGGTGGGGGGACCAGCAATGACAATGATCTGCATTCACAGCTGTCCCCTCTGCACAGGGAGCTTTTCTTTTAAAATAATGACCAGAAAATTCCCTGTCACTTAACAAAAGCGTTACAGGCTTTTTGGGTTTTTGCCTGTGACTAAGTCTAATGAGAAGAGACAGCAGAAGGTTTAGCAGTATCTGCTCCCTGATTCCAACTTTCCCTCTGTGCTGACAGGAGATCCAAGGCTGTTACTCCTGAGCAAGGACTTATGCAATATGACCACAGCCCTGATGGCAGAGCTGCACCCTGACCCTTCCTGAGGTGTGGAGAGTGGGGGGGAAATAAAGCAGCAGGATAAATTGGGATTCAGGAGAAGATGTGAGCCTTGGCAGTATTGCCATGGTAACAGGGGACCCGCTGCAGCCTGGCACAGGCAGTGTGGCACCGTGGGCACCGTGGCACGCTGTGATCCAGGATGGAGAGGGCTGGTGCCATGGAGAGGCTGTGCTTTCCCTTCTGGAAATCAGCAGAGGCCTTGGGAAGACGCTGTGGAAGCCAGTGGCAGGGTGAGAGAGAGGCAGCTGTGGGACACAAAGAGTCTCCTGAGCAGGACGCAGCCTCCTGTGCCTCACCTGTGCCCCCATGTGCGCAGTCCCCGCACTGCTCCCGGCCTGGCTGCTGCTGGATGGAGCACACAGGCCACAGGGCAGCTCAGTCATGCTGCTGGGCGGCAGGGGTTCCCCTCTGGGAAAAAAACACAGGGCCTCGGGCTGTGCTGGAATTCCTAAGGAGTGCAACCCAGACCTCTGTACGTGTCTCATCCCAACCAAACACGTCCAATGTCCTGCAGCCTCCCTGGTCACAGCAGCTCCTGAGCACCCCAACCCCCTTTCCCCAGCTGCCTGTCTGCGAGGTTCCACTTGGAAGGCAGGGCCAGGCACAGAAAACTCTGTCCCAGGGGGGCCCTGAAGTGCTCCAGTTCCTGCCCTGCTGGTGGCTGTGGCCAGGGCTCAGCTCTCACCCAGCTCCAGCCCGGCTCCCAGGGTTTTCAGCTTGCTCCAGCTGCTGATTGCCTTCCAGTGGCCGAGCTGTGGGTCCAGCAGGGAGGGGGACAGCAGGAACTGGGTCCCTTGGGGCAGCACCAGCGGGATGGGGATGTGCTTGGGTGGGGGTGTCTCTATCAAGGGGGGCAGCAGTGTTGGATGGGAGCTCGCTGGCTGCACCCTGAGCAGGGCTGGGAGGAGTGATTGATTACCGAGGCTGTGCTGTAATTACTGCTGGCGTGCTTGCCCCCAGCCATGCTGTGCTGTAGGGGGAGAACATGTCCTTGCAGCTGCTGCCATCCCTCCCCGTGCAGCCATGTGAGGCAATGCAGGCAAGAGGAGCTAAAAATAAACCTGGGTAAAAATAGTCCCACGTGTGCTCGCTTTCGAGGGGAAATGAGGGGAATTTTCATCTGAAGGGAAAGGCCAAAAAAAAAAAAAAAAAGAAACGGAAATTTATTTTCCCAGCTCACCCTCTGGAAGACAGGACCGGTGTCCGGGTGGGGGGGAGAGAAGTGGATCAGTGATGTCACGGGGTTGGGACTCCATCTCAGCTTGTGCTAATCCACAAAATGTGTCCGTGCACCTCTCTCCTCTGCCTCGATGCCTCTCTCTCCTGCAATTTCTCTTAGCAGAGGGAATTTATCTCCTTTCTGCCCAGCTCAGTTCTTGGTGCTTCAGCAATGCCTCGGGGCTGACTTAACTATAAGGGAAGAGAAGGATTCGTCCTTATTACATCAATGGGGGAAAAGTGTTAATGGTATTATCATGGAAACCCAAATCCACTGAAATTTGTCTGTGCCCCGGAATGTGTGTGGTTTCTCCCCGGCTGCTGGGGCTGTGAGTGCTTTGAGAGCTTAGTCCAGGGAAAGCTGCTTCCATCCATGGCAGGAGGCAGGGACAGGCAGATCCAGACCCTGCCCGAAGAAGGAGGGCTCCTGGAGCTCCTTTGTCATAAAAACATGGAACCACAGAATGGTTTGGGTTGGGAAGAACCTTAAAACTTATCTTATTCCATCCCTGCCATGGGCAGGGACACCTTCCACTATCCCAGGCTGCTCCAAATCCTAATATCCCATCCAACTGGCCTTGGACACTTCCAGGCATCCAGGGGCACCCACAGCTTCTCTGGGCACTCTGTGTCAGGGCCTCCCCACCCTCTCAGGGAGAAATTCCTTCCCAAAATCCATCGTGGCTCCTAATCGCTGGGAAAGCGGCTGAACTCAGTAAAAAGAATTGTTTAAGCTGAAACAGAAGAAAAGAAATGATCATCACAACACATTCCAGGCTGGCATGTGCTAGGAATGTTCTTAATTAATGGCGTGGCAGGAAAGAAAAGGAAAGGGGAATGTTAAAGCAAGACCGTGGACAGATGCAGAGGAGAAGCCCCATCAGGGAAGATGTCCACAAAGTCTCTCCAACCACACAGCCCCCAGGACTGCTCCCGAGAGGGGACGGTGGAGCCAGACCAGGCTCAGCCCCGCGCTGCTCTGAGCTGCGGTAGGACGGGATGCTTCGGTGCCAGCCTGGGAATGTGGGGTGAGGACAGGACGGGAGAAGGCAGCCTGCATGGAAATGGAGCAGCTGATGGATCTGGAGGTCCTCCTGCCGAATGAGAGGCGTGTTTGAGCTTCTGGCCAAACCTTGGTCTGCCAGGGCCATCCCGAGTTTCCAGGCTGGGAAGGTGCTCCCCACCTGCGCTTTGTCTCCCGTGCGCAAGTGAAGGAGGAGAAACGGGCAAGAGACACTATTCCTCACCTTTTGTGAGGATAATCTTCCTTTTCAATGCCAAACGCGGGCTCTTTTCAATGTCGTCTTTGCTTTGTTTGCTCGGAGAGAGCACTGGCGCACACTCCAGGAAATTAGCTCTTAACTAAAAGCATTTATGTAATTGGGGAGGGAGGGAGGGGGAGGTGAGTGCGCGCTGACTTTGGGGAAGTTCAGTCTGCAAAAACAAACCTCGCTAACGACGCCTGGTTCTGATTAAGGAAGATAAATCTGTCAGTGAGGGGCTAAATTTACCGAGAGCGTAACCCCCTGCCCCTCGCCCTACCAGCGATGGTGAGGCTGCGTTTATTTCTGTTGGGCGCGCTCCAGAAAGCGCTGGGAGGTGAAAAACAATCCCCAGAAATGTGAAAAATGTGGAATGAAGTGGGGGCGGCAGGAGGAAACGTGAGGGGAGCGCGGAGAGAGCGACCAATGGCAGCGCGGTGGGTGCGATGTCAGCTCCGCTGGTGAAACAAGAAATCCCAGGATGCTCAAAGCCGATGGGCAGCGGCTGGGAAAGGGGCTCAGCCTAGAGAAAAGGAGGCTCAGGAGGGACCTTCTGGCTCTGCACAACTCCCTGACAGGAGGGGACAGCCGGGTGTTCGGGCTCTGCTCCTAGGGAGCAGGGACAGGAGGAGAGGGAACGACATCAAGCGGCATCAGGGAAGATTCAGGTCTCTTTGCATGCAAAGCACCCTGTGATCCACTATCCTGCTGAGGACGACACCTCTGGGATGCCTTCACTGATGGCTCATGGACTGGACCCATCTCTCTCTGGCCTGCAGTATGCTTCAGATTTGGTTATCAACCCAAGTCTCTCATTGTACTGACTGATCAAGGAGGCACTGTCACCCACTGCCCAAGAAGCAGGAGAGAGAGACACCCTTAGTTCTGATTTTAGCCCTCTAAACCCATGTTTTTGTGGAAGAAGCGCCAGGAGAAGGGGAAAAACTCACTTGCATGGTTGTTGACAAACAGAGACCTCACACTTCCCAGTTTTTGCTCTTGGAACTGTTTGAACTGCCTGATCCCTGCTGAGTTTTGGGGGTGTCTGAGCTGAGAAAGCCATCCTCATGCTACAAGGAAGGCTTGGCTCTGGGAGAGCTTGTCACACCTTGCTGAACTGCTGCAGGATGTGGTTTGATGACAGCCACGTGGCCCTGTGGCATCTAAACCCCGCCATTCTGGAGATTCAGCAGGAGAAGCCGCAAAGGAGAAGTCGAACAAACAAACAAACGAACAAACAAACAAACAATCAAACAAACAAACAAACAACGAGGTCCAGCTGCTCCGTTGGTGTGAACGGATTGGCTGGAGCCAGGTGGATTCCTGCCAGGTGAGGCTTGGGCTCTGCAGCAGGAGCATCCCTGTTCTGCCCTGTTCAGCAGCCTTGGCTCTCTTCACCCGTCTGTGCAGCAAGGACATGTTTTTATATCAGGCTTTGCAGCTGCCAAAACAAATCCAGCCTCAGATGCAGCCCCAAAAGGCATTAACAATATTGGCATGTGCTCTGGCGGCTGCATTTCCTCCCAAACCCTGAGCTGGACCTTGATAAGCCTGATTGCTTTGTCACTTAACTCTGCCTCCTCCTTAATGAGCCTTCCCCTGAAAGACTGGGCTGGCTTCCTCGCTGAGGGAGAGCAGGGCAGCCGTGCTAGTGGGCATCCTTGGAGAGCTTTGTCCGGGGAAAGCTGCTCCCATCCCTGGCAGGAGTTAGGGACAGGCAGATCCAGATCCTGCCTGGAAAGGAATGGCTCCTGGAGCTCCTTTATCATAGAAACAACCACAGAATGGTTTGGGTTGTGAGGGACTTCAAAGCCTAATCCATTCCACCCCTGCCATGCGCAGGAGCACCATCTACTGTCCCACGGAGCTCCAAGCCCCAGTGTGCAACCTGGCCTTGGACACTTCCAGGGGTACAGGGGCGGCCACAGCTGCTCTGGGCAGTGCCAGTGCCTCCCCACCCTCCCAGGGGACAATTCCTTCCCAAAATCCAATTTAAGTTACTGCATTTCAGTCTGAAGCCATTATGCAGTGTTTAAAGGCATAATACATGTACTCCCTTATTTCCCTTCTTCCTTGTCAAAACTGGTTGGATTAATGTGTGAAAATTATTTACAATCCAGCCTTTGCACTGGCGTCTTCTGCAGGCAAGGCCAAGAGGTGTGAAGGTGCTGCTGCTGCTGCTGCCATCCTCTGAGTGGATGGCTCTTCATTTCTGGGACTGGTAGGACACTGTGTGTGGTAAAACAGGGTCTCCTCCCTAATCAAACCAGTGCCTGCACTCCTGTGGGCTGCAAGGGCTCCTCAGGGCCAGTCTGTGGTGTCCAGGAGCAGCTCAGAGCTCTGCAGTGCTGCAGGCTGGACAAAGCCACAGTGATCCACTGTGCTTGCTGTGAGGGAATCCTGCTGGGAGCAGCCTCTCTTCTGGGGCAGCCAATGCCCTGAGGTGTCCCAGATGGCAGGAGGTGGAGAGGAGGCTGTGCTGCCATCCCTCATGCCAGGGCCTGCTGATGGACCCTGTCACCCTCTGCAGCCTGTGCAGGGCTGGTTTGTGGTCACCTCCCTGCAGCTGGCAGCGTGCTCCTCCCAGAGCATCCCTTTTGTCCCACCAGGTGGAATCTGATCTGCCTGGGTACCCCTGCAGCCTCAGTGGCACTGGGATAGCGCTGGGAGAGGGCTGCTGGGAGCACAGCTGTGCTCCAGCTCTCCCAGCTCCCTGGCTGCTGCTGGCACCTCTCCCTGACAGACCAGCCACTGCCACGCTGGGGAGCGGCCTGGGAGGAGCAGGGAGCGTGGGGCCCTCGCTGTGGGGGAGAAGGTCCTGCTGGCAGGGGCTGTGCAGCTGCTGCCCAGACTGCTCTCCCGCACAGCTTGGCTCCATCAGCATCTCCCTGCATCCTTCCTGGGTCCCTGCCCCGGGCTGTGACCTCAGCTGCTCTGCCATCCCAGGAGCTTCATCCCCCAGCAAAAGGGCACAAGGGATAGCGCCATGTCCCCAGGGCTCAGGGCTTGTCCCAGGTATCTGCTGGGAGTGATGGGCAGGTGATTTTCCATGTCCACCCCTGACAGCATGTGGATACAATTAGGGAAGGGAAACGGTGCATTTTGGCAGGGATAAATGAGTGTACTGAAAGGGAAGGGGAGGGAGCTCAGTCCTTCTTGCAGCTCCCTTGCAGATGGAATAAGATGTCCAGTGCCCCCCAGTACCAAATGGTCTCAATTTGCTCCTGCGTCAGAGGGAGCTGGTTCTGCCTTGGCTGGGGCCTTGGCGGGGCCATGAAGATGCGTTTCATAACAGCAGCTCTTGTCAGGAACAACAACAACAACAGCTTCAAAAACCTGTTGAAACCATGCTATGCCCTGAACAGAAAACACATGGGAAGAGGGAAAACTCCCTCCACAGAGAAGCCAACGTGATTAGCCCTGACAGGCTCTGCAGGCCAGCAGGCGGGAGGGGAGGGACAAACAACCCAACATCGTTTTATAGGCACATGTAAATGGCTCATTAGCTGTCTTCGAACAAAATGTTCCTTCCTGGGGAAGGCAGGGGACAGGCCTGGCTGGAGGAAATGTTGCAGAAGGCCTGGCGAGGTTGCCTGTGAAAGCAGATTTGCTGGGATGCTGCAGGAAAAGGTTCTTGCTCTCACTGGAAGCAGAGCTCCTGGGATTTTTGCCTTCTAGCAGGGTTAGGATGGCAGGGCACACGTACCTGTGGTACCTAAAGTCAGCTCTGAGCCTCTTCATGTTGTCTCCACCAGCAGAAGCATCACCCTGCTCCAGGGTCCCTGGAACAGTTCCAAGTTGAAGGTTCTATAGCTTAGGGAAAGTCCTGTGCCAGGCGCTGCATAGCCATCTGGGAAAGCACAGAGTCCTCTCCATGTGTCAGAGCTCAGCTGCAGGAGGGAGGGCAGGGGGAACTAGAGGAGAATTGCATGCAGACCTTGTACAGAATCAAACCCCACCCAAATGAGAGAATCACAGAATGGCTGGGGTTGGAAGGGACCTCAAAGCCCATCCTGTGCCACCCCTGCCGTGGGCAGGGACACCTTCCACTATCCCAGGCTGCTCCAAGCCCCAGTGTCCAACCTGGCCTTGGACACTTCCATGGGCGGCAGCAGCAGCTTCTCTGGGCACCTCTGCAGGGAAGAATTTCTGCCTGAGGGAACTGAACTCCTTGTAGTGATAAGGGGTTCTCCTGAAGCTCCCTTCAGATGTTGCATTTGCAACTTTCAATGTTTTTGATCCAACCCAAGCAGCAAAAATCAGAATATTTTCCAGTTTGGGCTCCATCAGAGCTCTCAGGTGATTTACAGCCTGGTCCTGGCAGCTGATTTGTATTATTCACACCTTGACTTCAGCCAGTTCAGGTCTCTCTCTCAGGTCTCCACAGACTGCAACAAGCTTTTGTGAGGGATGTGCATAGCAGCAAAGGATGGGATGCACCTGGGGGGCTGGAGCACAGCTGGCAGGGAGAGAGGTTTGTGAGACACAAAATCCTCATGTTTGATTGGACTGTTTGTTTCTGGTCTCCCTGTGGAAGGTCTGAAAGCTCCAGTTGACTTGTCCCCCCAGAAGGGTGCACCTGGATCCAGGTCAGCACCTCCTGCACACCTTCTCTTAATGAATCCTTAACTGGCTCTTCATACCCTTTATGTTACTTGGCAGTGTTGTCACCGGGCTGTTTGCAGACCACTGGGTCTGCGAGCCTGTGGAAAGGGAGAGGGGCAGAGCTCCCCTCTGCCATTGGGCAGGAATGCTGATGGATCATTTTATCCCTACTCTAAATTTCAAATGCTTCCACTTGCCTGTGACAAACAGCAGAGTGGCAGACGCCAAGCCTGGGTCTCTCTGTTGGACAGGCCAGACTGCACCAGCAGAAGACCCAACTCCAGAACAGCTGGGATGAAAAGTTTCCTAGACAGCTGTGTTAGCATTCCTGCACTCAGTGGAGAACCTGGATGCTTCCTCCCATTTGAAACTTCCTGGGAAGTCTCCCATGCTCCTCAATCCTTTGCCCCATACCTGGAAGTGTCCAAGGTCAGGTTGGATGGGGTTTGGAGCAACCTGGAACAGTGGGAGTTTTCCTACCCCATGGCAGGGGGTTGGAATTTTAAGGTCCCTTCCCCGACCTTTCTGGGAGCATCAGGTTGGAGAAGAGGTGACTCAGCACAATATGGCTCCAGGGAAATCTTGGAGTGGGGGTATTGCTGTGCTGGATGGAGAGATCCTGCTGCTGAGCTTGGTGTTGTTAATGCAGGGCTGGGAGTTTGTCAGGGGTCTCTGGGAACCAGGCAGTCGAATCCAGTGGCAGCTGAGAGGTGTTTGATGCACAGCTCAGGTAAGGTCTGCTGTGAATGCTGTGAGACGTCCCCTCTGTGTGTCCTTTGAAAGGAGATTAATATGGGCACAGAGGTGCAGCCTGCTGGGGGCTGCAAGTGTGTCTCTGGCAGCCTTTGAAACCTTCCTTCACCTGCTTTTCTGAGCCCCTGATGCCTGAAGAGCTGATTTTGAACACAGTGGTTCAAGCCCTCCCTCAGCTCTTCCCTCATCTCTGGTTTTTGCCCAGGGCGAGGCTCTCTTGGCCAGTGGGCTGGGCTGCTTGTTCTCCCTGCTGGTGTCCGTTGGTGAAGGCTTCATTTGAAGGCAGTGCTTCACAGGCATCTCTGAGCTTTTGAACTCAGAGGAAACTTTGGTGTCATTATTTCCCTTGGGCCAGCTCCATGCCTGGGGAAGTAGAAGAAACAGCTGCACACTTGCAGCTGTGGGTGTCATGAGAAGCTTCATTTTCCAAAGCCTAGGAAAAGGGACCCTCAGGGCAACCCCTAGTGCAAGATGCATCCTCCCATTCTTCCACTCATTTTCAGGAGGGACAAGATCTGTGAGCTGGTTGCAAACAGCAGCTCTCAGCTTCCTCTACCCTGCTGGACACATCCAGGGACTGAGCTGCTGCTTCCAGACACCGTGGTGTGACAAACCTGCTGTACTTTGTACTGTGACAAAACTTTGTACCGACTGCACCTCATTGTGAGTAAAATTCAGTTTAAAAACACAGTGGGGACATTGGACTCCAAGCAGGATCCTGCCCTCCCTGATCTGAGCATTAGCCTGCTGATACTTTGGTCTTGGAGGGGAAGTCTCTGCGATGCCATCCCTCTGAGCCTGCCCATGTGGATCTGTGCTGTTTTGCTCTTTGGGCTGCAAACTTCCAGGAATTTGTAGGTGGAAATCTGACTTTTTCTGCTCTTCTCAGAGCCTGGTGCTGGTGATACTCCAACTGTGTTCCTCCAGCACGGGAACCTTGAGTTTAATAACAGCTCTGGAGTCAACTGGGGAGCAGCTATTGTTCTCAGGGCTTCTCACACATGTATCACTTCAAGGTTTCCCCCTCCTTCCATTCGAAGTGTTTGGGGATAGAGGAATGAGGGAAGCAAGCTGCCAGTGTCTAATGGGTGTTTCTTGGAGCAAAATGTATTGGTTTGTTTCAAACAGCTTATTGAAAATGGGGAGCAGCTGTGGATTTTGTGATGACTTTTTTTTGTTTTAGTTTTTGGAAACGTGGGGTCATCTCCCTATGAGTCCGTAACATGCTCACTATAGAGAAAAAAGAAATCTAACTTTGAAGAATTTCAAAGCAGTTATTTAGATTTAACCAAATTCTTCATTCCCTCATCTATTAAAGCCTATTCAGTAATCAGCCTGATGAGAAGGAATGTGGAGTTTCCTCAGGGCCCCCTCTTGTCCTGCCCTTCTGAGGCTGAAATTAAGGCAGCCCGCAGTCCCAGATGGCAGCAGATCCGTGAGGGGGGTTGGGTATCCGAGTCCCAGTCCTAAACACAGCATTCTCAGGCACAGGGTGGGATTCTGGGCATGGCCCTGTACAGGACCAGGGGTTGGACTCCATGATCCTCGTGGGTGTCTTCCACTCAGGATGCTGTGATTCCATGAGATGGGCTGGGAGACTCCATCTCCAGAGGCATTCCATTGTCCCAGTGTCCTGTTTGGGCCTTTAGCCACAGCTGAGTGTCCCCAGAGTGCCTGATCCGAGCATCCCTGTGCATCTTTTCCAAGAAACCTGGCCAGGGAGGATTTGGGGAGGTATTAAACAGTGCTGTGGTTCAGGTTTAAGCACTCTCTCTAAGAGCAGATGGAAGGATTGTTCCTGTTTGGATCCCCTAAGCGTGCTGTAGAGCCTTGGCGTAAGGTCGAGGAGGGAGCACAATTCCAGGGGAAACGTGAGGTCAGTGAGACTCTGGCTCCAGCCTGGCAATTAATTTCCCAGAATCCCAGAATGGTTTGGGTTGGAAGGGACCTTAAAGCTCACCCATTCCATCCCCTGACATGGGCAGGGACACCTTCCACTGTCCCAGGTTGCTCCAATGTCCAATCTGGCCTTGGGCACTCCCAGGGATCCAGGGGCAACCACAGCTTCTCTGGGCACCCTGTGCCAGGGCCTCACCACCCTCAGAGTGAACAATTCCTTCCCAATATCCATCTTTATTGCTGGCAGAGTGGCTGGGTGCCCTGTGTCTGTGTGTCCAGGTGTCCCTGAGGCACTTGGATTTCAGCACAGCTCCATGGATACAGACATCCTGTAGCAAAGGAGCAGGCCCTGAGTGTTTTGGAGAAGGGAGGTAATAATAAGCCAGTTTGGCACAGCTCTTTTCTGAGCCTGGCAAGTCAACCCTGACACGTAAACAGCTCTTTTGGGATGAAATGTTGCTTTTTGGTTTCACAAATCTGCCAAGACGTGGTGTGAATGAGATGCCCTATATTTTCTTGTTGGCCTGTCCTGCCCTTTTCCTGCAGAAGGGAGACAACTGCTGGCTCTGCAGGGCTGGCCTGCAGCCTGGGCAGCACCAGTGATGCTGTGCTCTGCTGTCAGAGCTGCCCTGAGTGCTGAGGTGTGTGAGGCATCCCCAGATCCCACCTGCGAGGATCCCCCCGGGACTTGTGCAAGTTCTGCTGGGGAGGAGGGCCAGAGGGGCAGTTTCTTTCCCGGGGTTGAAGTCAGCCCCTACGAACCCTCTGCCCCCACCCCCAGCTGTGCCCAGCACATATCAGCTCCTGGCTCTGAGGTTTGGAAATTCCAGCTTCTACCTCTTGACCTCCCACATGACTCCAGTTCCAAGAAATGATGCCCTAAATCCGCTGGCAGTGGCAGCTCACTGATTCCTACGGCACGGCTTGTTAAAAGATCCGAATATATTAATAGGAATTGGCCTGATAAAATGGATTTTTTTTTTTTTTTT